>JAYEPQ010000008.1:10635701-10803201 GCA_036321105.1 Dracaena cambodiana
AGCCCAACCCCCTGCAAGTCTTTTGATAATAATCTGGGCTCTTTTCTTCTCGGTCTAAATGAGGGTATAAGATTCCGTCGCCCTTTTCCAAAGTTTAATCCCGATTTCTGGGTAAAATTATAACCCATCTTCTCCATCATTTGCCAGGATTTCTATTCATACAAGTAATATTGAGGTGATGTTTGTTCATCACTTTCACTACTTTGTCTTTGTCGAAGTGACGTAATTACCCTGCCAAACGTGATCGGCTTTTGGGACTCCTGTCGAGGAGGCACTTCAAAAAAGTGACCTTGTCCCTCATTTATTCTTGATTGAGAGAGGAGGGATGACCTGAGGGGCAAATGGTATGCCACTAGAACTTCAAGTTCGGACAGGCCATCTGCTTCAGTGGAAGTACAAGAGGGTTCAGACTCAAAAGTTACAGCATGCTAATAGACTAACTTTATGTTTTCATTAATAACCTATTCACCCTCTATTACATCAGCTACATTATTATCAAGACTCAAACTAAAATCTAAGTGAGGGTTGATTTCATAATCACCCCCTCGTCTTCTTCAGGAAGCTCGTACTCAGTATCCGCCTCATTGCCGCTTTCATCAGGCTTTTGAGGCTTACTAAGATCGTCATTGGAGACTTCGTGGGCTGTCTTGTAGAGTAAAGCATCTGTGAAGTATTTTTCCAGCCCTTTAAATGGTTGCTTATCTGCAACTAGTGTCCGGACTTCTCCTTCTTCATCGCAATATTTCATGCATTGGTGGAGAGTCGACGGGACTATCATGCAAACGTGGGTCCAAGGCCGTCCCAGTAAAATATTGTAGGAGGTATCTGAATCAATAACGTAGCATGTGACCTCCGTCCTCAACTCCCCGATTTGACATCGGAGTCGGATCTTTCCGAGGGGACAACTGTTGTTAGCATTGAACCCGTAGATAGTGGTTTTTGTAGGCGTCAAACGATGAGGAGATATTCCCAATAGTTGCATTAGCCTTCTGGGAATAACGCTTAGTGCAGACCCCGGATCGATTTGAATTCGGTCCACCTTCGTGGATCCGACATATCCGGTGAAATATAAAGACCTGTTATGCTTTATATTCCTTACCTGCATATTCTCCGGAGAGAAAACGATTTGCGGAACATGCCTCCTCACTTGATGACAGTGGGGGCAAAAGTCCTGTTCCTCGTTGGCCGGCTTGACAATCTGAGCTAGGAATGACTCAGAGTCTGCCAAAGCCTCTCTCAACGCCTCACGAGTTGACTTTGATAAACGTAGCAACTCATATAGTGTGACTCGAGCTGGAATATTTGCCAGCTGAGCTATTATATCAAAATTGAAGGTAGTATCTTTGACTCCTTCATCTTTTCCATGGTTTTTCTGGAAGCGAAGATCTTTCTGCTTTGCAGGCTTGGCAAGTTCCGCATATATATCTTTCGGATCTACCCTGGTGTAGTCTTTGAGATATGTTTTTCCACATCGAGTACCGGAAGGCCTACCCCATCTTGATGAGTGGTCATTGTTTAGGGCTCTTCTTCAGAATCTGTGAAGGCTCCCGAAGCTATGTATTCTCCCTTTATCTCTGCGAAAATGACATTAACAGTCCACTTTTTCTTTTGAACCCCCGTGGTAGATCACTGCTCATCCTGTAGTAAATCAGGGTGGCCACATGACTTCCCCCTTCTGAGTGGTTATGGGGACAAGTCCTTCTTGAGCCTTCTTATGAGGGTCAAGGTTCTTTGTAACCAACTTACCCTTTAGAATTAGGGTCACCCCTGCGGGGAATTCATGTGTTCCAACCACTATAGTTGCCATGTTGGCAGTGACCTTCTTTTTCTCCTCTTTAAGCATCAGAACTCCAGCTTCTATTAGTGCTTGGATTATATTCTTTAGAGGGTAACAATCTCTAGTAGGGTGTCTAACATTCCGGTGGTATAGGCAATAATTGGGGTCGTTGGTCTTACCAGCATCCTCTGGCTTCCTATTCTCCGGAAGTTTCAACATTTCCTTCCTCAGGAGGAGGTGGAATAGTATAGGCGTCTGTTCCGCCTTGAAAGTGTAGGTCCTCTCTTGTTGAGGCCTACTTTGCCTTTGGCCCTTTTGATTTTGGGACTTTGGGCTTGGTGGAGGATTTGTCTTCTATGGAACAGTTTCTGATGCCATCACCACTTTTCCTTTATTCTTATTATTATTATTTGGGTGTATGGCCTATTACTTCCAGTACTTCTTGATCCACGAGACTCTTTAACTCGACGAATCAAATTTTTGGCTTGCTCTCCCTGTTTGAGCAAATCCTTCCATGTCTTAGACTCTACAGCCCCCATTTTTAGGAGCACGTTAGTCTTAAGATTATGTCGACATGTCTCGACTAGAGTTTCCTGAATCATTCCGTGTTTATAATGCACGGACTTCTCCCGGAACCTTTCTATGAAGTCTTGTACTGTTTCTTGTTCCCCTTGTTTAGTTGCAAGGAGGGAATGAACCGTAATTTTGGTATCATCCTCAAAAAAACGTGAGAGAAATAGTTTCTCAACATCAAACCAGGTATTAATAGTATCTGGGGGCAGCTGCATAAACCAAGTAAAGGCAGGCCCTCGCAAGATACTTGCGAATACCTTGGTCATTATCGGGTCATTACCCATCAAATGTCTTGCTTGGGACAAGAAGTAATAAATATGTTGACTGGGAGATCCCTTCCAGTCATATGGCTCTAATTTGAGCGGCTTATACTTCTGAGGGTATGGTACCACATCCCATTCAGGTGGGTATGGTCTTGAGACCCCTGACTATTTCAACTCCTTTTTATGCATCAGCGCTTCGAATTGACTTTGTAATTTTTCTATTTTCTCTCCATGTGGATCATGAAAAGAAAATCTATCCTCGTCCTCGTACATTGAGTGGGCTTTCTCTTCTTTTTCCTCTTCGTTCATTTTATTGAACAGAGTTTCTTTGCCATTTTTGGCATTATCCTCAACAAATTTTGAGAGTATCATTTTAAGATCTTCAATCGTCTTTTGTTGCTCTTTTATCATTCTTTCTTGAGCTTCAAATCTCTGATTGATGTCGTCAGATTTATCGGCCATATGTGATGCTGACTTTTGTAGCCGAGATGACACAAAGGAACGAGGTGAAGCTATAGCTGAGTTATCGCTGTCATCGTCATAATAACCTCTTATAAGCCTCTTATAGTTTCGAGGTGGGACGGCTCCTGATTTAAGTCGAGTGATATGATGAGATTCTTCATCACTCGATTCTTCATCACCATCCGTCTCTATAATCTTCTTTCCTTTTCCCACCATATTGGAGATTACAGCTCTCCATTCTTTTAAGGAAGCGATTTTTGTCTTCTTAGTAGGGTTCTTGTCCGACTCGGTTAATCGGTAGAACACTGATACCCTGCTTTTGCTGCAGCCACAGTTGTCTGTTACAGCGGATACCGCTGTCATAAGCTGCTGGCAGTGACAGACAGGTTCATTTTGAACTTGTTCTATGCCTCTCTTCCTGGATAGATACTCCCTGAGGTCAGTGACCTTAGCCATGGAGTCGTGGGACCCATCCAACTTTTGAGAGGGTCTAGGAACCCATTGAAACTTCTTAGGATTACTGGATTCCAGATCTGATCCACTGACGCGACGATCAGTCCCGATTCTGTAATCGGGTTGATCTACGCGGAGCTTAGAAATAGCTTCGCGTTTTGGAACGCGGGGCTGAAAATTAGCCTCGCGTTTTATCTCGTAGGGCTGAAAAATAGCTCCGCGTTTTGCTACGCTAGCCTCGCGTTTTACGTTGGCTTGGCGTGCCTTCAGAAGTTTCTCTTCTGGAATTTTAGCCCCGCGTGAAAGAAAATTCCTGCACGCTGGCTTATTCTTGTGATTAACACAAGTCATAACTTTGCGTTTAGCGCAATTTTTACGATTGATGACAATTTGCCAATCATCTTCGCGATTTTCGCAGAGAATCTTGCGTTTCTCGCAAGTACTATTGGTTTCGTGTTTATCACTAGACCCAGCAGTAGCCTCGCATGGAAAATCACATGCTGGTTTTAAGGAAATTTTATCCTCGCGTTTCTTGCGAGTGTAAGAAATCTTGCGTTTATCGCAAGTACTACTGGTTTCGCGTTTATCGCTAGGCCCAGCAGTAGCCTCGCATGGAAAATCACATGCTGGCTTTAAGAAATCTTTATCCTCGCATTTCTTGCGAGTGTAAAAAGCCTTGCGTTTCTCGCAAGTACTACTGGCTTCGCGTTTCTCGCTAAGCCTAGTAGTAGCCTCGCATGGAAAATCGCATGCTGACTTTAAGGAGATTTTATACTCGCGTTTCTCGCGAGTATCAGAAATTTTGTGACTAACGCAAATCTTACTGGCTTTGCGTTTCTCGCTAAGCTCAATAATAGCCTCGCGTGGAGTATCACACGCTGGCTTTTCCTTGCGATTAAAGCAAGTGGTAACTTCGCGTTTAACGCGATAATGACTGGTCTCACGATTAGTGCGAGCCAGTTTGCGAGGGACCATAGCCTCGCGTTCTTTGATGTTAGCTCCGCGTCCAAGGCGAGCTTTGAGGGCTTTACGCCTTGCTCTCTGATTTCTGTTTGGGATTTTGGTTCTGGTCAATCCAGTTTCTAGGTCTTCTTCGACAGTAGGGAGATCATCCTCTGCTAGGATTTCCTGTCCGAACACCGGCTCTATGGCCGCAGTCTCCAAGGATCCTCGTTCCTCAGTGGATACATTTTTACCCGTTGCTCGGGTATTGGAGCGCACGCGACGATAGTGTCATGTTTCGTCCAGGTTACCTGATTCAGAGGAGAGTTACTCCTCGTACTTCTACTGGTCGATTTCAACGACCAGTATGTATACGTCGGATCCGATCATATCGACGTCCGATTGCGCCACAATCTCTTCATCAGTGAAAGAGATGGCTCTCACTGTGGTCGCCAGTTTGTTCGCAGCAAAATTTTTACTTCCTTCCATTGAATACAACTTAGATTATAATGAAAGTGAGCAAGATAAGAAGAACAAACGAGAGGATTTTATAACTCAATCTCTCTCTTTTACAATGATTTGTGTAGGATCTGTGGCGATGGGATATGTCGAGCAGCTCCTTTGGACGATCTGACGTCGAACTCTTCTCTCTTGAAGGTGATGGTCGACTGTAGACAATCTTCTCTGGTCTTTCACAAACTCAAAGCTCTATGCGTAACTTGAATTCTCCCAGAAGAAAAGCCAAACCGAAAAAAGACCCCTAGGGCTTCCTCAAGAGGGTATTTATAGCCTTAGGATGATTTGAGAGTTTCTATCTAAACAGAATTTGCTCTCATCAAGGATTCTAATCAAATATCTTAGTTTTGATTTAAATCTCTTGATTTAGAGTTCTGATCGGATTTAATTTGGGTATTTGGATAAGTCCAAATCATATTCTCAATCAATTTGAGATTCTGATTATCTACTCAGCGGAGCTACTCGCATCAAAACGCGGAGCTATTGAACCAGAACGCGGAACTAAGGCAGAGCTATTAAACATCTCCGCGTTTTGTTCAAACGCGAGGCTAATATAGCCAAACGCGGGGCTGCGGAGTTAGCTCCGCGTTCAGTTGTGGAAAACTCTATTTACTTAGAAATTTTCACTACCAACAGCTAGCATCAAAAATAACTTTCTCAGGAACATTTATAACTCATTTATTAGTTAACAAATTGTTAAGGAAATTACTATAAGAGAGAACCTATTATATGATGTCAAAGAATGGAATACTGACTTTCATCTGCTGAAATATTTTGAGAATCTTCTCTTTTTTAGTTGAAGGCTTCCTGAGATCAGAATATAGAGTTTTTAGCTAAGGAACATGTTCATCAAATTGAGGATGAGATGTCAAAAGAGGTGATGAAGATAAATATGGAGAAACAAAGAGAAGAGATGATGATGTAGCATGCAGAATGGTAGAAGTGGGATAAGGAGTATAGCTATATTGTTGTTCACTTGCTTGCTAGATATGAACGTATGACTAAACATATAATGGAACAAATTTAGATGAGTTTGAGTTAGGATTTACCACAGGTTGACTCGAAAAAGGTATGCAGTTCTCGCTTACTCAGTTATGTAGCTAGCCATCTAACCTACTGCTCTAGACTCTTGATCGACTAGAATTTGAAAGAAGTTGCATGTCGGTCCATTTTATGAAGTCAGTAATACTTTTATTAGATTTTGCATGTTTATGTCTAAGTTGATAGTAGCCTTGCGAAGATTCTCCACATTCTTTCTCAAATGAAGTTGGCCATCTATCATAATCATTATTATTCTCCTGCTATAGATAGGAAAAATTAGCTACGAGGTGTCTTATATGGTTGTTCCCAATATCTATGGCATTTCGATATTGTATACATCCATATTAGGGCTTGGGATTTGACTATTGGCCGGAGAACATATGCTGGAGTTAGGGCTCCTTAATACAACCCTTAACTCTATAAAAGATTTGGATGATTTCTCCACAAAAATGTATGTTAGAATGTAAAGATTATTCATGGGTCTCAGTTATAACACATTGGCTCCTTAAGGTAGGGGATCCATGGGATTTAATAATGAACACTCTTTCATGACATGATTTTGAGTTTCGTAATTAAAGCATGTGTGAGTTTATACTTGGTTCACTTGACCAACTTAGGAAATGCTATGGACGTCCAATGCTTGTATTCTCCTCAGAAAGCAGCAATCTTAGCCTCAGCAACTATAAAACTGCCTAGAATGTGGAGACCATCCTTACTTGTTGAAGCTGAGGAATGGAATTCTCCCACTACATATTCTTTCAAGATAGGTCTTCTACAAATTCTCACACTTCTTCCTCATTATTTCTTGTGAACCCCCCATGCCATATAGACTCAAGAAGAGTTTCTAACATGTAATTGAGACACTCATATACAATTTGGTACAAACTGTACTTTTCTATCGCATGGTGAGGGGCACTATGCAAATAAATCTTTGAACTGTTCCAGATATTTCTAGAAAGGTTCTCCTGACATTTGACGGAATTGATTGATGTTGTTTTCAATTTTTATATGTGGGATAATTTTTTTGAGAAACATTGTTACGAATTCATCCCAAGAAGTGATGGAGTTAGTGGGCGTGATGTACAAACCACTTCTTGGTCTTGCATTTGAGAGCGAAGGGAATGAAGAAGAGCTTAATTGCATTCTCCGACAAATTTGCAGTTTGATCACTACGCATACTTCTTGAAATTCACTGTCAAAGAGATATGTTCCTAAAAATCATATCCAGTGAATTTCGAAAGCATACTGATATACTGCGCCTTAAGTCCATAGTTGTTGCCTATAGCTACTAGCAATATTATGCAAGGCAGAACTGAGATGCAGATCGGGTAACAATGATCTTGAAGAATCCCATGGTGGAATCTTATCTAATGAGTTGACTCGATTGAATCGAAATTGGTGCTTTATTCTTTGTGATTATTTGCTTTTATTCTATAATGCATAAGTTTTATTCTTGGATTCTATTTTTTTATAGTTATGTCTACCAATCCAAAAGTTAGTATTATATAAAAAAAAACTAGATCTTTCTAATCCAAATTAACGTATCCATATCCTAATTATCCCTATTCACTCTCCACTACAGATTGAGAAGAGAATGGATGGATTAAACGGTCAGCTCTGATCCGTCTTATTCAAAATTTTGAATTAAGAACCAATAAAATATTTATTTTTAATTAAAAATTTGAATATGGCAGGTCAATGACTGACTCTTAGACCTGCACATTCTCATCCCTCATTACAAATACTTATTGGATGGCTTGCAATAATCAATTTCTAGATTGATAGTGTAGGGTGGGACTTCTATAAAGTCGTATCCAAGCCACACTCGTGAGGAGGATTTTTAAAATGTTACTCTGAACCTTAAGGCTATTATTAATTGCAAGGTCAAACTGTGATGAATTTCACAACAAAGTGATGACACTTAAAAATGACAAGAAAATGTAGGATTCTCTTCAGATTAATTAATCTTGAGGGTACCATGACAATTAAAGAATTAAAGAGAATAAGATTAATTTACTTAAATTAAAGTGATGAAAATTAAAGTGAATAATGAGTTGGAAAATTTTAAATTGTCCTCTCGTATAGATATTTCTTTAGTAGGTTGAAAAAGATCACCAACAATCCCGAATCGATTGAAAAAGATGAATTGCTTTAATATAAGCATAAAAATTATTAAATCACTTTCCTCGTTCATAACTAATAAAGATTATCATATGTAAATGCTAGTGGTATGATCAACGAGTCCATGACAGAGATAACGAGACTCCATCTGAATCTCATAGAAGGAAGATTCCAGTGGCCGGATTGCAAATCAAAGATAACTTAGTAAAAAAAAAGGTTAATTACAGTCAGACCCCCTATAATATTGGAAGTGTGTAACTTAACACTCTTAAAGTTTGAAACTCTCAAAAAAATCCTTAAACTTAGTTATTTTCACTCTCTTTTTTTTACTAAAGTGCGCTCTTGTCGCTCAAATTCCTATTCAACCCCTCCTTTTAACCAGCACACTTTCTCTCTCCTCTCTCTCTCTCCCCCCTTCTCTCTCTCAATCACTCACTCTCTGAAGATAGAGAGAAAGATGAGGGTAGAATAACTAAATGTGACTAAGAGAGAGGGATAGAAAGGGAGAGAGAGGAGAGAGAGTGTGTGTGCTGGTTAAAGAGAGAGATGAGAATAGAATATGAATTTGAGGGATAAAAGTGCATTTTAATAAAAAAGAAGAGTGAAAAAACTAAGTCCAGGAGGTTTTTTGAGAGTTTTAAACTTCAGAGTGATAAGTTACACACTTCTTAAATAAAATTATAAACTTTTTTGTGTGCTCCCTTACTCAAGTGGGTGCTCAATTAGATTTCTCCTGTTTGTAATAATAAACTTTAAGAATGAGAGTTACTTAGATGCGCCACGTGTTTTTCCCAATGTAAAATTATTTTTTCTCTAATTTTAAGCCCACTAGCGACAACACGGGGCGCATCTAGTAACTCTGTTTAAGAATGCCGGCTCCGGAATTCAAGCGCTCCCCAAAGCCGAAATTAAATACATCGAATCAAGTCCGGAGGGAATTAACCTGCTCGCTGGGGTGGAGGGGAGATCGAAAGGCAATATGGCTCAGATTCAGATAATTCGTTAACTCATCGCCCAGTCGTCGACATTTATAGAAACCCCCTCCATTTTATGTTTATTCCCCCTTCCCCTCATCGCCGCCGGCCGGCGTCGCCTCCCTCGTTTTCGTATCGCGAAGGTTTCTAGGGTTAGGGCTTTTGAGAGCCAGAGAAGATCGAGAAGGAGAGCACAGTTGCTGAATTCAACAATTGGCCGATGGAACCGGTATCAAGACCCAGCAGAGGGTTCGCCGACGATGACGAGGAGGACGAAGATGAGTACTCGAGGCGCGAGGGTTCCTCTCAAAAAGGTAGCAACTTTGTTTCACTTCGCCTTGGATTAGAATTTATTATTTATTTATTTATTTTTGGGTTAGTTGAGATCACGGTGAAGAAAAGGAGAATTCTCAAGAAATCTCTTATATAAAAAGTTGCTTTCTGCAATCGGGCGCTTTTGTTGAAGCTGTGTTCTATAATTTTTTTTTTCACTTTTTGATTTTTTTTTTTGTTTTCTTAGGGGATTTGACAGTGAAAATAGATGGGAGGAACGTGGAGCAGAAGCAACCGAGCACACCGAGATCGAAGCATTCTGCCACAGAGCAGCGCCGAAGGAGTAAAATTAATGACAGGTTAGCTGACTACGATGCGACTTATAGATATGCATTATGCTAATTATAGATATTCCGAACTCTCTGTTGTTTGTTTGGAGCTATGGATGTTTGAATTGAAGATGGTATGTTTCCCTGTAAATTGTTTTGATTGAAAATAGAGAATTTGATGTTATACCATCGTTTATGAATGTGTTTTTTTTTTGTTTTGAGTTTTGGGAAAAAAAAGTTCATACCGAACCATCATCAGCATCAGTTATACAGAAGGTTAGATAAATGGAAGAGGAATATATGTTTAGGATATCTTGGGGAATGCAGTAGAAAATGGTTCAGCATGTGTATGAGAGGAAATGCAAACAAAGATATGAGGGCAACCAATATCAGCGTGCCCTCCTCCTAGATGTCCTAGTGGACTTTATTAAAAAGCCTCACTTATCTGTGTTTTCCTTGATAAGTGATTTGGGACGAAGCCAAAGATTGAAGTTAGAGTGCAAGTGAATTTTATTAATCATTCTTGAAGCCTTTTACATATGGATGTGTTACTACAAAAAGCTTCAAAGCTAAAACCATCTGGAGCGTTCGCTAAATGAGAAGAGAGAAAGAATGTTGCAGATAAGGTTTTGCATTAAATGAAGTAATGGAGATAGATTAGATAGAGTTTAAATATGTTTTTTTGATTTGGATAGAGTTTTGATTTAGATAGAGGTTATAAATAGATTTTTGATTTAAATAGAGTTTTAATTTGATCAATATTGTTAGAGATTTAGATTTAGGTTTTGGATAGAATTTTATTATTATCGTTGTTGTTAAGATTTTCTATAAATAAACTTTGTACGTAGGGATTGGAAAATTAATAAAAAATTATTGAAAATTACTTCTAGTGTGAGAATTACTTATTGAAATCTTTTTTCTTGGATTCGTTGAGAGTGGATGTAGATTCGCCTAGTTGTTGAGGCCCGAATCCATTTATTCTTCCCCAAATTTACAAAATCTCTAATTTCCACTATAAAATCCCTAATTTTGCCTCCACACCCTAATTTGGGTAGAGAAGCTTATACTTAGGACAGACAATATAAATTATGTTTAGATTGGGATATTTTGCAATGTTTTCTTCCTAATAGGTATACTTAACAACTTCCAATTTTTTTGTCACCATTTTATCAGTTTCTAACATCTGAGTTTAAGATTGCAAAAAAGCCTGAATCTAAGACAATGACTGATGAATCTTTTTGAAGAATAAAATCAAAAATTCAAATTATAAATGATGTGGTTCAAAAATACAATTGCATGCTTGCTAGGTTTGAAGAAAAAAATAAACATAAGTATTTTCAGAACCATAGTAAAAGAAGGGATAAAAAAAGTTAAACTATTGACGATGATAAAACTGCACATATGGTCGAAGTAGATATTCCTATTATCTAGGGTGAATGTATCGTGTAGATTAAACCGCACACAAAAGCTTATGATGAGTCACCATCAGTGCTTTATGGAACTTCTTTTCCGTCAGAAAAGTTAAAAACTCTATAATTCAAATTTTTAAAGATTGTTCATCTGAAGGAATTGATTTCCTCAAAGTGTTTCATGTTTATGAGAAAAAACTATAATCTTGCTGGAACATCTCCTGCAAAAGTTTCGTAAGAAATTTCATTGATAGGTCATGTTTACTAACAATATTTACAAATCAGTTGCAAATATACAGGAATGAATGCATGAATTTTTAGTCCGAAATGAGATAATACATACAATTCTAGAGCCTATCATTTTTTAGAATAACAGATACATAGTGCTCTTCAATTCTTTTACCATCACCAATAGATCACCATGTAGATTTCAAACAAAAAAGGTAAATGACATGTTATAGAGTGATTTAATTTTGACAGCTATGACAAATTGCTTGCAATATTTGATTTATTGAAAAGGCAGGCCTGATTCTATTGTTTTAAATATCGGCCTCGTCGAGCAATATATCGCCCGATATATCGTCTTGCAGGGTCTACCGATATGATACAAAAGTTCGATATTGACTTATATCCCCTGATATATCATCAGATATCCCGACATCTGATATAAAACTGTCCATCCGATATAATTTTGATATCCGAAATTTAGAATCTTGCCTGATTCAGATGGTGGCTTGTTAAATTAACCATCCACTTTAGCAGATTTACTACAGAAGCCAGTTCTATCTCCACCGCCTTAGTTCTAACTTGATTCGCAAGCAAAAGTTTCTCAATGCCACTATAGTCCGATTGAGATATTTTGTGTGAGGATGTTAATTAGTTCAATTCGCATGCGTTTTAACATTTCTTATCTATACATTCATCGAGATGAATGCTTTGAAGTCGGGAAAAATTGATGGATAAATAAGATAGAGTTTGATTTTTTTTTTTATTTAGATAAAGTTTTAGATAGAGTTTTCTTTGATAGAGTTTTAGATAAACTTTTGATTTAGATAGAGTTTTTGATAGAGTTATTAAATATTTTAAATATTTAGATTTACATTTTGGATAGAAATTTATTCTTATCGTTATTGTTAAGGTTTCCTACAAATAAGCTTTGTATGTAGGAGTTGGAAAATTAATGAAAAATTATTGAAAATTATTCATTGTGTGAAAATTGCTTATTAAAATATTTTTTCATGGATTTATTGATAGTCGACGTGGATTCACGTCTGGATGCTGAGGTCCGAACTCGTTTATATTTCTCAAATCCACAAAATTCCCAACTTCCACTATAAAACTCCTAATTTCCCCTCGACAAATCCTAATTTAGCTTCTGTGTCACATCATGAAGACTGAGAGGTATTATAATGGTCTAATGTGTTAGGTTATAGATCAGGCTATATAATGAGACTGAAAACATGCTGGAGTATATAGGAAAAGTGTTGGATATCAGTCTGGTGGATATGTGCTAACTGGACCCTCTTTTGTCTAACTTAATCTACATGTCAAGTTGTTAACTTTGAAAGGGAATCCCTACCATTTTTATGTTCTCTGTTTCTATATAATTTTCGAGTGTCTGAACCTTTACATATCTTCTGTAGGGAGATTTTTCTTTTAATCTCAATGACAATACATATTATGTCACAAATATACTAAACTACTAAAATATTAAATTGGTTGGTTCTAGATTATTATCACTATAACAAAATTTTGCAAAAGTATGGAGTTTCTAATGTCAATATACACCCATAATTATATAGAAACCATCCAATCTTGATACTTCATTTTAGAAATTATTTGTAAATGCATAAAGAAATTAAAGTGTAGCAATTTATAATTGCTTCAATCAAATTTGTATAGCTCAACAAGTAAAATAAAATTACATTTTACTACATGAATCTCATAGTATAGAAAATATAGTGAAAAATCATAAAACTAGACAAGTAAACAAGCACACTCTAAAAGTATACGAAGTAGACCATTGTAATATTAACAAGTTCTGGTACATGAACAACCACCCTAAACTTTTAATTTTTATTTTTCTTTTGTGACTAGCTGCTTGCAGTAGAAAATCGTTAAATTCGAAAATCAAAAGTATAGAATTTGTTAACCTTGTAATTTCATGAATAACTAGTTTCTAGCAATTGAAATCAAAGCCTAAAATATAGAAACTTGGAAAAAATTAGGAAAATATCGCTACTTTAGTTGTTGGAAATTAGATTATTATTAATCAACTATCACTTGATCCAAGTGCTCAATCCGCCATAGTTATCTTTTTGATTCATGTAGCATGTTTCGAATACTTGGGATAAAAGGCATAGTTGTTATTAATCAAATATCAAATCATGTTGAAATTAATGAATTATCAACTCTCTCATTATCTGAGATTTCATCAAAATAATCTAACCACATGAATTATTAAAAAGAACTTAACAAAAAACTTGCTAAAACTTTATACCATAAAGAAATTTTAATTTTTTTTTCAGATTTTTTTGACACCAAAACCTAGTATTTTGATCGGAAACTGCATAAATTTCCCAATGCAGTTGTGGAAGTTCTGCCTTTAATACTGAGGTTTCGTCCCTTAGTTTGGTTGTGAATTCTATGTTGATGGTACAAACATCAAACCTGAATCTTCTGTGGTTTTGATCTTAGCATGCTTTAATCCTTGTTCTACATGCCTTTTGGTCCACCAAAAGAAGCCACTATTGTTCAGCCCACGCATGTTCAAGTTTTGCTAAATGGCAATGAGTTACGGTCATTAGAGGTTTGGAGATGTGCATAGATAGGTCCATGAGAAATGAACAGCTCGAGGAGTTTGATAGGGAGTGGCATTGAGTATGGTGGATAGTGATTGAGATCACTGAGATTTTGGGGTCTTGGAGTTTGTGTTAGTGCAAGGATTTTAGAGGATAGTGAGGCCAAGAGATGGGAATTGTTTATATCAATAACTATTCCCCTCATGGAATTATTTCTTTCGGTACTATCATGAGCACTGATGTCTCCTATAAATAACTTTTGTTGTCATGGAATTCTCTAAATTAATTTTTTGTCTCTCTTGATCTCATTTTTTTTGTGTTGTAAAGTAATTCCATTGTTGTGCTTAAATAGTAAAAGTAACAATTGCCTCTTCTCCTTATATAATTATTAATACTAGTAACTCTTTTGCATGTAAAACCTTATGTCTTAATATTTAACCTATAAATAGTCTCCACCCCATTTTTTTTCCTCTGTTTCCCTCAAAACTAATGCTTATATCTTGTATTCTCAGTCTCCTTCTATTTGAGTGTCAATTTAGCACTGTTTTAAATACCGGCCGATGTACCGGTATATCGGCCGGTATATCGGTAAAATTGAAGAAACGAGACGATATGGGGTTTTTTTTTTACCGTATATCGTTTTGGACCGGTATGGGCCGATATATCGGCCACGTGGCGATATATCGGCCGGTATCGAGATAAGAAATACCGGCCGGTATTAGTTAATATCGGTTAATGGATTTTGGGTTTTGGTTACGGGTTAAACCTATTAACCCGTTAAAATCCGACCCGTTAAGAAATAAAACGGGTCGGGAGGGGAGAGAGAGTAAAGTTTTCGCGTTTTCTCTCTCTTTCTCTCCCGGCGTGATCCGAGTGATCGATCGTTCCCGCGATCAAATACTAACCCTAGGTTTTCAAACCAGTCATAAATCTCTCTCCGATTCTTCTTCTCCCACTCTCTGGCTCTCTCTCTCGTTCTCTCCCCGCGATCGTCGGCCGATCGAGCCGAACAGCCCGAACCCTAACCCTAATTTTCTAATTGAGCCATAAATCTCTCTCGTTTTCTCTCTTTTTTCTCCGCTCTCCGATTGCTCTTCTCCCAGTCTGGGAGTCTGGGAGTTTTCGAAGGGTGCTCTCCGTTCTCCATTGGGGCAGTGGCCGCCGGCCAGGTAAGTGAACTTTGTTTTTTTCATTTTAATTTGATTTAGAGTTACAAATTTCTTTAATTTATTTTATAATTGTGCTATTTAGGTTTAATTGATTGCGATTTATGTTAGAATTTTTTTTGGGTGTAATTTGAGTCGAATTCTTAAGTTGGGAGGGCTGAGTTTGTGATTGTACTATACAGTGAATTAGAATCACTGATTCACACTGAATCAGTTATTCGATTCACTGATTTTGTGTGAGTTTGAATCAGTGAACCGAATCACTGATTCAGTGTGAATCAGTGGTTCGAATTCACTGATTTTGTGTGAGTTTCATGGTAGATAAAATTTGTAAATTTGTATTAGTATTTACTATTTATGTACTGATTTTGTGTGTATGAGTTTGTGTAAATTTGTATTAACTTGAATATAATTTGTGTGTATGAGTTTCATACCAGTGTTTTAACTGATTTTGTGTGGTATGAGTTTCATACCAGTGAATACCAGTGTTTTAACTTATAATATAACTTGTAATTTGTAAATTTGTGTTAGTATTTACTATTTATGTGTATTCACTGATTTTGTGTGTATGAGTTTGTGTGTAAATTTGTATCAACATGAATTCACTATTTTTTATGTGTATTCAATAATTTTGTGTGTATGAGTTTCATATGCTTACAAGTTACATTATAGCATGTGCAATTACAAGAATTACAAGTTACATTAAAGCTTGATTTCTTAATTAGATTAAGTTAATATAAATTAGTAACTTTATTTATGTTATTAACTTTATTTATATGATTATTTTTTTTAACTTAGATTATGTTTATTAACTTTATTTATATTAGTAAAAGCTTGAATTTTTAATTAGATTAAGTTAATATAAATTAGTAACTTTATTTATGTTATTAACTTTATTTATATGATTATTTTTTAAACTTTGATTATGTTTATTAACTTTATTTATATTAGTAAAAGCTTGAATTCTTAAATAGATTAAGTTAATATAAATTAAGTGCAACAATTATTTAGCTATTTAATCAATTAATTTTGTCTTTATTTATTAATTTTTGAGGTCAGAAATAGCTTGAAGGATGTCATCTTCTGGTACTTTCAATGTCCAAGAGAAGCGAGGAGATAAAGATCCAGCTTGGGAATGGGAAAAAAAGTACCCAATAAGCCCAATAAAGTGGAGTGTAATTTCTGTAAGAATGAATATGGGGGAGGTATTACCCGCTTGAAGGAACATTTATGTCATATCAGCGGGAATGTCAGAGGCTGTCCCCTGGTCTCAGATGATGTGAAGCAGAAAGCTCTGGTAATGCTCAGTAAAACTAGAGAAATAAAGGAAGGAAAAATAACAGAACTTCAAAATTTGTTAAAAGAAGTTCGCGTTGGGGAAGAAGATGAGGAGACAACTCGAGAGGAGTCATTTTCTCGCAAAACAATAGGTCAATCTTCCCACAAAACAACAGGACCGATGGATCAATTTGCTATTCGATCGGTCAAGGAAGCAGTAGAAGCAGCTCAGAGACAGCCTACCGTGCCATCAGCCTCCAGAAATAAGGCCAGAGACGATGCAATTCGATATATTGCCAGATTTTTTTATGGAGGGCTTGCATTCAATATTGCTACGCAGCCAGCTTTTATGTAGATGGTCCAAGCCATTAGCATGTATGGACCAAAGTTACAGACTCCTAGCCCATACGAGCTAAGCGAGATTTGCCTCCAGAGAGAGGTCGAGGATACAAATGCAACTCATGAATAATTCAAACGGAGTTGTCGAACAAATGACTGCACTTTAATGACTGATGCGTGGTCGTATCGGAAATGAAGAAGTTTAATGAATATCGTTGTACATTGTCCGGCCGGTACAACCTTCTTATTGTCTCAAGATGCATCTTTTGAGAGACACGATGTCCGTTATATCCACAAATTTGTGGAGAGGAATGAACGAGGTTGGCGTGAAAAATGTTGTACAGATTGTGACAGATAATGCCTCGAATAATATGGCTGCAGCAAACACATTGGCTCTGACGCATCCAAATATATTTTGAACACCTTGTGCAGCACATACAGTAATCTGATGCTTGCGGATATTGGAAAGATTAAATATATCCGAAGTGCAATTATGATGGGGGGATCAGTCTCCGTGTACATATACAGTCACACCAAATCTTTAGATATAATGAAGAAGACGATTGGTGGAGAGCTAATAAGACCGGGTACAACTAGGTTTGTTACGGCATTTCTCTCTTTATCATCAATCAGAGAGGAGCTGTAGCATATGTTTATTTCTGATGACTGGATGGATTGCACTCTGTCCAGAACAGATGCAGGTAAGAAGGTATTTATTTAAATTAATAAATATTATTATTTTATAATTTTAAATTATACGTTTTTCATATTTTTTTAATACATATTTTTATGAATGTTTAGGTTGCAGAAATAATTGCTAACAATAAATTTTGGAACAACACAAACATTATCCTAAAAGTATTCACTCCACTAGTAAAAGTTTTGCATGGAGTTGATGGGGACAAGGTCACTTCAATGGGTTTTCTGTATGGTGACCTAGAGACTGCTAAAGAGGAGATAAGAGATGCTCTAGGGGGTGAAGAGAAGAAATATCTTCCAATATGGAAAATTATTGATAGGAGATGGGAGGAAAAACTTAAGGGTCCTCTGTATAGAGCTGGATATTTCTTGAACCCTCTGTATTACTATGCGAAGCAGTCTAAGCAATGTTCAAGAATGCGTTTTCAATATGCGTGTGGTTCAGGACCGCATAATGCATAATCGGATTACGCGCCGATTATGCGGATTACGTGGAATTATGCAGAATATTAATATTTTAATATATATATATTAATATAATAATTATAAAAAATGGATATATTAATACTATAAAATTCTAAAAAATTATAAATAATAACCGTAAGCATATAAAATGAATATAAACTGGCTCTACATAAGAAATTAAAAAGATAGAAAGACTTATCTCATTCAAAAAAATAATTCATATAATTAACAAATCGCCAAATAATTCAAATAAACTTATATTCTACTACAATAAACTTATACAATTAACAAATCGCCAACTTATATTCAAATAAACTTAATTCAACTCAGTGATCAGTTAATTCTGCAGCATTCTGCAAAATCCAACACAATTCTGCAGCAATTCTGCAGCAAAATCCAACAACAATTCTGCAGCAATTTTGTAGCAAAATCCAACAACAATTCTGCAGCAATTCTGCAGCAATTGTGTTGGATTTCCAGCAAAATCCAACACAATTCTGCAGCAATTCTGCAGCAACCCAAATTCAACTCAAATTCAACTCAGTTTACTCAGTTTAAAATAACTGCAGTAACCCAAATTAAAATAACTGCAGCAACCCAAATTCAAATAACTGCAGCAACCCAAATTCTAACTAAACTGGAATAATACCCAAATTCTAAATAATCATAAAAAATATTCAACAGGAATAATACCCAAAAAAAATAAACTGCAAAACCCTAAATAGATCCAAAATCCTAACTGGAAAAAAACTTTACTTGATTAGCGCCGTCGGAGAGCTCGCCTTGAGGACTGCAGCTGCCGGAGGAGATGTCGCCGGTGAGATCGGAGAGGGGAAAGGGCGAACGGAAGTTAGGATTTTCTTTCGCTGAAGTAGGGACTCGACAGCTCGGGAGATCGGAGAGTTAGGGTTTTTTGGTCTTTTTTCGCTAGTTTGGAGGGACGATCAGCCGGAGGTGATGTCGCCGGTGAGATCGGAGATGGGAAAGGGCGAACGGAAGTTAGGGTTTTTTTTTCCGCTGAAGCAGGGACTCGACAGCTCAGGAGATCGGAGAGTTAGGATTTTTTGGTCTTTTTTTGCTAGTTTGGAGGGACGATCGGCCGAAGGTGATATCGCTGGTGAGATCGAAGAGGGGAAAGGGCAAACGGAAGTTAGGGTTTTTTTTTTCGCTGAAGCAGGGAATCGAGATCGGGAGAATGGGGTTGGAGCTACTGAAGAAGGATTTTTTAGATATGGGTTGCGGATACGGATCGGGTTTTCAGGCTAATTATCGCATTCGAAACCCAATTACCTCGTAATCGCATAATGTTTATGCGGATTATGCGCCCGCATAATCCGCATAAACGATTATGCTGCCGCATAATCTGATGTCCACATAAATGAGCGCATTGTGCAATTCCTGCGCGTTTTGGGAGCGAAAACGCTTATGCGGGCGCATATGCGCCCCCATAGGGCGTTTTTTAGAACACTGAGTCTAAGATTGATGCTGATGGGTTGTTCATATCAGGCTTCGTTGACGTGATGCACAGATTCTATCCAAATGATCATGATAGAATTGATAAGATTGCACAACAACTCCCAATGTATCAAAATCAAAATGGATCATTTGGAATGTCTTTTGCAAGGGCAGCAATAAAGAGAATCATTAATCCATGTATGCATTTCAATTTAAAAAATGCAAAATTCAATCTATTTTTAATTAAAGAAACTATTAAATAACTAATAACTATTTCTAAATATTCATTACTAGTTCAATGGTGGCAATTCTACGGGACAGATGCTCCCGAATTGAGGATTATGACAATAAGGATCTTGAGCCTGACAACCAGTTCTTCGGATTGTGAATGGAACTGGAGCACATTTGAGATGATATTACAATTTTAACTTTTCTAATTAAATATTTCTTTCTCCCAAATAGATATGTTCTAAACGAACTTCATGTGATTATTTTTTATTTAGGTGTATACGAAGAAAAGAAATAGGCTAAGTTCCAAGAAATTGCATGACTTAGTCTTTGTCAAATTCAATGCAAGGCTCAAGAGCAAATTTTCAATTCCAAACAGAGATCCACTAGTAGCATACAATGAAGAGGAAAAGGTCACCGAGTGGTTCATGCCTGAGAAAAAGAATGGCGATCTTTATGAGACTAGTGATGATAAAGTCTTTCCTGAGAACAATTGACTTTTCGACAGGTGTCAATTACTATGGGTGCTAATTCGAAGAAATAAAAGAGTGAAAGAGTTAAGGCATTTAAGTCGAAGAGTAGTAGAACTTCAAAGGAAAAAGCATCATCATTTTCAAGGTCTAAACAGCAGCACGCATCAGATGATGACGATGAGGAAAAAGTTGACACATCATCATCAGATTCGTCATCAGATGATGAGGAAGGCATGCCATCAAATGAACCAGTCGACTCTGAATCTAGTTAGAAAATATGTTATAAAAACTGATATTTAAAGTTTCTAGCATGTTTCAAATAAATTCATTTAAAGGACAATGTTGTAATTTTATAAATTATATCACTTATGTATTGTAGAAATACTTTTCTTTTATCTTGAAAACTTATTTTTCTTAATTTTATGATTGTATGTCGCTCTGTGCATATGCGAACATTCTAAATGGTATCTGCAAATTCGTAATTTGAATGTAAATAAACCAATGTAAGTACTATAAACTTGTTTTATGTGTTTTATTATGTTCTATATAGCCAATTATATGATTTTTCTTTAACTGGTATGACATCGATATGACACTCCGGTATTTAGGGTCATATCGCGATATCCCACCCGGTATCCGGTAACCGGTATGTAATTTGGCTGACCGGTACGAGATCGGTATCCGATATTTAGAACACTGCAATTTAGTTTATGCGAACGAATTATACTAATCCTATTATCATGTGTGACCCTCGTCCGGAAAGAAAGCATTTTAAAAATTTGAGAAGGGTGACATTTCAATCTCCACCCATAAAACCTAGCCTGCCATGTATCCAGTGCATGCCTGATCACAGTTTTCCACTTTTCCTGTTTGTTTACTTGGGCTCCATCCAAATGTTCAATCGGTCTATTTTTTGGTGCAGCCTGCCTAACTTGAGGGGTATCCCCAATCAATTCGCATCCCTAATAATCCCTTCATAAAAAGGTTTTTCAATCTAGATCCAACATTGGATCAGGATCAGATTGGATCTTGATATTTCAAGCGGATCCTTAGTTCAATAAGGTGTGCTTTCCAGTCTTCACAGGTCAAAGTATAAAACCATGATGTTCAACAAATAACAGGATCTGTTTCTTTTAGTTTAGTAGTGTGCTTGATAGAATTATTAATTAGTTCTTTTAACAGAAACTTATACGCCGTAACATTTCTTTCAGCCTATAATGGATGTCTCTTTGGCTTATTTGAGAAGTCAATACTAGAAAATGGTCTATCATGTCACCATTTTCTTGCCCTAATTTAGGTTTGGCCTTGTTTCTATCTTTGGATATCCCATGGATACTATGAGATTTCCTTTGAGCAAAATTTTTCAAATCTAGACGAGATATAGGATATGAAGAAAAAAAGATTTGATACTTACATGCACAAATTCACATTGAAGGGAAGTTACTAATGAAATAATGCCTAGGAAAACAAGTGAAGGAATAATGCCTAGGAAAACAAGTGAAGGAAAAGGGTTTGATATATTTTAAATTAGAACAGCAGGGAAGTGTCAAATTGTCTAATTTATTGTAAAATTGTCTAATTTATTGTTATTCTTTTCCAATAATCTATGGCTTCTTTATGTTATTGTATTTCCTCTACAGGAACACAATCATGCTGACAACTGCATATTTATAATCTATCATTGCTCTAAGCTTCAGGTTAGCTAGATTCCTACAATATTGGAACTATAGTTACCATTACAGGACATGATACGTAGCATGAACGTGGGATATGCATCCCAAAAAATTAGAAGTTACGTGATATTATGACACTAAGATGAAACTTGAGAAAAACTTTAGTGAAACTTATTTGAAATTTTCATGAGACAAAGGATACTAAATATAATACATGCCAGAAACATTTAGAAACTTATGGGAAACTTGACGCTTAAAAGAAAACAATAATACTTTTGATAAGCTTCTATTGTACCAAATAGACTCTGAAATATGATAGGAGAAACTTTTGAAAAACTTATGTAAAACTTAAAGGAAACAATAATAATACATAATAGAAACGATGACACCAAAAAAGGACACTATTTGAAACACATGTAACTTCTCAACTATTAGGATTTGAGAAATTGTTTACAACTACTGTCACGCCCCGCTCCCAATATACAGTATATGAGCACATGCAGTAGGTACCGGCAACATATTCGGTTTGAATATGATAAAGCCTCAATAAATTTGCCATAATAATACTTAGTAATTACGACAGAAAAATTCAAAAAAAGTTTGACTTTTCACTTATTTGAACGAAATTTAGATACAGTTGAAACAAAATACAATGAAACTAAATAAAAAAGAAGCAGGAAATCTCTAATCTATTATTAAGCTTCAATCTGATCTTTTAAAGTGCACCAAATTCTGCGTCAGTTTTGGCGTGTCCATCGGTAAATCTGGACATGCACACCCAGGTCGTCAGATTGCGACTAAAATAAAATACACAGAAAAAATATAAAATATAACTGTTATGTCCAGACATAATAATAATACAAGTTTTAGAAAATATGGAATGAAATATCTGTAATAATAATATCAATTAATTTAGGTTATCTTATTGTCATTTTAATGAAGTCAACTTTATAACAGAGGTATTTTTGTCTAGGATGTCATGTAATTGAAAAAGCTAACTGATGAGATACAACTGTTTCGATTGTTTCCTGTACAGACCCAGGAAATGGTCACAGGATTGTCCGGTGCTGAATCGGACCTGCTGTCAGGCAAACAGGAATTATAGTCAGGTATGATCCAGCAAATTATCACGCACCCATGGTGTGCGAAATATTCAGTTGTACAACTTAACAAGTTTACAAACGAAACAGAGTATATTTCCATCATTCAGTTTCTCCCCCAACCCAGTGTCATTTAGGTATAGTACAATATATTGATTATATCAGGTATAATATTTCAATTGGATTTTTCTTAAGTTGATAACAATATGATTTATAGAGTCCGTTCAGTTTATACTTTATTCAATAAATCACAATTAGCTATATTTAAGAGTCACTGATTTGAGACATCATAGAGATATCGGCCAGGCAATTATATGGATGCTGGGAGGTTTTCCGTGCATTGCATGTTCCTTAATTAAAGAACCAGTATACCAAATAATTTTTTTAGACACCGATACAAAATGATATCACAAACAATATTTTTCCGTGAATATAACTTTTATGTGATTTATCAAATTTGTATATATGATTATTCTAAAATCTAACTATACTATGTAATTTAAATTTAATGACAATTGATAATAGATTTTTGATGACAAGAAACATAATAAGTAATTGATAAATTTCTACAAAATAACAAATCAATTTACACAAAATAAATAACATGATTGAAACAACATGTATATAAAATAGCATGATTAGTGAGTCCGAAAATGAACTCACCTAGATTTTGTTTCCCAATGTCGCTTAATAAAGTAATCTACACATTAAAAATATTCTAAGAATATTAAAAACAGATTAATATGAATTTAGATGATTTTTAGGGATTTTTCTAATATTTATAACATAATCTAAATTGATTTTAGTATTAAGTGGGTCTGAAATTAGGAAATAGGTTTGGCTCCATTTTATTGGGCTTATAAGATGATGGATGTTCTTTTTAGGTTATTAAGATTATTAAGTAATAAAAGAGCTAACCTATGATTCATTAAAATAATTTAAGCTAAGAAGAAAAAGAAAGATAATATCTAACCTCTTGTCAAAAGGTGAGAACCTAAAATATAGAAAGAGATTGAAGGAGATACCCTTCTCCGGTGAAGTGGTGGCAGTGACTCCTGCGGTGGTTTTGAAGGTGGCTCGGGCGAGATGAGAGAGATATTAGAATGTTAGAGAATGATTTTTAGAATGAGTGAAATATATTTTGATTTAGGGGTTTATATAGGATTGGATTTAGGAGTTACAGAATGTGAATGGTTGAAAGTTATAGAATTTAAAAGGTTTAAAGTGTTATGGAATTTCAAGAGTTTGAGGGGTTATGGAATTTGAAAGGTTTTACATTAATTTGGAGGGTTTAGAATATGAAAGGCTTTAGTTTAATTAGAGAGTTTAATTTTGAGAATTAAATATGAGTGTTTTATTATTGAAATAATGGAGAAGATGAAAAGTTTGGAGGTTGAAAAAGATGAAAGGTTTAGGAGGTTAAAGAAATTGAAAGGTGTAAGAGTTAAAGAAAAAAATAAAATGTTATATTTATTATTTTTTTATTTTTTTATTTTTTTATAGCTATAAAAGATGAAGGGTTATTACAACTACTTTTATCCTTTGGTACCATAGTATCGGTATAACCCATAAAGTTGTAGCATTGATAAAAATACTAACATATATATGAGTATATAATAACTTATTTCTATGAGTAATACAATGTAAGTATTTAATTTATTATAAGCATTATAAATTTTTTATGAGAATGTATTAATTTCCTAAATATTAATATACTCCTATTTTCCAAATATGATTTTCATCAAATGTTATTGTAGAATGATACTGTTTCTATAAAGTTTCTTCATATGTAAAGTATCATATCCAAGAATTTGGTTCTAGTAAAATATCATTTCTCAAAAGTATTGGACACTTAATGCATATAAAAGAAATATGATTTCTTAGATGTTTCAGATGTTGTGAAAAGTTTATACAAATACCGTATTGTTAAAGTTTCCAAAAGTTTAAATTTTATTAGTGAATACCGTTTTCTATAGTGTTCAATAAGTGTCTTCAAAGTATCCAGTCAGTTTCCTTAAAGTATGGAATGGTGTCCTGTTTTTTCAGGATATGCTATAGTTTGGTGTCAAAAACTGGATATGGAGACTCTATATTTCTCTTATTTTTAGTGTCCATTAACTATGACTGGAATTCTGGAACACAACTAGGAGGTACATATATTTTAAACCTCAGAGAGCCTGTTTACGTGTTATTGCAATTTGTACTAGACAAGACTGACATTTTTGGTGCTGACTTGCTATTTGTGGATGCAAGTCCTAACAGCCACTGCTTCACTCAGTTTTTATTTATCCCTATGCTATCAATTATTGAGTTGTATAGATGAAACACATACTTCTTGACATGTAATTTAGCTTGATAAAGGTTAGACACTGAGTGTGGTCATCTAGTTGTGTTGCATGCAGTCAGTGACACTTCCTATTTTCTCTGCCATACCAATTGGGTCTGGCTAATTATTGTTACTATTATTATTATTTTAAGAGTTCTGTTTGCTTTTTTGTTGGTTATAACAAATAGATCTGAAACACTTTCAGCCTGAAACTGTTTGAAGAACAAGTTCATTCTTATGCGTTTAAAGATAATTTTGAACATTTTAATTGCTCTAATTTATATTCTTAACGTTAAACTATATTCCTTTGCAATTAAACTGGTCATCTCTTGATCACTTTGCATTTATCTCTTGCAGATTTCAGATACTTAGGGACCTTATACCAAATAGTGACCAAAAAAGAGATAAAGCATCTTTCCTTCTAGAGGTACAATATATAAAGTTAAAAGTCATAAACAACTATGATCCTTTTGTAGATTAGGTATTCCTGATCGCCTTTGTTATTTATTCCCCTTTTCTTTGTGCAGGTTATTGAATATATCAGGTTTTTACATGAGAAGGTGCAAAAGTATGAATCATATCCGGATATGCCATGGGTAATGTTTTTTTTTCACTAATCATAATTTAAGATTCATGTGTATGCATGTTTGCTTTTGAATTGTTTGTGGGCTTGCTTCAGGATGTAAAAGGGTGGGTTATGGTCTTGGTTTTTCCCCATTTATCCAAACATTTCTATAGATTCAATATTTTATAAATGAACTGAAACGAGTGCTTTTGCAAATCTCTGTTTACAGAAAATAGTTGTCTAAGTAATATTGTTAATTGGATATCAAGTAAATTATATTCATAGTCTTCCATGTTTACAATCGTTGTTAATTGGCTCATCCTCTTATTTCTTTTCTTCCTTTTCCTGTTGGTTTTTTTTATCGAGTACTTAACTTCTACTTAAACTTTCAATTATTGTTATTTCTCTTTGAGTGAATTTTTTTTTAAAATTCATTTTGACTTTAAGGGCTTTTATTTGTCAAAAGTTACTTTTGTATTTAATGTTATGATCTAATCAATGTTTAAAATAGCGATAAAGGCAACGTAACGTTTTGCCTCTATTAGGTTATGTCGGATATAGTGTAACACATAATGTAGGTTATGCAATTTTCTATTTATTTAATAAAAAAATATAAAACTATATAACATAAATTTTATAAATTGAAAAATAAATTTAAAATATCTAAAAAAAGAATATAAAACCATTTTGTAATATATAATCTATTTTAATTATATATTATTTTTTACAATAATTTTCTCATTTATCTTCATAAATTATATTAAGTCTGCAACCGTAATTATAATCATCATTTAATTATGAAAATAAGATTCCAATTTTTATTTCAATTCCATTTATTATTGTTGTAATTTATATTTTGTAATGTTAAATTATTTTATTTGTAATTGTTGATTTTAGTGCAGTTAAAAATTCAATAGAACCAACAAGTAAAATATTTTAGCAACCGGAGAGGAATTACAACAAATGTACAAGAAAAACAATCACAAATTAATAAGTTAGTATTTCCACAAGTATCAAACAAACCAACAACTAATCAAGTAAGAAAATTACAGCAATTCGCTAATAATCTAATAATAATCAATAACTATATAGAAATTACTTAAAAAAATAATTGTAAATAACGTCACATAACGTAATTTAACATAATGTTATGTAATATAATGTAAAATAATATAAAAACGTACTGTTACGGTGCCCTTAGTTATTTCTAGTTGTTACGTAGCGCTAGGGCTCCGTTAGGTAACGTAACGCAATATAACAGGTTTCATAACGCGTTATTTTCAACATTGGATCTAATTTATTGATCCAAGGTCATGCAAGTACCAGTGTTTTAAATACCGACCGATATACCGGTATATCGGGAAAAAAGAAGAAACTAGACAATAAGGAGAAATTTTTATCGTTTCTCATTTTGGACCGGTATGGACCTATATATCGGCCACGTAGCGATATATCGGCCGGTAACGAGATAAGAAATACCGGCCGGTATTAGTTAATATCGGTTAATGGGGTTTTGGGTTTTGGTTGCGGGTTAAACCTATTAACCCGTTAAAAATAGACCCGTTAAGAAGTAAAACAGGTCGGGAGGGGAGAAAAAGGGTTAAAATCGATCGTTTTCTCTCTCTCTCCCCAGCAACCCGAGCGATCGAAGCTTCTCCCCGCAACAAACTGTAACCCTAATTTCTCAATCCAGCGATAAATCTCTCTCTGATTCCTCTTCTCCCACTCTCCGGCTCTCTCTCTTGTTCTCTCCCCACGAATGTCGGTGAGCCCAACCCTAACCCTGAATTGACTATTTCTCTCTCTTTCTTCTTCCACTCTCCGATTGCTCTTCTCCCGGTCTCTGATTCTCTGAAAGGTGCTCGCCAATCGATTCCGACGCTGCCATCTCAATTTCGCCGGCCGAAAGTCTAGTGGGGCAGTGGATAAATCAAGTTTGATTTATTTTATGTTAATTTGATTTAGAGTTACAAATTTATTCAATTTCTCTTATAATTGTGCTATTTAGTTTAAATTGATTACGATTTATGTTAAAAATCTTTAATTTTTTTGTGCAATTTTAGGCGAAATGTGGAGTTTGGCCTACTAATTCAATGAATCAGTGGGCCGAACACTGATTCAGTTCACTGAATCAGTGTTCGGCCCACTGATTCATTAAATCAGTGACCGAACTCCAATTTTGAATAGTGACAGTGATATTATGGGGTAATTTTGAACACTTACATTTAAACTCCAATTTTGAACACTTACATTTAAACTCCAATTTTGAACAGTGACAGTCGGTAATTTTGAACAGTGACAGTCTAAATTCCAATTTTGAACAGTGACAGTGATATTATGGGATAATTTTGAATAGTGACAGTCTAATTAGAAGTTAATATGTTTGATAATTTGTTGAGTGATGAGTAATTACTAATTAGAAGTGAATTTGAATGAGAATTTTGATACTGAAAATATGTAGCAATATAGGATATTTTAATTAGGATATTTTAATTGTGTGCATATAGAATATTTTAATTGTAGGACATTGAGGAATTGTAAATTTATAATTATATGACATTGTAATTTGTTGTAGTTGTTGGATACGTTAGGGTTTGAAATTTTGAATTATAGTACAATGTAGTTTGGATTATGTAGTTTTAATGAAATATTTTTTTGTAAATTATATCACTTTTGTAAATTATATCATTTTTGTATTGTAGAAACACTTCTCTTTTTTTTAAACTTATTTTTCGTAATTCTATGATTATTTGTCGCTTTGTACATATACGGACGTTCTAAACGGTATTTGTAAATTCGTAATTTGAATGCAAATAAGCTAAGGTAAGAATAATAAACTTGTTTTATGTGTTTTAATATGTTCTATATAGCTAATTATATGATTATTCTTTAACCGGTATGACACCGATATGACACTCTGATATTTAGGGTCATATCGCGATATCCCACCCGGTATCCGGTATCCGGTATGTATTTGGCTGACCGGTATGGGACCGGTATTTAGAACAATGGCAAGTACTCTCATCTATGGGAATAGTATGTTCTTATGGATGTATAATAAGAGATAGACTTGGTCCTTCCGAAAGGATTTGGGCATAAATCCTTCCCATGCAAATTCAATATTAGGGCAGCCATAAAGAAGAGCTGCTTCATTATAGTTGATCTACATGACTACATCATCTAAAGTGTCTAAAAACAAAAGATAGTATTTCAATGTTTTCTAACCCATGCATCAAATTGTGCAAAATGAATGGCCTACATATGGAGTTCGCTAGTTTAATGGAGGATATTTGAGATCTAATAGAAATTGTTGTTTAATTTTTCTTAAGTGTTTAGATCATGTTTAATGTTTGGCTCGAGAATTTCTATGTTCTCAAGTGAAGATCTAAGAAATATACAATTTCGGCCATGCATTTTGTGCTTACTTGATGAATGAGCATAATTTTTAAAACTATTTGATACCTGGCCTTTAGGGCAATTTAAATGGTATTCGATCATTTTTTTACGGAATGGCAACGAATATTTCATCCTTGCATTCCAATGGTCAAGGATTTGAACCAAGTCTATCTTGCATAATAATTATGAAAATAAACATGATGATGACGACGACAATAATTATCATAACTTTGGGAAGAAAAGAGTGGGCATGCATATTTGGCATTCACAAACTATCTTATAGGTTATTGATATACTTTTCTCTGGTCGTTTAGAAATTTTCTTAGCCTTCCTGCAATTGGCAGGGAATGTTATATAAATTATTCAAATTAAACAATGATTGTATAGTATCACTTTATACCTAGTATGTTCAAATTTTCCTTGTACTTTGCAGCAATACCCTTCTCCCTTTTTCTGTTAAATTTCCTTAAATATATTTTATGACTCATTTCTTTGATCTTAAACAATTTCCTCAGTCTGTCACTCTCTCTCTCTCTCTCTCTCTCTCTCACATTCATTCTCTCTCTCTCTCTCATTGGGTTTTAAGGGACAAGCTATTTTTGACAGTAGCATTGCTGATTCTGTTCCCAGTAATTTTATGGGTTTGTGTTTTTTTTTTTTTTTTTGTTTGGGGGGTGGGGGGTGTGGGGGTGGTGTGGGGGGTCATAGTCCTTTCCCTGAGAAGAAGGAATCTTTTTTTGATTCCCACTTTGGTTTTTTTTTTGGCAGGTAAAGGCCTTTTTTAGATCCTTATGGAAAAACGCAACGGTATATGTTGTTCAAAATTCTTGCACAGCTTAGTGTAGCTGGAAATTTTGGAAATACTGGTATTGGATGCTTTTATGCTGCTACAGTTTGATTAATACTTAACTGAATTTATTACTTTTGTATATCAGAACAACACACAAAGCCCTGGAGATGGCCCTGCTGCTCCAGGATATATGTTTTCTGGAAATGACAATAACATCTCTGTTCCCCCAGTATTGCTTTCGAATATGCAGAATCCAACAGAATCTGAAGTGAGTCCTATTCTCCACTACAACCCAATGAAATGCCCTTACTGGTTTGTCAAAGTGAGATAGCCTCCATGCAGGTCTCTTTGCAGCCAAATATGTATGCCTCTGTTGGAAGGACTGCTGGTTTTACTCAACCTCAGCATAGGCTGGTTTCTGATTCGAATAACATTGCTTCCCAGTCCCACTGGGTAAGATCATGTCCTGGTGAAGGTACAGTGAACAGTGATATGTTGAATGAACAAGAAGAGCTAATGATTGATGAGGGAACGATTAGTGTGTCTCATACCTACTCGCAAGGGTGAGTGGTGGTTACTACTAGGTTCTCATTGTTATTGTTTATGCCACAAAAATAGAAATATTCGATCTTTGCTTTTCTTTTTATTGATTATCTTGCTTATATACTGTGAGCTTATACGTTAAGTGTTAGTTGCTAAATTGCAAATGCAAACTACCATCTAACATGATTGAGAGGGCATATTTTTAACTGGATCTTAACAAAAAAGGATTTAGTTATTTCAGAAAATACATTCAATACCATCTTAGAATAGTGTACCAATCTTAATTTTCTACCTTTTTGGAATAAATTGGCTGATAACTTAATAGTTGACTGAACATAAGGAGGGAGGGGTCCAATTCATTTGACTTTTGGGTTTTAGATACACAAATTTATGTAGATCAACTTGAATGGAAAGGATTTCCTTTTGAATGGTTTACTATTGAAACTGAATGGTATGGATTTGGCTTGAAATTGTTTGACTAGCTACGTATGACTTTATATTTCCTTGTGTGTGAGCACGTGAATAAACGGGAGATTCTCTCCGGTGGAAGTTGAAAATTTTTACCATGCCTCACTATTCCCAACTCCTGTGATGATCCACACCATTTGTTGATTGATATCCATGTTTGGAGGAAAATAATATGGATGAAAAATCAATTAATTTGTCAGCTTGTTATGGTTGGATCCAATCATCGAATAGTCTCATTTTTCCTGCTATTTGAAAACTTTTTTTTTTGGCTTTCATAAAAACTGGTAAAGTATTTATGGAAATGTTTTCTTTATCCATATTGTTCTGGATGTTGTAGTCGATGAGAACTCTGTGGATCATCCAAGAGAGCTGCATGTTGGAGTTTTACACTCCATTTCACTAAACTAAGAGGCAATTCCTACAACTCATTAAAAAATCGAATATGTATGTGCTATTGCGCCACATTATATATAATGATTATCATGGTCTAATATGTAATGGTTGAGAAATCATGAGATTTTAGTTCATGGATCTAGAATCTCACTTGTTTTGTTATTTAAGGGCATTTGGTCTTGACTCTTGGAGCTACTTAACCTCTGATTAAGTTGTTTCTAAATCTAGTTGACCTTCGGCTTAATTTAAGAATTTTAGGTTTGTACTACTATAATCACGCTTGAGATACACTCCTTTTTATTAGATCATCAGTCCTCATATTTTTTCCCATTTGTAAATTATTTAAGTCTAATGAAGTTTTGCTATCTTCACTGACATGTATTAGCTTGAGATACATAATGAAGCTTTACTATCTTCGTCGACATTTGGTCTTGACTCTTGGAGCTACTTAACCTCTGATTAAGTTGTTTCTATATCTAGTTGACCTTCGGCTTAATTTAAGAACTTTAGGTTTGTACTCTACTACAATCACGCTTGAGATACACTCTTTTTTATTAGATCATCAATCCTTAGATTTTTTTTCCCATTTGTAAATTATTTAAGTCTAATGAAGCTTTGCTATCTTCACCGACATGTATCAGCTCATTATCAGATTTGATATTTCCTTCAGATTCAGTCTCGTATTCATTATGTATAGTCATCCCAGAGTCTTCATCCTCTGAATTCGTAATACTCTCATTCTCTAGATCTTCATCCTCATTTTTTAAGTTGTATATTTCAGGATCAAACTTAAAATGGTGAAACAAACCTTCATTCTGGAGGTATGTCTCTTATATTCTATTTATTAGATAGTCTTTCTTTTGAATAGTGCTATTTGGATTCTTAAACAGCTCTTTCTAACAATTAATTAGTTCAAATATCAAGTCATACTCTTGTCTGGAGTATATTCTTTTGACTTGCATCATATTAATCTGTTGACTTGGTTTCTTCTGTTTTGAGCTAGTTCCTAGACCGTCGATGTGATTTAACCTCTCCACTATTTCTTGTCTCTATCGAATCGCCCCATGAAAGCATCCCTTTTTTCGTACCCACAAAATATAGTAATTAGATTGTCGTGTTGTTCCAGGGATTGTTTTATTTGGGCGTCTAATTTGTCGAACCTAAAAATTATAAGATCAACAAGAGTATTAAGGAAACTTGTGATATTCGTTAGGTTCTTATATATAGCTCTTGAAAAATGTTCCAAATGATTGTAATCTCTTATAGAATTTTCAAATATGCATGGTATATCAGTAGTCATATAAGATGTCGATGGACAGCTACCTCTGAGTAGTCTACGGTGCCTAAAACCGCCTCTTGAGGGACCTTACAAACGTCTATCTACGGCAATAAAGGGCACACACAGGAATCTGGACTTTATATTTTCTGCAAGTCAAATATAAATACTGTATCAGATGGTGCATTTGAAATGGCAATGACCAAAATTTTTCGTTTCCTGGAGTTTCTTTGCCCATTTTAAGAATGTTTTCTTAGATCCATGGTCTTGAATTGTTCTCTAGGTGCTATTCTAAACCATTTATTTTATGGAATGGTTTGCTGTTAAAAGAATTTCAAATTATTTGTATAATTCTGTAAAGGTATTCGGTACCATCAAACTTGTGCACTGAAGTAGATTTTAAATTTTATTTCTCATATCTTTCACATCTTTGTTTGAAAATCTCTTGGACTCTTTAGTCTTTACTTCTGTTCTTTCCTCCTTTCAACCCAAATGCATCTCTGCACACCACTCTATACCGCCTCCCACCCTCACTATGTATCCAATTTGGCTAGTCCCCTGTACCAATTACTAGATGTATTTAGGCGATCCTAATAAATAATCCTTTCAATGCATGATGATTTAATACTCTGAGGTGCCTTTAAAAGGAAAACATGCATTTTGAGGACATTTTAGTTCATGTGTTGTGGGAGTTCTTTAGTAAAATTTTGGAGAATTGTTCATCTCAAATTACTTGATGCATGGTAAGTTGATGTGAAAATGTGATGTATATATCTTTTTAGTGTATGTAGATCTGAATTAATGGAGTGGATTATTTATTGTGATGCACACTGTGCATCTTGGTTGGTGTAATATAATCAAGTAATTTCTCGAAGAATTAAAGCCACTACATTCGTGCAGACAACTCTGCTGGTTATCATGTTTTTAAATGTTGATACTATAAGTGTCTGACTTATGCCTCACTGGCATAGCTTCATATTTTGTGCTCAGCAGTTTGTATGTTGGTGATTGTTTGCATTTCATGTTTCAAATTGGGTTTCTGTCCGAATGCCAATTTGCCCCTCTTTTTTTTTTCTTCAGCTTATTTTCAATTCTGCTTAAACTTGGACTTTGATCTTATGTCCATTTGTATCGTTCTAATCTTTGAAACTGCCTTGCAAATTGCCGTATTTGGTATCGTGGGATTCAAGACAAAGCTTAAATTTTTTCCTGTGTTAATGGTTTTTCTGTCATGCAGGCTATTGGCTGCATTGACGCAATCACTAGAGAGCTCAGGTTTGGATTTGTCCCAAGCCAGCATCTCTGTGCAGATCAGCCTTGGGAAAAGAGCAAAAAGGCCTGCTGCCACTATGACTTCTAGTGCTAAGGTATGTTTGTTTCCTTTCTGTTGCATTAAAAAAAGTAGGAATCTGTTAACCATCTTAGACCACTCTTAATTTCATTTGAAAGTAAAATATTGTCCAAGTCATTTATGGGTTCTTATTCTTGTCAGTTATCCTCAGTAGTTTTGCTGCTTACAAACTATATGCTAGAGCAGGATGTTGTTATATAGTAAGTCTAATTATTGTTAGCCGCATTGTACAGTCATTTTATAAAACACTTGTGCTTTCAATTTTTCCTTTCACTTCTTATTTTCTACTAATTACCCAACTGGTATATCGAGCTGTTTATCAGGTGAGGATATTTAATACGTATGCATCTGACTTATGCCTTGAGCTCTGTATGTATCTGTTATGTGCCAACAAGGTTTTAAAAAGCGGTTGTAATATCTTAACCAATGTTTAAAATAGCAATAACGGTAACATAACATTCTCTGTTAGGTTATGTCGCATATAGCGTAACGCATAACATAGATTATGCAATTTCCTATTTATTTAATAAAAGTAAATATAAAACGATATAAAAAAAATTATAACTTGAAAAATAAATTTAAAATATCTAAAAATAGAATATAAAACCATTTTGTAATACATAATCTATTCTAATTTTATATTGAGTTTTACAATAGTTTTCACATTTATCTTCATAAATTATGTTAAGTCTGCAACAAAAATTCTAGTTATCATTTAAATAAGAAAATAAGATTCTAATTTTTTATTTCAATTTTAGTTATTATTATTTTTGTAATTTATATTTTGTAATGTTCAGTTTATCTTATTTGTAATTGTTAATTTTAGTTCAGTTAAAATTTAATAGAATCAACATGATAATTTAACAACCGGAGAGGAATACAACTAGCGAATAAGGAAATGATCGTAAATTAACAAATTAGTAATTTTATAAACGATCAAAACAAGTCAACAACTAATCAAATAAGAAAATTAATGCAGTTCGCTAATAGTCAAAATAATAATCAACAATATAGAAATTGCTAAAAAAATAATTGTAAATAACGTAACATAATGTAATTTAACGTAACGTTATGTAATATAACGTAAAATAATATAAAAAACACACTGTTATATTTTCAGTTGGTATGTAGAGTTGGGGTTCCGTTAAGTTATGTAATGCAATATAACGGATTTCGTAACGGGTTATTTTCAACATTGATCTTAACATAGGTCGATATTGCGGTCATGGAACCTACTTGCTACAATATTGAAAATCTCGATGTGTTTATTGTTTTCAGGAAAAAATCGCCAATATATTGGGCCCAACCTGCTATTATGGTTGTAATATCAGAATCTAAATATCTGCCGAAATATCAGAGCCATACGACTAGACAAAAAATTGTTTTTTTTGGCCCATTAAATCTAATTTACATTTTTTTTTGTTATTTGAGCAAATTAGGTATCTAATTGTCTCTATTTAAACTATGAACCGGGTAGTTTGGTTTTTAATATTTTTAAAGATTGATTACAACTACTAGTCAATGATTTACTATTAAGTAACAGTAAAATTACTGCTAAATATTTGAATTACAGTATGGTTAAAAAAATTACATCAAATTTATAGTGAAATTACAACCAAGTAAAACTAATTAGTTAGTGTCTTAGTAATATAAGATCCATTGATTTAATACATGTTCTTGAGGTAATTATATCTAAAACATGTGTATATGTGTTGTTTTATGTAATTTTATATGATGTATGTATGTATCGTCTTATTAATATTTGTTTTAGGATAGGAGAACATGAATATTTATTGTCTGCTATTAAGATTTGATATCTATAAATGTCTTTGATATCTTCCATATCTTATCAACTGTTGAATTTTTCTGACCGATACTACTATAGCTGATAGTTAAAACATTGTGTGCCGGTACAATGCTTATGCATGCCTGCTCCTTCCCTATGTTTCACGTCATCAATGACAAAGGAAAAGACCAATTAATACACACATTTCTTTATATTAAAAATGAACTTTTCTTCACGTACACTGCACTTGTAAACAAGTAATAGTTAGCTCCCTTTCCCAAGTATCATCTAAATGTAGAGCTTCACAGCTGCTTTCAACTGCATTTCCATGATAGTTGCATGGTCTTTAATGTTATTCTTCAATTCTATGCAATTGTTTCAAGGACCTCGAGCATTTATGTTTCCTAAGGAATCTTGCTGATTGTTCTAAGAGTAATACTACACCTATGTGATTTCCCTTCCATGTGGTGACCCTACACATAGGAGATGACAAGCGAGGTCCATGCTTTATCCCACACAAGAAACTAATAGGTGGGCCTAAGTTGACATCCATTATGTGGGATTCCTACAATGATACAACTTGTGTTGGTTAAGAATTTTCCTTGTTCTAGTATGACAAAAAATCTCATGAGCCCAGGCATCCCGTTGAGCTTCTAATCAAATTGATTGTAGGTCTGAAGCCTTTGAATTCATTGAATTTCGTAGATACTTATACCTGTCTACGACACATTTCGTGAAGATGCTGTCATCTTGAGTCTCTGGGTTCTTCCACCACCTGCCTTATAAATGCTTGATGTTGTTGGCAGGTTTGATTTCAACGGACATGCGACTGTTGTGCATCAGACCCACTAGCAGCCAGTCTTGTTCTCCCTTCGTGATACAGACTTCGCATTATCATCATATAAGAAACAAACTTCAGTGATGTTTTAAACTTATAGCCTTGTCCTTTTCTGATTATTATAAGGTTTTGAATTATACCTTAAATGTATTGTGGGATTTCATTAATCGGTTTTGGTATTTAGATTTTATTATTCAAAACGATAGAAAGATTTGTAGTGATTACAATCATAGGATTCAAACTGGCTGATTGAAATGAAGGAGTGCAATGGGAGTTTTATGTTACTGTAACATTTTGTTAAGATTGAAGGAAATTTTTTTATAGGATTGTAAGTATGTCAACTTTATATATGGCACGGAATGCTAAGTTATAAGAAGACGTCATTTACAGAAAATAAGTGTAATAGAGATGTATATATTTTGTTAGATGTATGATCATAGTAAGATAGATAAAGTGTGAAATAAAGATATTCTTGTTAAGGTTGTTGTAAGCCCAGAGAAGAGAAAATAAGTGAAAATTGCTTGTGGTGGTTTGGTCATGTGCGGTGTAAACTAAATGGTTTGATAAATGGAGCTTATTAATGTAGCACAAGTTAAAAGAGCAAAGGGACGATCAAAGAAAATATGGATAGAGGTGGTACAGAAAGATATATATGCTAAAGGCTTAAATGAAGATATATTGCTTGATAGTAATGAGTGTAAAAGGATCATCCATGTGATTGGTCTGGCATGATCTCTTTTGGTTCATGCAGCCTACGCCAAGTACTTTGGATAAAATGCTTAGTTGTTGTTAGTGTTGCAGTGTATTGTGGGTTGTCATGCCATTTTATATTTGATTCTTTTCTAGGCAGTTAACTACCTCAGGGTTTCAAGGGATTCCCATGAATTTTCATCTTATATTTCAATTATTTTATCCTTCGGTCAAATCTAATATGGTTAGTGCTCAACTATTTTGGTTATAGGATCCTGATGACCCATCATCTGGTAATCGAGCCATGGAGCACTCTGCAGTAGGGAGCAGCGGTGAGGAATCTGGGCAAGCTTTAAAGAGGCATAGAATGGATAATAATAGCTAATGCTATATAGTGCTCTGGTCCTTCAATTCTATTTCTGTCGCCGTCATCATCTCACCATAACCCCCGACACCATCTTCCCCGTTGCTTTATGTACATGCTGCTCGTAGTCTGGTTTTTCTGGGCAGTCCTGATGCTGGAGGGTCAACGATGGTTGCTCTTTTGAGGAGACTCACAAATTCTGGAGCTGCATTAATGTTTTAGGCGTCAATTCGTGTGAGCAGACCCTTTTCTTTGTTACATAATTCAGATTGGTTGTAATTTATAATGGACTTTACTAACTGCAGATACTATGGTTTATGGAGGTTGTAGAGATAATATCACCATTTTTTTTGTACCCTGCTGAAACATTGCGGCATGTTATTTACTTACAAAATGAAGTTGACAAGACAATGGGTATTAATGCAGTGAAATTTTATCTATATGCAATTTTATCTATATGCAGTGGTATAATTAGTGTTTAGTTGCCAAACTAGAAGGGAGTGGGGACGCATATTTTGCATTGTTTCAGTTGCAAGAAGGAACTTTTGCCGTTTGTTTTATATTTGTTCCCATAACTTACCGTGGTGTAGCTGCAGCAGCTGTACATCACTTGTATGACATCTTGCATGTTCTTCACTAGTTTCTTTTATCTTTTTTTGGTTAAAATATAAAATTTGTGATTCTAAAAGAGGGATTTTCTTTTTAGGGGAAATTTTTACGGTGCCTTGTCCGAAAAGCTTGATTTTTTATATTCCATACTTTTTTCTTGTGTACAAGTTTCGATAGCTTGTTATTGTATCTGTTTCTGGGAATTCTAAATGCATCCTCAAATTTTTTACGCTAATATGAAATATTTCTAAATATATCATCTTATAAGACTAAATGTCACTTTTCCTTTTTTTTTGTTTTTTCCTTCAATTTCCAAATGCTCTCTCTTTGAAATATTCTCTCTTGTAAAATTTTTTAATTTACCAAACTCTTTAATTAATTTTAGTCTAATTTTAAACAAAAAAAATGATAAATTTTTTAATAAAATATTTTGCAAAGTAACCAAATTCCGAGATACTTTCTCAACAAATCTCCTATTAATTATTATAACTCTCAATTTTAGTTTCCGTATCCTAACCAATTTCGTAGCTTGGGTGTTCCTTCAGAAACAACGCTATCTGTATTTTCGTCCTTTCCTATGGCGGTAACATCGTCTCAATTTGTTTAAAAAACTTTTATTTTTCAAAAATCTCTATTTTTTTCGGAGGGAAAAGGTGAGAACTTTTTTTTTTAAATAATGTAATAAATTATGCATTGCTGTCGGGAACCAAGATGTGGCAACATAGCATCTCTATTGGGCTCGACAGCTATTGTGCAGTCGTGGCGACTCAAGCTTCGACCAAGATTTGATCTTTTTGATGAATGATTTTTGTTTTAGTGAAGTATCTATTTTCATCTAAATATGTCTGTAACTGAATTTTGTTGTAGGTTGAAAGTGAAGGATAGAGGTAGAAGCAGAGCACAGTTGGAGATAGTTATCAAAAGGTATTTTTGGTTTTATTTGTTGTATCTTTTTTTTTTTTTTTTTTTTTCCTTTTACGAGAATACATAGCAGAACAGAACTGTCTAAAGAAATGACGCATAGAGTTAATAAATATGTGGGAATTACAAAATGAAGTGGTAGATTTAGGTGTTGTGATGTACTAGTAATGCGTGATCTAGCACTAAATTTTCAACTTGTAGGTTAAAAGTTGAGCGTTGTATAAGACTAATTTCGAGATGGTTGCAGAAGAAAAATCAAAAGTTTAGAGAAATAATCCTTTATGATGTTGGTAGAAGAAGGAATTTGGCTCTTTGGAACCTCTCCACAATGTAATATGTGTAAAACCGTTCTTTGTGCAATCTCAGTCGCCTATTAAATTGGTGAATGGTTAACCATACACCTCGTAATTCGCATTAATATATACTTTATTCTAAAAAATCTAAATCACCAACCGATTTAATAAATGATTGAGATTGCACATAGAAGAGTTACATATCTTATATTGTGTAGAAATTCTAGATTTGAGAAGAATGGAGGATTTTAATGCCCATTAAGAAAAGAACCCCATATCCTGCTATATTTGATTACAAGTTCTATATACAAACAGTTCTCTCTATTTATTCCTACCTCTTTCTATATGTACTATTTTTTTTTCTTTACTATATTTATTGGTAACTTACTATGTTCATTTTGAACTTACTACATCTAATTTTACTTACTATATACAATAGTTGCGAACTGATTTTGATAGCTTCTTACTATATTTTATGCTCTACTTATGATTGGAGAGATTCTCTATTTATTTTTCAAATTTGAGATATATGAGTTAATTTAATATAATAGAGCATTTTGTGGCTAATTAATTTAGGAATAAGTAAGGTTTGTAACTAAATAGTTACGATTACAATGAGAATACAATGAGAATACGATAAAAGTTCAATGTGGAAAACATGACTACCAATTTAGTTTTCACCTAATTAATATTACATATGTAATCGTTATCTTTCTATACTAGCTAGCATAAAAAATTATCATTCTAGCTTTTAAGATCATTACAAAATAAAAATAACTATTTTATATATGATAATAGCTTGATTGTTGGGCTTCCTTTGGGATGACTTCTAGTATTTTTTAAATTTTCTGGGCAATAATACAAGCAAACATATACATACTTAAATTCTTTAGCGGAAGTGAACAGTATAGAGCATACATGGCTTTTACATTGACAGAATATTTTTTATTATCATTGGCACCACATTTATCTTTATGATTGGGCACAATTGAGTTATCAATAATCACAATAAGTTAATGGTAATCAAATTATATGTTGCGCTAGACATTGTAATCTGTAAACAATAGGCATACTGTAATCCTATTTGTTCAGTAAGTATAGTTCGTGCCATCAAATAGTAGAGGTCGACTAATTGTATGGTTTTTGGGAAAAACTGTAGAATGTAAGGTATCTAGACTCGTCATCTAATTCTAACCTTAAAAATTAAGCTCCGATACCACTGTTGGGATCAATATGATAGAAAAAAGCAATGCAGGAGGAGGTGAATATGTTGCTAGCAATTTAACTTATTTAATAAATTAATAAAGTTGTTTATACAACGGAAAATAAAGCAACCAGAGAAATCAAAGGCACAAAGTAGAACACACAATAATTTTATAGTGGTTCAGGAAATTCCTTATGTCTACTCTTTTACTCGACAAAGAGGCTTCCACTAATAGTGAAGAAAATCATGGATTATAAATCAGATTTAGTAAGTAGATACATGATTGAACACTAGGCTACCCAATTAATTGTCTACCGTAAAATATTTCAACACAAAGTGTAACTCTAATATGTTCCTCATTTTTTTCCGGCTTGAGTATACCATAAAAAACCTTGATAGCAAATGATTGTAAAGCTCAAGTCAACCGGCTTGAATGTGTGGTAAACCAATCACAAAATTGTAAAAAAATAGTTTTGAGACTCACTAATATTATTAGCTAAGCACAAAATAGAAACATTTTACAGTACTCGAGGATCGTTTTTAGAAGATGTAGCTTGCTGTGCACGGAAAATGATAAAGATATTGAACTCTGATTATAGTGCACTCCTTAAACAACAAATTTGTGATGTAGCATGCTTTTAGTAGTGCATGGATGCTAAGAATCACTTTAGAAAACTCCAAAAACTTTGTCATTTTCTTCAAGTTTATCTTCAAAAATTTGCAAAAATATTCTTCTTTTTCTTCTCCTCGTATGTCATTTTATAATAGTAATTACCCTCTTTAATTGATCTTGACCATTGATGCAATAGAGCATTAATCTTGTCCATCAATTTTTAAGAAGTTTTGGTATGATTTGGATTGATTTGAGACAAATCCGACTAAATTTGTAATCCAAACTTGCCAAATAAAAGGCTCTGGGATTTGGTTAGAGTATTGATCTACCAGTGGCCCTACCTGTAGGTGGATCAATATATGCTCTCGAGTCTGATTTTTTTTCTCAAAAGATACCTAGCTAGTAGTAGGTTAGCCTTTTTTCTGCAACTGCAGGTTCTACCTTATAACTCCTCAGCTTATTCCCTAGATACAGTTTGACCTACTAGTAGCTAGTTTTTCATACAGGTTGCAGAAGTGAAGTATAAACTTTGTAACTCTCTGCTTCAAACCTAATTTTGCTCATCTCTGAGGTGTTTCGAAGAGAATTCAAAATACTTAGTTGACTCCATTATTTGATATAATTTGTAACTCTATCTAATTTGATCTTGGAGCCATTTCAGCATAGTCTCGTCGATATCGGTCGCATCGATTGCATTGATTACATTGATATATTGATTGTCATCTTTCTTGAATGATTTGTATCCATCTAAGCTGCAAATACTCTACCAAATATGTTATATTATAAGCAGAATTTGTTACCGATCAAATTAGAGCCATGTATGAACATACACCCAACACTATATACTGGAGATAGTAAGTAAATATGAAAGAAAAATCAGTTTTATAATATGAATTATTATTTCTCAAATTCTTATATTGCTCCTAGCCCTACTGTTTCTCTGCTACTCGTCCTATTCTAATTGTTGCCTTGAGGAGAAAGGAGTTTAATGTGAGAGAAGTAGAGATAAAAATAACAGATAAAAGTCTAGTTTTATCTTGATTTTTAATTGAACAAATAAAGAACCAACATTAACTTAACTATTCAAGTCATAAAACCTTTTGCCTTTTTTAAAAATGTCTGCTGCCCACCTTGACCAGTCAGGATACTGTAGACAAACGAGTTTAGTGAATGGAGATTGGTGAAGAAGGGAACTATGTTGTTTAATTTAGATTTCAGGTCTACATATTTTGACATTTATAGAAAATTCTAAATAAACATTAGAGATAAAATGAACTAATATGATCATAATGCAGTTCATGAAATAATTTTTGGATGTATAAGTAATAAGATAAAAATCATGAAATAATTTTTGGATGTATAGGTAATAAGATAAAAATTGTCAAAATCATTATTAGTCAGGTAACCAATATTTTTGTCAGTTTTTAGACTTTCTTAAAAAAATAAAAAAAAATCTAAATAAATTTAGAAAAATAATGATGTCGTAATTGAAATCTCATTTGAAGCTATAGAATTTTAAATGGGTCTATTTGAAGTCAAATTTTTTATAGAAGGGCCGAATAAGGATTTCTATCCCGATTAGTCCATAGAGATAGATAAATATAGTTGGAAAATAAAGGTATTATATTCTACCAACCAAAAAAAAGAATTTAATTCTCGAAATTCAAACTAAGATATGGATGATAAAAATGTAAACGTGTAAGATAAGAAAATAACTGAAAATTATAAAAACACTTAGAATAATCTATGGAAGATATACGGATATTTTGCTTGAACATCGTCCTCATAATCCCAAGTAGATTTCCCTAGGTATTGTGCATCCCATGACACCAAAACAAGTATAATTTTCCCACTCTTTAGAACCTTCTTTATTCAATAATCGTCATTGGTTACTTATCATACCTCAGGTCTAATCTCAAGTCCACTTCTAACAGTTGCATGTCTCTGTTGCCTTCACTCTGTACTTTTTCAATTATGATACGTGAAATACATCATGCATAATTTCTATCTCTGACAACAAAAGTGATTTATAGATAAGATTTTCAATCTTTTCTATGATTTAAAATGGTCCAATGTATCTTGGACATAGCTTCCCCCTTTTTTGTCGAATTTGACTACATTTTTGATTGGCAATATCTTAATCAACATTATGTCCTCAACTTCAAGCTCCAGTGGTCTTTTGTACTTGTCTATCCATTTCTTTTACTAATCTTATATTGTTCTTATAAGTCTTTTGATAGTTTTCATTGATTTACTGTTTGAGTAATAAGATGTTACTCAACACACTTCTTTCTCTCCAACTTCATTCTAACATAATGTGATATATACTTCCTATCGTACAAAGTTTCGAATGGTGCCATCATGATATTATTCTAGTAACTGTTCTTATAGAAAAACTCCACCATATATATATATATATATATATATATATATATATATATATATATATATATATATATATATATATATATATATATATATATATATATATATATATATATATATATATATATATAATAATAATAATAATAATAATAATAATAATAATAATAATAATAATAATAATAATCTTCTCAAGATTCATCGAAATCTTACATACAAGTTCTAAGTAATATCTTCGAGTACCTGAATTGTTCATTCTAACTGATTGTCATTTGTGGATGATATGTTGAGGACAAGTCCAACTGAGTTTCTAAACTATTCATTAGGTTCTTCCAGTAATTTGATCTAAATCTCATGTCTAAGTCTGAAACAATTCTTACTGAAATTTCATATAATGTCACCACCTCCTGCTTGAATCTTCTAACCAATATTTCTATTGATTGACCGATTCTGAATGAAATGAAATGTGCCAATTTTGTTAAATCAATCCACAATTATCTAGATCGCACTGTTGCTTCAGTGCTTTTGGGTAATTCTGTCACGAAGTCAATTGTTATATACTCTCACTTCCACTCTTGCATATGGTTAATGGCTGAAGCAATCTGGCTGTTATCTGATGTTCTACTTTAACTTACTTGTTGAGAAATGGAGCATCTCGATATATACCTAGCAATTTCGATAAAAAAATATTGATTCAAAAAATCCGATAACAGTATATGCTTAATAAAAGATCATACTGAAATCATCAATTTCCAACAAGTATTTTCGATCTAACCATGAATTAGTAATCTACCCCCAATAAATTAAGCTCTTATGTAAACTTTCATACTGACTAGCGACAGTTTGGCTGTTGGCTGGGGAATTTTACCACTGTTGGTAGACAAACTATAATTAATCATCATGAAGTTTTTACAACACTTTTATCACTTCAAACATATTCCAAATCCATGATCAAGAAGAAAAGCCATTCACTATATTCTACCGTATATTAAAGAACAGTAAGCAAACATGAAAAAAATTAATTTTAAGAATATATACAACTTATCTTGGTCCTTAAACTCCTACATTGTTTCTATCCCTGCCACTTCTCTGCTACTCTTACTGCTCTTATTGATGTCATAATGAGAAAGGATTTTGTATTAGAGAAGAAGAGGCTCATGTGTAATATAAAAAAAAATGAGAGTTCAACATTTAGTTTTCTTTAGATTTTTCGCTAAACAAATAAAATATCATCATTATCTTAAACAATTCAAGTCTCATAACCTTTTCCCATTTACAAAATTATCTCCTACCACTTTGACCAGCCAAGAGGGTGAGGACAATAGGGTTTGGCAGTGGAGATTTGTGGAGAAGGAAAATATACTATTTAATTTGGGTTCCAGGTCCGTAATTTTTCATGTTTTAAGAAAAATCACAAGTAAATAATAGAGGTATAATGATATAAATGATCATTGCATGATTTCCAAAGTAATTTTTGGATATATTGATTGTAAGATAAAAATTATCAAAAATTAAGGATTTATCCATGGATAACTAACATTTTTGCTAGTTTTTTTATTTTATCAAAAAAATAAAAAATCTTAATAAATTTATAAAAACATATAAATGGTGACTCCGAAGTCGAAATCTCATTTGAAATTATAGAATTCAAAATGAGTTTATCTAAATAAACTTGTTATCGATAGGACTAAATTAGAGTTTTTGCCACGATCGATCCACGGCAATGATTACAGATTAAAATATTACGTAAATTAAGGATTTTAATCGTAATGTTATATTTTAATCAAATGAGATTTCGACTTCGAAGTCACCATTTATATGTTTTTATAAATTTATTAAGATTTTTTAATCGTAAGGTAGAATATAGAGGTATTATAATAGGATAGGGTCTAAATACCCCACATCATGCAATTCTTTTTTATGCATCAAAGTATCAAGTTGATTTTATATCTTCTCCACCTTTTCGCCATACAGGTCAATGATTACCTTCACACCTTTTTTGGACTGTATAAATGAGGAATTGGATGGCTCCTCCCTGTTATCCTCTGTATTTATATATTCCGATCTAGATTGTTTTTCTATCTTAGAAGATGAGTCAAGCTTAGAAGAAGAAGCCAACTTAGATGCTTGTTTATTCTTGGGCTTAGCCAACAACTATATCGACCAATATTGAAAATAATGTGTTATGAAACACTTTATATTACACTATGAAATCTAACTGAACCCCAACACTATGTAACAACTCAATATAACTTAGTGCATCGTAATTATACGTTTTTTTATGTTATTTTACGTTATATTACGTAACGTTACGATTAAAATATAACATTATTTGCAATTATTTTTGTAGTAATTTCTGTATTGTTATTAATTATTATTTGATTATTAGCGAATTGTTATAATTTTCTTACTTGATTTGTTGTTGGCTTTTTTGATTACTTGTAAAATTGCTAACTTGTTAATTTACGATTGTTTTCTTGTCACTTGTTATAATTTCTCTCCGGTTACTGAAATATATTATTTGTTGATTCTATAGAATTTTTACTTGAACTGAAATCAACAATTACAAATAAGATAAATTGAATATTACAAAATATAAATTATAATAATAATAAAAACTGGAATTAAAATAAAAAATTAGAATCTTGTTTTCTTATTTAGTTGATGACTAGAATTACGGTTGCTAACTTAATATAATTTATGAAGATAAATGTAAAAATTATTATAAAATTTAATTTAAAATTAGAATAGATTATGCATTACAAAATGGTTTTATATTTATTTTGGATATTTTTTATTTATAAACATTACTTTATATAGTTTTATATTTATTTTTATTAAATAAATAGGAAATTGCATAATCTACGTTACGTTATATGTGACATAATCTAGTAAGGCAAAACGTTAAATTACCATTATCGCTATTTTAGATATTGATATCAACATCTAATTTATCTTATTGATGCCTTCTTACCAGGTTTTCCACAGTTGGTTTTGAACTTCCAGACTCTTAGTCACTTCATCCGCAATTTCCGCCATATTAATTGTCACCTTGCCTCTCGTGTAAAGAAGGTAGACAAATATAAGGTCACAATGGCAGGGTTAGCATCATTATCATCAGACTCTTTCGCTGGATGCTTATAATATAATGGCATGGTTGGACCCATCTTGATTCGAGTGTCTTGATACACATTCCCAAGATTTTTTCTAGATGTGGGGAAAAAACTCATAATCAAAAGAGTCACCCTTCATTGCTAGTCCTTTGCTCTCAGCTCGCTTACCTTTACCGCTATGTTAGAGGTTACTACCAAAAGGGTCATGGTATGGTCTGAGCATTTGCATCCTCTTGAGAGAGTAATGTCTTCTTTTTGCCGAATCACTCTTCGAACTTGGTTCTGCTAAGCGACTGAAGAACAATGGCCTCATTATGTTGAAGCCGCAATGACAGTCTACTAGAACTGTCGAAATCAGCTACACAATACTCCTGCATCTCAAGATGAAGTTTCAATTGCAGGAAAGCCAACTTCGCCTCGTGAGTGGAGTATAGGTTGGAAGTTAACTCTTGGACCACAGAATGCAAGGATTGCACGTTGAGTGATCTATACAGGGCTCAGTCTGAGCCTTGCATTTGAATTGATCTATGCAAGGTCGAACCTTCAACGTGATCGGTCCGGCATGATTCTCTTTTACTTGGAATAAAAGGCTTTGTTGTTGTTGTTGATGCAAGGTTGAACCTCGTGTTTGATTCAACCGACGTGGGGTTGAGCAACGCATTTGATTTGATTCACGCGGGGCTCAGAATGAGACTCGAATTTGGCTTGATTCACACAGGGGCTGATACACAGTCTCGCATTTGAGTGCTGATTCGCAAGCCTTGTGAACAATGCTGGCTTTTGCAGGCTTTGCATCGATCTTCTTTGACGCTATTGAGGCTTATTTTGGGCTCCACTTTAAATTTGAACTTGGATTGATGTCTGCTAGATTAGTAATAAAAGTTAAATTGCTGAATGACTTGATAATTATTGTGGTGGTAGGTGATAATTATTGTATAAAAAGTAAAGAGGGTATTAGATCCAGGTCAGGTCAATCATATTCAACTGACCTGAATACAACTAGAAATATTAGTTAGAGGATGAGGTCTAGTTAGACAGTTGTAGCCCCAACCCAACCCAACCCACTTGTAGAAGTGGCCCTTTGTTTTCCTCTTCTAAACCTACCCCTCAAGAGATGGAGGTGATGGCTGTAGTGCTTACTGATAAATGATAATTCACCTTGGCGGATATGATAACCGTATATTCGATATCTCAATGGCAAAATTTTCAAAATGTTTTGCCTCTGCAATAAATTCTAGAGATGAATCATTCACTATCTTTACTGAGCTACTTCGCCGTCTGTAAGTTACACTACGAGTTGCAATTTGTATTACTTCAAAAGAATAAGGATAATGCTATTTCTTTGTTATCCGATAGTAGTTGTCGTTTTTTTTATTTTTTATTTTTATGTTTTTTAGTGTTGATCCTGCTTCCACAGGTGAGTTCTGTTTTTGCAAATGAAGTAGGCAAGCTTAGTAGGCCGAAAAATGAGAGACGACGGCTGATGCCACTCCTGCAACCAATTTCCAAGTGTGCAGTCTCTCGAGCGTCACCTATGCAAGTAACACGAACTTTAAGGGGTCGGGTCTAAATCCTGACCAAAAACTATTTTATGCGCAAGTCAGTAAGTTATGGATAGTAAAGAAACTTAATTCAAATGAGAGAGACCAAGGGATTATACCTTTGACATATTTATAGGAAAATATAAGGGTAATTTAGTAATTTATGCAGGACCCATGCCCTTAGATGGGGCCCAAGTAGAGTTAAGTATGAGAAATTTCAATTAGACTTTCTTGATAGGCCTGATTAATAATTTATTTATTTATTTTTTTCATCTTTATGTATAGTAACTGATTGGACGTGTTTGAGCCGTATCTTCTTGTAGTAACAAGTTCCTTGGATCGAAATTATTTTGATTGCACTTTTCAACTATTTAACTTATACGTGACTTCTAAAAATTAAAAAAAAATCTTCGTTGCCAATTTTGAGCTTTTGATGCACACCTACAAAGAAAAGTGATAGGAACTCATGCAGTGTGCACGTTAGTATTTAAAAACACCATTATAAAGGATTGAAGAGTTGGAAACATTGTTAAGCATTGTAATGAAAATTCTCGGTTGACTGAGAATTTGAAGGTGGACATATGACTGTACTGCTTCTCATTACAGGAGTCGTAGATCTGCAAAAATATCAGGAAAAAAAAAAAACTTCATGCATGTGAGCTGTCATTTGACATTGTAAGGATTCTAAAGCTTAATCTGTTAGTTCTGCAGACGATCAATCTCACTGAGGGAAGGCAATATGATGTCCATAAATATGGTGCAAAGGGTGGGTCAATGGCAGCCTATTCGCTAAATATATTGTACAGATGATGACTCTCAAATCTTGTATAAATTCTCAAATTTTAATCAAGTGACAGTTCACCAACAATTGTCATGTTTCTATGTCCATTCAGCTGCATTCTTCTTATTCAAAGTCTTGCAGTGACAATTTTACATGATAAGGTTGCACATTTGCAATGAATTAAGAGTGAACTGCAGAATGCTAGATGCAATACAACTGTCAAACAATGAGTTTTCAGAAATTCTGTACGCACATTGATCTACCCAAGACGGAATATAACTGTCAGAACAATGAGTCTACAGAAGTTCTGTACATGCATTTATCAACTGAAAAATTATGTACACGCATTTATCAAATGCTGGTAGCAGGCTGCTGGACACCATGGACCTTTATGGGCAGAAACGAAGAAGAGAAAAAAATAAATAAAATAAAATCCGAATAATGATTATTCACCAATAGCAATCTGCAACAAGTTGCAGCCAAGTTGCATACTGATTCGAATTTCAATCAATATGCGAATCAACAAATTCTTACACAAAGAACTTCACGACGGGATATTACAAAGTTGTTGGAAACCTAATTCCACCTATGACGATGAGGAAAGCCTTTCACACTTGTTGTCCAACTTTAGCCTTTTGTGCGGCTCAAATGATTGCTCGGTTTGTGGATCTGTTGTTTTACGCTTTGTATTGATAGGTGATGAAATGGAGTTATCTTTTGATTCAGCTTGCTCCACTGAAGTATGATCAGAAGAATCGGGCTGCATTTCTTGGTTTGGGCTTTGCTTTGTGGACATAAAGGTATTGCTGGAATTTTGCTGCTCTTGCAGAATCTTCTGCAAAAACCTCGCATGCTCCTCTATGCGCAACTGAAGCTTCCTTTGTACCTGAAACATGAAAAAAAAAAAAATGACTAACCATATAAAAAAGTCAGCTTACATAAATGTTGGGAGAAACATAATACATCTTTGAGTAACATAACTGATTCACTTATAATCCTAAACCTACTACTGAGATCCCACGAACTCATTCTAGTATTGAGTAGCCTTGTTAAGCAGAAGATACCTCCTCTTCTGGTCTCAGAGGGTAATTTAAGGCACTTTTAATGCGTAATTTCTAATTGATGTAATATTTCTAATTATAACCTGGGGTCACGAGTTCAGACTCTGAAAACAGCTTCTCTGCAAAGTAGAGGTAAGGCTGCATACACCAGACCTTCTCCAGCCCTGCAATACGGGAGCCTTGTTGCACTGGCTTGCCCACTTTTTATATTCTTCTGGTCTCAGAGGTGAAAAAGGAGGAGGCAGGATTTATTTTTTATTTTTTTTAAAAAGACGTATAAGAAGAATAGAAAAGAGGGAAAAGTGGGGAGGCTCTGCAGGAAAAATAAGGGGAGAACTGCTATTTATCTTGGATTTGATCCATCATGATATGATCTCTTGGAAATATGTCTGGTGGTTCCATTATAATGATTCTCTCATGTTTTGTGATGAAGCCTGAAGCACAGGTTGAGGGCTTGCTTTTTCCCATGGAGAAGGTGTAGTAAGTTTTCCTGGATATGCCCTTACACTAATCTGGTTGGTTACTTGAAGCCTGCCCTTTGCCGATGGTTGCTGGACGACATAAATTTAGATCATATGGCAATTTTTAGACTGCTTAATAGTTCTGTGTCAAAATATTTTCTGAATGTATGTTTATTTCTTGATTTGTGCATGGAGGATGCATGAGCAGTTCACAATTTTATTATCTTGCAGAGAAATTTTTTGGTAATGTAAAAAACTTACGCGAGTGCTAGTTTAATATTTTACTCCCAATAAATTCCCAGTGAATTTCCAATTTTAAATCCCTTGCTCCTCTCACTCGAGTTCTTTCCATAATGTTAATAGTGGCATTTTTAAAATTCTTTATTTGCTATACTATTTTCTACTTTTATTATTATTTAGAATAGAATTTCTTAGGTTTCATGTAACATTTATATTTGTGTGCCCACACTCTATGGCTTACCCAAAAAGGAAGAAGAGAGGATTCAATCCACTTCAGTCATCGCCCACAATCATTTGTAAACAATATATAAATAATAACTTCCTTCATCATGCCACAGAGTTCACAAAACCTACCAGATTTCTCAACTCTTCACAACCAAACTGATGTTCAACCTTTAATTGTCATGTAAGTGTCACTATACTTTAATATAATGGGTATACCATACTTCAATTCCATATCGACTGCCTATCCACACAAGAAGACCCTCTCCTGCACAACCAATATCGACCTAATAGGAAAGTAAGTGAATCAAGTAAAACTGTCTAATCCTCAAAAATCAATGATCTAAGTTTCTATGACTTTCCTCCTAATGACTGAGTCTACTAGTGGTAGGATGGCCATTCACCAATCAGGACAAAGAAGTCCTTCATGTATACGTCTTTTATTTCACTTGGGTTTTTGGCCCACTCAACTATTCCAGGAATTCTCTCTCCCCCACACCGAAGAAGCTCAAGCTCCTCGTTTTGGATGAGATGGCATAGGGAACACCCATTAGAGAAAAAGTTTTCATATGTAGTGAACTCAATGGGTATGTAGGAACCAGTCGTAACGGGTTTGATAGTGTATACTAAGGATATGAATTTGGATAAACAAATAAAATAGGTAACTTGATTCTATATTTTGCTTTTTTGTATGATTTGATCTCAGTGAATACTTGGTTTAGAAAAAGAGCTTCTCACTCAATTACTTTTAGAAGTGGACCGAATGCAAGCCAAATATATTTCTTTTTGTTATGATTTTTTATATTATGTGGCAAACTGTACTAAAAATACGAAGGAGAAACTCGTAGAGAACTTTCGTTTATGTGCCTGTGCAAGTGTGCATGTGCACTAACTACTGGTACCCCCACCAGTAGCTAGGGAGTACTAAAGTAGCAGCTCCAGTACCTACAATACAGCTTAAGGCAGGTGATTATTAATTCCAACTAGAGAGCACCTACTACTTGGAGCTACTAGTAGGCCTACTAGTACCCCTGCTGTTAGCCCAATCGGTTAAACAACATAATTGGTTTTCTGATTGGATTTTTCACAAAGATTTTGATATTTTGAGTTGGGTTAAAAGTGTTTCATCTGTTGGATTAAAGACGGATAGATGCGACGAATAGAAGTATTAAGAGTTCATTTGGATAGGGAACAACTTAATAATATACCATCCTATTCAAGTTTTCGGCTAATTGAAGACGATACAACAAGGAGACCCAAACATTGAAGAAAATAGGAGTTTCTTCATCAAGTTGTTGTTCTTGATATTTAAACACAAACGTTGGTATTCAACTCTCCATTCTGCATCCATGCAAAATTAACTGGAACAACTTGTTCTCTTTGGCACCAAAGCAAGAAAGATCAGAAAGAGATTAAGTGGGTTGAAATGGATGGCTTCCCTGTTTAGTCTTTTACATAATACTACCTGTCATGCTTTGGCTTAAACACAACAAATAAATACATAGACAACGTACATATATTTTTTCACTGAAATCCCATTATTTTATACGGATGAGAGAGAAACCCAAGCAATGGGGACTTAAATTTCTTATGGAAACTACAAAAATATCATGTAAAACTTATGTTTTAGTTTAGAATTTCACTAGTAGATTCTGCATAGTGTCAACCATAACAAGAAAAATGGAACTATCTTGAGAACAAACATGGCAGACTTATGTGCAGGTGCAACATTAGTTTGTCATGCTTAAAATAAAGTTCTCGTCTTAGCGCAAGAATTAGTTAGTAGGTCAACTAGAACAATCCATGGGATTGGATTAACGGCTACATCTGGCAATGGTTCTCTAGTTTTCACTAGTAACATTGATATCATATTATTTAGAAGAAACATAATTGGCCTAATTGATAACTTAAACAACTACGAAAGAGGAAAATTAAATAAGTAATAGCATCTGCACAAATATGGACCACTCTGACATTTCAAAACTATTCGGGGACATGGTCAAAAGAAAACAATATCAAGCGTAAAACTGAATAATATTCATCATAGGCCTTTAAAGTTGGGAAACCAAAGCACTAGATGAATGCTATGTAATAGATAACATGAAAGGGAAACAGACTAAATGCTAAAACTAAAATTCTGCAACAGACATAATAAAGCTAGACACTTGACATCCATTATTGATCATCATGCGGCTAAAGATATGCAAATAAAAGTATTGAATCTAGCTACTTCCAAAATTAAATATGCATATGACCAGTAAGCACAGCAACCAAAAGCGTTATAAGTATCGCTCACCTCAAGCTGCTCGTGTAATTGCTTCTGCACCTCTATCTGTAGCTTTAGAGCCTCGGTGACTTGCTTGTTCCTATCATAGAAGTAAAAATTGGAAAATAATGTAATTTTCGCTGCAGAGAGACCAACCGAACCTGAGATGGGGAGTGGAAAAGATGACAATGCTTACCGGTCAACACATGCTTCACTTTCATTGCTAATTGATGGTGCTTTCATATCTTCAGAACTTGCAGCCTTTTTGCCTTGATAGACATGTAATCATAATTCAGGTATTCGTGTAACAGAAAGAAATAAGATCTTAATAGCTAGGGATGTTATATTAAATGTTCCATTTAAAGAAAGATAAGGGGGTAAAGAAACGAGCATCTTTATTAATTATATGAAGAGTTTCATCCTTTATTAGATGTCTCAGCTTTATAAGTAGCAAAAAAAATATTTTAAGTTATGATTTTTCACAAAGATCTGCTTGCTGAATTAATGTCATCCGAAATTGGAATGTTAATATATAGTTGCAGGGACAGCCGCAGCATAATTAACTAAAACCATAATGAGAAGTAATTCAAATAAATACAAAATGGTCAACTAATTTTCAAGGGATTTAGAAGTGCCGATTTCAATTTAACCAGAACTTCCAACTCTAGACTATTTAGTTGAAGGGAACGAAATGCCAACCTTAACCATCTTATATCCACATAGCATGTTATCAAAATTATTTCGATCAAGTTCACGAAAGATGGAAATGTGCTAAGAGTTCTTCTCAACATCATCACACAAGCAATGTTAAAACTCTAGTTGGATGGGGTCCATTGCAGCAAATTGGAAAATCAATGACAGAAATGAAAAGAAACAAGCGGTTCGAGGCATGTTTGACATTGTCTTTCAATTAATATTTGCTCACGCTCTGATGTTACATGGACTGTGATTTGCTTCTATGATATGATAGCCCACCACTTGTTTTCAGTCTCTGCTTTGTCCTCAACAGAGAATTGACAAGAGAACTTGATCACTTAGTACCAAAACTGGAGAAGAAAAAAGAATGAAGGTGCAGTTTGGAGTTCATGTCTGTCCTTTTATAGCCCTTTAAACCCATTCAAATCTGACAATTAACTATTTAAGAATAAAAATTTGTCCAAATTAAATGCTAAATGGCATCAACAAAAAGGCCCCTTGGTCTTTTAGGCCAGTGACTCGCTTCAACTTACTCATTTTCCTTTCCAAATTGGCAGGGGTCCCAGCCTTCTACCACACTTCCCTCAATTCTCAACACTTACCAACTACCTATGCATGCTTTTGTAGTAGAAAACTAAGAGAAATAATTAATAAAATACTGAAAAAATAAATTAATTCATTGAAATTATTTAAATTATCTAATAATATAACATCCTCCACCACCAGGTTGGATGAATATGAACTTAGACAAATTAGTTTGTACGTAGCAGGGAGACACTCCATGTCTTTAGAGACAAGCAAGGAGACATTTGCATTCTTGTGCAGTTTAAATGTTGGGAACAAATGCAACAACAAGCATCTACGAAGGTTGAGGTTCTTGCAGTGTCAGAAAGACTGGACACCACCTTGGACAAACTTGTACCAGAGGGTCTTGAGATTTAAAGCCACTTGGTGCTAATCATTAACAACGTCAACATGATTACAGTTCAAAAACAGTACGCCAGGATGGTGGGCTCTCTTCCAAGATAAAGCTACTTGTTTCTAGAGAGAGTAACACTTGCACAGGTGTTATGGCCAACTATTGCAGAAAGGCTAGGTAAGTTTGCTTTTCTTTAATGATCTTCCTCATCATTTAAGTTAGCGCTAGCTGATGGTACACATTTTAAGTTTGTAGGAGGATAGTTGCTTTGTATCTATGATTTCTATCTAATAGAAAACACTAGAATTCTAAATAAACAAACTAATACTTTGCATCACCGGTACATTTACTCAGAATTCAATTAGTGGAAATTAATCTAGAATGTTTTCCCATGAATAAGTTGGTTTCAAGCACTCATTTTACATGAAAGATACTTCCATTAAGACATTTTCAGTATGCACCTTCTTTCGTCTCTGGAAGATACTTGGCAAGTCGATATTTCTGCAAATTGACAATATGTAGAAAACGAGATTATCACATGAAGAATGAGTGATCAACAACCAATCTTACATGAGAATGATATGTAATAGTACTACCTGCAAGTGACTCTTCACATGATAAATGGTCAACCCATCAACATTCATAAGCTTCAACACACCTTTTGGAGTTGCCTCTGCGGAACAGATTATTATCAGTTAATTGTTATACTATGTGATAAGATTGTAAAACGTACACTTACTCTCGGCCCCATCCAACTTGTTCACAGCTTCTACAAAACGCTCATGGAGTTCTACAGTCCACCTCAATCTTGGTTTAGTTGCAGCTGCAGGTGCTGTGGTAGTGGAAGTTGGATGTAGCTGAACTTTAGCAGGAGAGCCCAATGCTTGATTGTTCTGGTTGGATTCAGATGCTGAAGGTTGAAGAACAGAGACCTCAGGTGTCTCGTATAAATCCTAGATGCAAAAGTCCATCATGTCCCAGATATCAGTTTTCATTGTTAAGAAAGATTTTCAAAACTTGATAACCAAAAAGAACTACCATGTCCATTACAACATTAAAAACATAAAAATGAATATGATGCGTGTTAGTTTCATCCAGCCTAGAATCTAAATCTATATCTCTCCAGTTAATCAGTTCCTAAGAACGGTTCATTCCAACTTGAACCAAAAAAAGGAACTTTCAGTGGAAAAAAATTCAAAATTAATTGAGGAAAAAATCCTCAATACAAAAATAAGTAAATAAGTGTTGATTGTACTTACATCCAAGCATGGATTTTCAGCATTGTCTGCAATAGCTATGCCAAGTTGTTCAGACAAAAGCTGCAACTCCATTTGCTCATTGAATTCTGAGTTGTTGATATCATGATGCTCTTGTGGGAAACTACCATCCGAAGTATCTCCCGACAAATTAAGAAAATCTTTTATTACAAAATCTGAGTGCTCACTCTCACTATGCATATCGCTTATATCCCCACTGAAGACTGATGGTGAATTTGAAGATTGAACTGCAGACACAAGCTGCTCGTTTTTCGGTGGATAGGGGAGGAAAGGTAAGTTACTAAGCTGTCTACAGGTCATTGAGCTAGCTGGAGATGATAAATATAACCTGGTACAAAACGTAGAAGAACGAGAGGATAAGTTGTCTGAAGGTTGAGGAGTAGAAACATGTGGGAGAGGACTTCCCATTTCAGATTCTAGACTTAAGTTTGGGTGGTCAAAAAGAAGGCCTTTCTGGAAACTGGATGAATTGGTTACATCTATTCGAGCACTGGAGAATTGGCTTGTGCTTGATAGTTTTTGGCAGTCCACTTCAGACATGAACACGTTTTGAGTTGAAGATAACTGATAGGAACTCAATGGGACTTTAGGGGAATTGTTCTGTTTCACAGTATTCATGGTTCCTTGGCAATTGACATTTCATGTGGAGTGACAGGATGTGAAATCTACAATCAAACTGTACAGTTGACGTCTGCAAAGTCATGAAAGAATTTCCGAATCAGTATCTATGTATGATGACCAAATGAACAGAAATATGCATGTCCTTTATTTACAGAAGTGGTGAACTAGTCTAGTGGCTTACTTGGCTTTCAGGACTCAGGAGCAAATGAAGACTCGAGAATCAATATCGTTAAACTGAATGCTACAACTCAAACAGTTAATTCTTGGCCATCTTTGTTGAACCCGAAGCTACGTTTATACAGGACGAAATTATTAGGCAGAATCTCCCTTTCAGTTATCCAAGCCTTCAACGAAGAAAAGAAGAAAGAAAAAAAAATCAGCTCTGCACTTGAGATATCAAAAGGAAAGCAGAATGTAGTTTGATTTAAGACAAAAGGAGAGTACACAAAAGATACAAATCTATGGCCAAATAACACGAAGTTGCCAATGTTGATATTTCCAAGATGATCCAAGTCTTTGCAGGTCTTTCACTGTAAATTGCTTTGAAGAGGATTCGTGCAAAATACATTTTTTAAAAACTTTTTTCCCCTTAGTTGTTGCATAACTGAGTTCATTTAATTTGACTTTGATCCAGAAGGCGATTATTTAAATTTAAACAATGATAAGGTCTAGGATTGCAAAACCGGAGCACGAACTTCTGAGCCCAGATGTCCTGAAATTTCTCTAATGAAAGCATGCTTAACTATGTTTTGTTTTTCTTCCACAAATTTCCCCTATAAAGTGTTAGACGAACAGAGGCCATATACATACTAGATGCATGAATCTTACATAGTTTTAGAATTTGCAGAGTGTTAGCACACTGTGTCCATGTCAGCATTGTCATGTTCTTGCAACATAGATTCTAGCTACAACTAATTCTTAAGTTCACCGAACTTATTGTATACCAAAGACTCATACCTCATGTGGCTAAACACATGGTATGTCTCAATCAGAGTTTTGTTCGACAGGGATTTGGCCAGTGATTTTTACTGAGAGTAACTGAAAACTAAGAATAGATGACAGATTCCCACAATGTTCAACCAGTTAGCAAGTAACTTAGAGCAGAATGTTTTGCTTATCTAAGTCCACAAGGCTCCTGTGAATTAATTGTATTGGCCATGTAGAAGCTTGTGAACTTACCTATGATGTTTCACTTTACAGAAAGGAGCACCAATAAAAAAAGGGCTAAACCTTTGAGGAAGACTTCAATCTTATCGGTTCAGTTCGTATATGGTGAGGGTATGTGCCCAGACTGGAAACTAATGCATGGTACATTCAATTGGTTATTGATCGAGGTACTCGAGTTGCTCTAGTTCTTTTAAACACCTAATAAGCATAGATATTATCTCCAAAATTAATGCTGAAAATTCATGCACAATGGAATAAATTTATTATCTTTGATCATACAGAGCCAGATAGAAACCCAGACCTACTCCAAAGCAATTCATTGGCAACGATCAGGCAAAAAAAAAAGTATTAAGAACCTCCTAAAAGTCCTAAAAGGGATTTATCTAAGAACAACATCAAGAAACAAAAGAACCAACAATAAGCTGTTTACTGTCAATTTTTTCTTCTTTTTAATTTTTTTAATTTTTTTTTTGTGCTCCCATATCATGCCTCTAGGACTTTCTTCACGATATCCTACAAGTACACAATCTACATAAAACCAATCGAATAATCCAAAATTTGGAAGAAAGAACCAAAATTAGCAAAGCGCATTCTTAGTGTGAATTCTAAAATAAAGTATCATAAGTAACTTATCTTAAAAATAAAAAAAAAATAAAAAAAAAAAAATCCTTGCATCATACGAATAGAAATCTACCAAATTCAACATGGCGTGTACCTAAACCTACAATCAAGTATGTATATCATTAACCCTCTCGCAATATACTTATGCTACCTGATGAATCCTTAGATCCAGTTAATCTCTTAAACTCTATGAAAAATGTCTTGAAATTTCTTAGCATTGCTTATTGTTGTTGCAAGACCCATAACCCAAACTCAAGTTTCCGGCATTCTTTCTTCCAAGATTTACTCATCTCCACAAAATCAATCACACCCATGGCTCAATCGGAAGGCAATAACAAACTCTATCAACAAACATGAAATTGAAGAATGAAAAATAAAATAAAAAAAAAAAATTACCAAACAAAATAGCATATAAATGCTGAGAAATTGAATAAGCTCAAACTTTACGCCAATTCCAAAAAAAAAAAAAAAAAAAAACTGCTTACCTCTGGACCAAGAGTGCTCGGAGAGAAACCAAAACTCTCAGTTTTTGAGCTCTCTCTCGCTCTCTCTCTGTCTATATCCACTTTATGAGAGAAGAGTTGATTGGAGCTGTCACTATTTCCATTTCGTCCTTTTTCCTCGTTGGAGCCTTAGAGAAATTCTAAATACACACCACACTTGAGTGGGTGACTGGTGAGCACCATTTTCCGCTACGTTGTAAATCACTTTGCCATAGGATGTGGGGCTAACAAGTACAATGTGATGCCCATTTAGAATTTCCCTGAGTCTGCCATATAGGCACTATTAGGAAAAGACCAAAATGTCCCTAATCATTTAGGGTAAGTGAAATTTTAAATGCGCCCTTTTTTTTTTCTTCTAAATATTAAATTGTTATTACTATTTTGTCACTTTACATTTTGGCTTAAATTATCTTCATGTTTACATTTATATTTTATTCCTACCATATCCAATCCATTAATTCTAAATGGAAAATCTCTGCTCTTTTCTCTATACCAATCTAAATTGTCAAACTTAAAAAAAAAAAAAATTATTCTTTACTTCTCCCTAATCTATTCTCAAACTCTAATATATAAATATAGTTCTCATTAGAATCTAAAAGTGTGCAGCAGCAGAATTAAAAAAGATTTGTGAAGACAAATAGGGAAGATCGAGGAGAGAGAGAAAAAAAAAACAACAAATTGGGAAAATTGGGGCCTACTAGGATAGGATAGGATCATTTTAGTACAATTAGTCTTGCCAAATTGTCTCAAAATTTCTTTTCCCAATAGGACACATCCGTCCATTTTTCTCAGAATCCAACTAAGATGACGTGTGTGATTAGAGATAATTACATAAGCTAATTTGTCATCTCAAATCTCCTAATCCATTGAGATCAGTTGGAATAAAAATTCCATTAGTCAATAACCAATAATTACGATGCTTAATACTTAATTAGGATCATGTTAAATATTAAATAGGGAGCGGTCTAATCGAGGGACAAGCAAAGTAAAAGCAAACAGGTCAGCTTGCATCATATCATACACGAGCAACAACTCACCCCTTTGGTGGTGGCCCACGGCCCAAAATGGTATGTGGCCAATAGGATTGGGCCCATGTGGATGGCTAGATATTGGACAATCCTTCTCCTGGATACGATAGGATGACGTGGACTACAAATTACTTAATTTAGCATTTTAAAAATGAATTGGTAATAGTAATGGACAAAATAATATCATCATTCAAACATTAATGAATATTCTATGTTTGATTAGGGGTTTGTTTGTGATATATTCAGCACATTTAAGAATTGGAAAATTCTAAATGCAACCACTAATTTTTCTATAAGTACTCACACTTTTTTAAGTACACTTTCCATGTAGGTAAAAAAAAATAAAGACTTTGCATAAGTATAGCCCTCTATATTATTAAGCGGTCCTTATTTTTTAGTTTTTTTTTCATTTGTTCTCTTTTTTCTCTCTCCTTACTCTCTCGTTGCACTTAAACAATCTTGTTGTTGCCTTCTCCCAAGTATCCTCCTGTTGCTACCTCCTTCCCCACGTCTCGATCATACTGCAAGCCTTTCCTTAGAGGTCCAATAATCTCCGCTCCCTCTCAAAACCCTAGTCTTCTCTAAAAAAAATCTTCTAAAAAAGTAGTTCTTTTAATTATTTCTACTTTAATTTTGAATTCCTTTTTACTTTTTTTTATTGCTGAGAATTATTAGGGTTTGAATTCTTGCTATTTTTGAAGTTTTGAGAATTATTAGAGTTTGATTTTTTTTTTTTTAAAAGTTTTTGAAGTATTGAAAATTAATAAGTTCTTAGTTTAAGAGAGATGAAGAAAAAAATATATAATAAAAGAGAGTAAGATACAAATTTGTAACAAAATTAAGGAAGATATGTATAGAATGAATAAGTAAATGATAATGACAAACTTACAATAAAATTAAACTTTTCACTGGGGTTACTAGAAAACTGGTGGGTGCATTTTGAATTTCCCTAAAAATTTTCTGTATTGCTTCTTCCCCTATTGTGGTGTTATTCTTTATTTATTTTTTTTTTAATAATATAAACATATGAATAATTCTTCGAAAGAAATGATAAAGTTCTAAAATACTAAATATTGAACTTATGTGTGGTGCTTATTCGGATACGGGACTGCAGTTTTGCTAAGAGTTTTTTTTTTCATTTTTAGAATGTAATAAATATAATTAAGAATTGCAGTTATGCAAACAGAATTTAGTTTAAAGAATAAGATTTTGTTGACTAGATGGGAACGAGTGGGTCCTTTAGCTAAAATTTAACGTGTAATATTTAAAATTTTAAATTAAAAAATAAAATTTATATTTATAATTCTAAAATTTGAATACTACAGGCCCATCATAATTCTCCCCTAAATTTAGTCACGTGTGTCCTCCTTGCGTCACATTTTTTTTTTTTTTTTGTGTCCTTCTGAGTATTAAAAGGCCAATTTGGTTTTTGCTTCTGTTAGCTAATGATTTTTATCCAACCATTCAGGAGAGAAGAGAATCCTGAGTGAAATACAATTCAATAATAAAATAGTGAGGGTTGAATGTTATTTAAATAAAGACAGTGGGCAAATAATAATATTAAAACAAAACGCGCAGCGGTCATGGACAAAAAGGACAAGCAAAACTACATCGCCTTGCATCTGATTGTTCTTGTGGGTGGCGGCCCACAAAAATACCCTATAGTGGGCCCAAGCTAGAATCAGAGGTAGAGAGAGATCAAGAGGAAATTTGCCCTATTTTCTCTACTTTTATTTTGAAAATTTCTCTCTTCTGAATATACCAAACTAGAGAAAGAGTTGAAAAAAAATATAATCGAGTAATGCAATAGTTATCCATAAGTGAGCTTACTTATGGCCATGCCCAATAATAAAGTCATGTTTGAGCTCACTTTTAGATAAAAGAAGACTAGCATTAGATTCTACTTGTTTATTATTATTATTTTTTAGATATATCTATCATCCAGTAGGTAAGAAAAATTGTTAAACAACATGTTTTTTTTTTCCCCTTTCAGCTAGTCAAACAATAATAATAAAAAAAAAGCCAATCAGCCTAGTGGCATTCACCTCTATCCAATTTACGAGAAATTCTGAGTTCGACTTCCAGTAGAGACTCGATTTGTGTAATGTTGTAAAAAAATATGTGTGTGTGACTCTTGTTTCTACAAATGAAGCAGGTGACCTTAGCGAGTGGACCGACAGATTTCCAAGTGCATAATCTCTCAAGTCAGCAAAAACTAGATAGTAAATAAATTAAATCTAGGTAATAAATAAATTGACTAATATGAGAGAGAAAAAAAAAATATTCTTCATGCTTATACCTTGAACCTATTTATATAACGGTGGGTGAGCAGTTTACTAGTTTAATACGGAACCAATGCTCATGAATTGGAGGCTAACCTGACTTATGCATGCATGGAGTTTTTAATTGGGTGCCTAATAATGGTCTTTTTCTTGGACCTAAAGAATAAATAATTAAATATCTTTAATGTAAAATAATTTGTTAGGCTAGAGCACATTTTGATTGGGCTTGAATTTCATTGGATCTGGCTAAATTACAGTAACAAGTTTGGCTAGCAAAAAATAAAATAAAAAATAAAAAAATAAAAGAAAATAAAATACAAGAAAATCAAAAGAAGATAAACTAAAACTAAACCAAGTGTTGTCATTAGTCGAATCATGTTTACTTTTAATTTCTTAATCGGTAATATTACTATCCATGAAAGCAACAAAGGAGGGGTGTTTCTATTGATTCTTGCTAGTTTGATTCTTCTTGAAAGTGTTTGTTGTCCCAAAGTTATGATAACATGAAGGCGTAATTAAATGGCAAGAACAACTTTGAACAAAGATATACATATGCCACTTAATTAAGATAGGGGCCTTGAATGAAGTAATTTTGAAGTCATTATGTGGAATGAAGTTGTTTGTGAAGTTCTTAGGTGACAAAGAGAAATTTACATTTTTTTTTTAACAAAATATATATATATATATATATATATATATATATATATATATATATATATATATATATATATATATATATATATATATATATATATATATATATATATATATATATATATATATATATATATATATATATATATATATATATATATATATATATATATATATGGCAATATGAGATCTTAATTACACGTATATTTGCCTCTTCTCATATTAGGCATACTCGATTAGAGATGATACTGGGAAAAGAAAATTATTCAGTTTATTATTAGCTTTCTTCGTTTGCTAGTTTAACACACACATATATTTTTACAGTATTACTCAAATTAAATTTTTATCGAGAGATTTTAAGACTTGAAAGTGCATGGTCAACACATAACTAAAATGTTTGTTTTCACTGCAATTTTATATGAAACTTGCAACTCCCGGAAAAGGAATGGCAACCGCACGTCCTAGACAGTATTCAAAATAATATTGAGAATAATATAAATAATGGAGTGTGTATGTAATTACGCCAAAAAAAAAAAAAAAAAAGTACTAGCTTTGTTCATGGTTATTATTTTAAAACATGACCAGCCAAGTTATCTTTAAGCATTCCTTACAAAAAAGAGTTCCATTTTTATATATTCAGTTACAACCTACAAAAAGAGATAGAAGAAAATCTTCGCACTGTATCCTTGTTGTAATGCAACACTTGTTAGATATAGGGATGGTTATTGGGTCAGGGCGATTTGTCGACACGCCATGCTTGGCACATGCCTAGCACGGCACAACCGAAGCCAAGCTCGGGCACTCTCTTAATCGATCACAATAAACTCAAATTATTACTAACAATGGTATCCTGGAAATGTTAAGTTATAATTATATTTTAGATAGAAATAATTTAGTTTCATATATCGGTCAAGTTGAGAACATCCTTTTAAAATGGCCGAAAAACTTGTAGTTGAAAAGTGCGTAAAAACAACACATAAATCTGAACTTAAAAAAGTCTCTAGGAGGACATGTAAATCAGATATATGTAACCTTTTTAGAACGATACAAACTTTAATCACTATACTTTCTTATTCGCTACGTAGAATTTCACTAATTTCAAAATGTTGAGAAAGTCTTAACAGTAATAACTATTTCTTTATTATTGCCCATTTTATTAATCACAAATAGATGTGCAAAAAATTATTGATTTTAAAAAAGTTAATTATACTCCTACTGTTTCGAATCTTAACTAGTCAATAATAATGGACTTTAATACTTTTGAAATTGACAATCTTATTTTTTTTGCTTCATTTGATAATGCTAGTGAGAGTCCTGCAACAGCTGAATGTTTGAAAAGTTATTTAGAATCTATTTTGGGTGAGATCGTATTTGTTATGTTTGTCATATTATTTACTTATGTGTAGAAGATGGAATAAATAATTTTCTAATAAAACTAAGAAATATCGTGTTTTTTATGTGAGGTAGTAGCCCTAGAAAATAAATCTTCAAATCACTTTGTGCGGATATGAATCTAAGACTAAAGCATTACCTCGGGATGTCAAAACTCTTGAACCTCAACATATTATATGTTGAGAGATTGTTTTCCTTAACAAGGTGCAATAATCTTATTTAGTGATATGGAATTATCAATATATAATATTACAAAAAGAGAATGGAAAGTTACATCATGTATTTGTCATTTTTATAAGTATTTGAGGGTGCAACAAATACACTTCCTGGAATTTATTACCCAACAACTATTTTAGTATTTTATGTTTTAACCGAAATAAGTTCAATATTTTCAGAAATTAAAATTGATCCACTTCTTTAAAATATTGTTTATCTTATGGAAACTAAATTTAATAAATGTATTTTATTTTTTTATCTATTTTATTTTGAAGTTATTATGAATTCTGATATTAAGTTGACAGTATTTGAATATTTAATTCAAAATTTTCATTCAAATATTAACTATGAAGATTAGATTAATGCTTTAATTTCTAACATTTAAGTATGTTTAGATTTTATTTTCTCTCAATATAAAGAACTACATGAAATAGGCAGCCTACCTCGTCTCAACATGATTTATTTAAGGGTACATGTATAAAAACTATATTATTTTTTGGCTTATTATTAGCATAAACAAATAAAAATATCTCATACATCATTCAATGAGCTTCACTGTTACAATGATCATGCTAGACCTCTTTCAAATGATAAAGGAAGATATCAAGATCTTATTATGGTTCAAATCAAAGGAAAAATTTACCTTGCACTTTTTATCATGACACGTGATATACTAACTTTACCAGTATATAAAATGACATTTCAGTCTACTTTTAGTATATGTGGTTGAGCATTAATAGATAGAGAAGTTCAATGATGACAAATACGTTGGAGATTTGTTTGAGGAACTGGTTGGATGCAGATGACAGAAAACTAACTCGAGCATATGATAATGGGATGGAAGTCCCCTTAAATGATGAATGAAGATGCTAACAGAATTGTAATTTGTTCTATTTTGTTCATGTTTTATTTTACATTTCACTCATAAGAATCTAGGAATTAATACGAAGACGAGTTAATGGTGAAGGCTACGGTCCTTGCCCTTCTCTTCGGATTTCGTAAGACATTTTAATGAGTTCTTATAGAGTCAAATTATATTATTTGTTTAATTCTGTAGTGTAATAAAATTTTCATTCTATATTAAAATGGATTATTATTAACATTTGTCCAATTTATAGAGGTAAACTGTACCAATTTTCGCTAATTTTCTACATTATGGTTTTTCTATAATTGATTTAGATTTTATAGATATTACAGGATATTTTAATGAATTAAAAAATTTTAAATTAAAAACTTAGCGGACTAGCTTGGGTCAGGCTCGACACACCTGCTGCGGGTCATACCTAAATTTGCCCTTGGCAAGCCTCTCTCGGCCATCACGTCGTTTCCGGACCAGGCTGCACGCCCTCACATCCTATAGGCCATGTCAAGCTTCGCCCGCCCTAGGTCCGCTCGTGGCCAGGCTGGGCTGACTCAATAGCCACCCCTAGCAAAAGTTAATATGAAGACAAACGTAGCTAGTTTAGCACCCATATAAGAAAATTACCAATTAGCGTTGGCTCAAGTGATATCACTCCTCTTTAATTTGGAGAGTTTTTGAGTTCGACTCCTGTTGGGATTCATTTTGGATAATATTGTAAAAAATATGTATCTTTGTGAGTTTTACTAGAAAAAAAAAACCACCAATAAAGGAAAATAGCCAAGCCAGCAAAATAATACCATAGAGGCATATAAATGCCACACAATCTATAGACCTAGTAGTGCTACATTTTAAAAAGCTTTGGATTTGATGGCTAATTTGGGATTAGCTATGTGATTACTTGCTAATGATTATTTCAAAAAATATATAATTAAATGGAGGAGAATTAGCCATCTTTGTTGAATGGTTCATCTCAACTCTATCCACATCAGAGGGGGCTGCTAATAATTATATAGCTCAGCTTCATTTGTAACTTTCCACTAAATTTTTTAGCACGCAAATCAAAAAGAATATGAAAATCTAGTTTATTTCATATTCGATTATGATTTATTTGTCTTGACCTCTCCATCGATTGAAAATGCTCCACCTTTCTCCATCTTCTCACTTATCACCTAAGTAAAGTTTTGTTTTCGTTTTTTTACTTATGAAATCATGTTTTTTTTTTAAAAAAAACTTCAATTAATAATTTTATTTCAATTACTTTTTTTTTTTTTCCTTTGGTCTCTAACATGAGTGTTTAAAAGTAAATTCTTTGATTAATGTGCTTAGCCAAAATTTAATTGAAGTCAGTTGAGGGAAGTGTAACTAAAAGTATCCAAAATAAAAATAAAAAAAAATCAATGAGCTTTGGCTCCAGTGACATTACTTTTTTTTAATTTGTAAGAGTTTCTGAGTTTGATTTTCGGTTGCGGTTCAATTTGAGTAATATTGAAAAATATAATATAAAGAGAAATATGAGGGTAATTTAGTGCAAAGTTTAAAATGGCAAACTTGTAATAACAATAAACTAAAAAAAGTTGGCCTATTTAGAATATGGTGGGCTCATTTAGAATTGTTCCAAAATAAAATCCAGAAAGAAATATAATATAACAGGAAATGACAAAAGTCTTTTTGTGACCTCAACTCACAGAAGGTTGTCAAAATGAAAGCAAGAAAGCAAATGATAGCCACCAGCACTCACACTTGCATGAATCTTGTGCAGTCACAGCCGATGGAAAGGAGAAAGGGCACATGAGACAGCTAGGATTTGTGATGGTCACCCCAGCTTGCTTGCTCAATTGCTTTTTCTGTACTTTTTTTTCTTGCATACACATCATCAACCAGATCAAAATGAATGGTCGAAACAGCACGCACGTTATTTAGCTAGGCTTTAAAATTAAAGATGAGAATAGACGAGTCCAAAAATTAAACCTTTTAATTTGTCCTATTTAAAATTTTGAATTAGAAAAATAAACTATCTCTCTCGATCAGAGAGACTTCCAATTGTAGTATTAAATCTAATATAGTAAACAATATAAGATCATACCTAATTTTCTAAACTAGTCGTCTCTACAATATAAGATCATACCTAATTTTCTAAACTAGTCGTCTCTACAATATTACGTACACTAAATGTAACCTTCACCCTCCAGTATTCCTCAATTCCCTTCACCCTCCTAGTATTCCTCAATTCCCCTAGCCTAAGTGCATCGTACAAACTGTCAATAAAAATGGAGAACAGGCAAGACCGGATCGGGCTGGACCGGATCCATTCAATGTCCAAAATAAAATTTTAAATTTTGGACTGATCCAAAGCCTAAATGGGCTTTTTTTTAAAAAAAATCCAATTCGACCCAATGAACTTTAAACAGCCCATAGGCTTTTTGAATCTGCTCTTATCAAAATTCAAAAATAAAAAAATTAATGCTATGACCATAAAAGAAAGCATCACATAAAAAATTGGTCTTCACTAGCTTCAGAAATGCATTAATAAAAATATTCAAGAGGATGAAATGCATGTTAGTTGATAGATAATAGATTACACATTCAACTTTAAGGACCACTCATCCAATCCATGAGTAAAATATAGTATTTGGAGAACCTACACATACAAAATTATCCAGCATAGGAAATAGTTTGGAAACATATCCAGCCAAAAAACATAATATTCAAGTTTCCAAACATTCAAACACTCAATAGTGGAAATATTCATGATGCTAAATTTCCAGGCAGAGATGAAGTGCAGTGGTGTTCCCTTCCACCCAATCAGCAAGAACTTTCCATTCTTCTCCAGCAAACATGAACTATCTTTAACAAACTGCTTAATGAGAAGGCTGGCATGGTAAATTGACAACTTATTTCAGCTTGGTTTCCATGAGGCCAAACCTAGAGTAGTGAGACTACTTGCTTAACCACCCTTTCGCATCCCTCAGCCTGCAAGTACGCTCTTTAACCCCAGTGCGAAGAAGTTACTTTCAATAAGCATCCTATTCTCATCACTCATCCCCGTCAACTGTCAAGACAATCGAAGCAGGCACCATAGACGAGCAATACTTCAGTGAACCTGAAAATGAAAGACGGCAAGTTGAGCTTCGCTTTGACATATATAACCATCGTCGCACATAGCTTGAGCTTTTCAATAAGCAAAATTTGAAGAGTAAATAGATATAAAATGGGTTAAATGCTATCAAACCAGAAACATCGTATTTACGTATGTTATATATTCCAATTGATCCCAGACTGAAGAACCAAATTGCTAGAACAAAGCAAACATGAAAGCAACTTTGCCAGTCCCAAAAACTCTGTATGCTGAACAAGGCCATAAGGACTATGAATGGAAACTATGACTACAACATCTGCAAATAAAATACAACCAGTTGTATCAAAATCTCTGAGAATGTGCCAACTATACTTAAAGCAATAAAGTTTGGTACATTGGAATGCCAGCAAATGTTGAGAAAGCAATAGTCAAGTATAAACTCAGCCATTAAAAATTAAAATCAGTATGCATTTAGAATTTGACATTACATACCATTCTCGACCTTCATTCCCCTAAGTATTCTATAATTAACTCTTCATCATTCATTAAATTGGATGAACTTAAAAAATCTATACATTCATCTGCATGGCATAAAATTAAACAATAAAATAATAATTTGATAAATACATAAAAGACTAGATTATGCCAAATATAAATCCAATAAGAATACCTATATAATAATCCTTTTGAAGCCAATATTGTGTGCATATTAAAGCCTCTATGGTCGAGAGACTCAATCGACTTCGATGTTGATCCACAATTCTACCACTAGTACTAAAAGCCGATTCTGATGAAACGGTAGTAACTGGTATAGTTAAAATATCTTGAGCTATTTTTGAAAGCACGGGATAAACTATAAAATTATTCTTCCACCACTCCAAAACACTGAAATCCACATCAGACATCGGAGGAAGAACATCTTCTAAATAACTGTCAATTTCATTTTTCTTAATCCTTTTCATTGAACTTTGAGCCTAAAAGTTTGCAAAATCTGAATCTAACTTTCTTTTACCCAAAGAAGTTAAAGGAGTACTTGAGCCACCACTTATTAACTGACTTGATTCATCCGTCACCACAGTTTTTTGTTTGACAATGCTCTCATATTCACCATAAATTTTCTTAAGAAGAGTGGTAATTTCTTCATATTTCATTTTGCTCTCTATCTCCCCAAGTGCTAATACATAAATATACTCAATATATGCCAATTTTGATTTAGGATCCAAAACTGATATAATTGACAACATTACGTTTGGTTCTTTCTAGTACTTATTAAATTTTTTTTTGCATTTCCAATGCCAAAGATTTAACAATATCATCACCAAAAGTAGATACTTCTTGCAACACACGCCGAATGGTCCAAGCTTTTCTAAAGTACAAGTTAGATGTAGGATACTTTCCACTCAAAAATGCTTGAGTTGTATTAACAAAAGTATGCAGGAAATTAGTTACCACTTCGGCTTTTCTCCAATCATCAAGAGATGGAGCAACATTACAATGCAATTGTGCATATCTTATAAAGGCGTCCTTATATGACAAAGCATTGGCAAGCATTTGATAAGTAGAATTCCATCTTGTAGGCACATCTAAAACCAAACCTTTTTTTAGTAGGTAACTTGAATAATTGTGCAATTTCATTAAAAGTTTGCATTCTAGATGGACTACTAACCACATACATCACCTTTTTAGTAGATAACTCGAATTTGTTTAATAGAATCATCCATCACCTTTATTCCATCTTGCACCATTATATTTAAAATATGTGCACAACACCTCATGTGAATGTGTTCACCATTAAACAGAAACTTTTCACCAAAATCTCTTTTGAAGTTTCTTACCAAAGCATCATTTGTGGTAGAATTATCAAGTGTAAGAGCAAACACTTTTTCATCCAAATCCCACTCAGTAAGGCAACTTCCAATATATCATTGAGAGCATATCTAGTGTGAGGATATGGAACTTTCTTAAAGTTCAAAATCAACTTGTTCAAAACAAAATCATTATCAATATAGTGAACAGTCAGCACTAAGTATCCAAGTTTTTGATTAGAAGTCCATAAATCTGAAGTAAAACTCACACGACAATTTAAATTCTTCATTTTTTATTGAAACTTTATCTTCTCTTCTTGATATAAAGCTATACAGTCATTTCTAATAGTATGACGACCAACCATAGTAAAAAAAGTTTGTAAGCTCTTAACAAAATTAATGAATACTGGATGTTCCACAATTTTAAATGGAAGTTCTGCACAAATCACTAACTTTGCCAAGCACTTTCTACTTACTTCTGGATCAAAAGTAAAAACTACACCATCAAATCTAGGAGATTTGCCAAGAATCATATGCTCTATATCTTTATGAGGATTTTTTTGCAAGTAAATTTGATATGACGATTTAAATGGGTTGTCCCAGAATTTTTTGTTGCAAACCAAGGGTTTTCCACAATAATTACATATTGCTTTGATGGTACCAGCTACTTGTGTTTCAATCACAAAATGACTCCAAATTCAGATCTTCTATTTTTCATATATAAAGATTTTTTAATATTTTCACTTCCAGTATCTTCATACATCTGTAGAAAGAAGATCATATAAATGCATATTTTTGTATTAATATATCATTCACTATAGAAACTCAAAAAACAACAAACAATTCATGTTGATAACAAAGAAAGAAGAAATTACCTCTGTGGAACCTTGAATAGAAGGATTTTTGTTGAATTAGAAGGTGTTTGAGAGATTGTCCTTGCCATAGTACAAGATTCCTAACAAAACCATGAATGTCATGATATCTTACTATAAAAATCATCCGTTACATCCATGCATCATCACTTCCTATAATTCCTCTCCAAAATGGATAAATATTTATAGAATAATAAAATAAAACAGCATAGGAGCTATTAATCGTAATCTGTATCTCAATCTCTCTTCATAACCACTTGAGGTTTTATCCAAAAAAACTTAATTGTAGAGTCACGATGCCAATCCTACAGTATGTAGTAACTGCAACCATTGAATTTACCGGTGCATACAGCATATGCAGTCACATTTCGGAAGAATAAAGAAAAAAATAAATCCAAAAATCTCAAGGACTACATTTGCCAAAGGTGAGCTTTACCCATCAAAACACTAGGCAATGTGTATGATTGGCATGTTGAACCCACTCCAACAGTATCACACTTTTATTAGAGTTCTATATGTATATTTTTGAAATTGTCTAAATATTTATTTACATTTTATTTTTAACTTAATAATTCACTTCTCACATAGTATTTATGGACTCTTGTTCATCTTAGAGTTTCATACTCTTGTTGACCCACCAGATACAATTATTTTGTCTTTTTTAGGCCTAATAAATATTAATTTGTTATTTGTCTTCAGCATGCTCCACAAAAAAAAAAATATGAAAGCTTGTATTTTCACTTCACTGGCCTGCACCAAGGTGAATTCGACTCGTCAAGGCACTAGACATGGTGCTTTATATGACTGGCCTGTTAAACCCGCTTCAACAGTATCACACTTTTATTCGACTTGTATAAGCATATATATATTTTGAAACTAACTATTGATTTACATTATGCTTGTAGCCTAATAATTGATTACTCACATGATACTTATGGACTTTGTTAAGCTTATAGTTTCAAATTTTTATGGACCTACTAGGTACAATTATTTTTTGTTCCTCAGACCTAATAAGTATTAATTTCTTATTTTATCATTAACATGCTCCACAAAGAATCTGAAAGCTTATATTTTGCTTTCCTGACATGCACCAAGGTGAGTTCGACCCACCAAAACACTAGGTATGGTGCTCTGACTGAGTTGTTGATTCTGCTCCAATAGTATCACACTTTTATTCGATTTGTATATGCATATTTTGAAATTGTCTAACTATTGATTCCCATTATTTTTGTAGCCTCATAATTCACTTCTCACATGATATTTATAGACTCTTGCTAATCTTATAGCTATATTTTGCATCTTAATATTTTTTCTATTAGTTTAACATTATGCAAATTGGGAGTCAAATATAAAACCTTTCACAGATTTGAGGAGAGTAATGCCACTAGAGATCGAAGACTCATTGGCAAATGTTATACTTTTATGGATACTCAAACAAGTACGAGTGTTAAGTCGATTAAATCTTCTTCAATTTTCATAACATAAGACTTTCCTAAACCTAGCTAATACCCACAACTAATTAATAATTAATCACATACCTACTAACATGCTTGTTAGCAAGAAATCACGGGAATCAATCAAGAGTTTACCATCTCTTTATATAAAAATAACTTTTCATTGAAAAACGTAATTTTGAAGCCTAATAAAAGTACAAAATTGCAAATTTCATAAATTAAAAGGGAAAATAACCCTAAAGATCAGAAAAAAGAAATTAAAATAGATTTGAGAAAAATCTCACCGAGATCGATCGAAGGAGAGGAGTTCCAAAAATTAAAAAAAATACCCAGAAATTCTCAAGCAACACTGGTTCAAATAAATAAAGAAAGGATCGATCTTTTTACCAGAGGAGTGATGCTGCTGCAAGACTTGATTGGATAGACGAAAATGGAGGTGGTCGTGATCGAACCGCCTCGCCCGCTGAAGATCACGAACTCAGACGAATGAACTAGGGCGAACAAACTAGTGCGAACGAACGAGGAGAGAGAGAGGATCCTTTGGCATTTGGGGATAGAGTGAAGAAGGGGATGGAGAGGAGAGAGAGAGGAGGGTTTTTGGGAGATTGGAGAGAGCGAGCGAGAGGAGAGAGAGAGGAGGGTTTTCGGGAGATTGGAGAGAGCGAGCGAGAGGAGACAGCGTCGTCGGCAAAATAATTGACCTAGGCCAAATGAACGCAGATATTTTGGGAGGGGTTCGTTTGGGTTATTTTTTGGGCGGATTTGAACATGTACAAATCCAGCTCGATAAAAAAAAAAAACTGAAATACCTTATATCCAATTGGATCCATTTATAAAACGAACGGATTTAAATCCAGTCTTTTCGGGCTGGTCTGATTGGGTTTTGGACAGATCCGAACCGATTATCATCCCTAGTTGCACCCCCTTGACTGCGTCATCAAGACTAGTTACATGATTGTAAAAAAGTGTTTTGAAACTCGCATTATCAACTGAGTGTGAATAGAGTGATTTTTACAGCCGTTGATGATTTTTTTAGAGAAATGTAGAACACTTGGAAATACGACGTAGATGCTATAGATCTGGCTGTGTCGCACTCATCAAACATGAAGTTCTAAGCTGCTCATTTTTAATGGTTCATGGATGATGAAAAATCTCTCTATCAATCCCCAATTACTTAATCTTCTTTCTTCAAGAAAAAACACAATTATTTGGATCTCAAAAAGATATGATTTTCAATCTCAACAATGTAGCAAAGATCATAGTTGCTACAAATATATAGATTCAGCACATGGTGGATTCCTTTCATGAGGTATCGAACGGAATTAACAAAGACAAGTAGTATGATGCAAGAATTTTCAAAGGAAAGAGTCTCTATGAAAGAAGTATTGGTTGGAAAAATATCAATATTATACATGGAGAGTTGTTGATCATTGTTGACACCTATTTTCACAATATTTTACGATTGTGAGATCTTCAGTTTGCATAGTTTTGATACTCTAGGATTCTATTTAAGAGTCAGTTTCCTTCATTTTTTTTTTTCCCATCTTCTCGATCCTATTGCTTTGCTTCATTCATATCTCGTTAACGGTCGATAACAAATTTACCAATTTTATGTCTAGACTCATACTTTCTGCTAATGATCAAATCACTCCAATGGAGCTTTGTCATCGGACTCACTACGTTGAGTACCCCAAAAAACAAATCAGATTCTGAATTTGAATGAAACAGATATGATTAAAACAAGTTAATATTTAGATTTTCACTCATTCAATTAGACTGATTTGAAATCAAACCACTTTATTGATTCTCAAATAGACACCTAAATCTAAGTTCTATATAACACTCGTGAGATAGTCTAGGACAATATGGACCTTAGGCCCACTAGGCCTATAAGTCTGGATGGCCAACAGTTAGCTGTTCAAGTTGTCAGAACAATCGACTATTGGCCATGTATAATTCTGGATCCCATAATTGCATATTTCCAAACTCCAAGTTAAAATTGAACAACCATTTATTGACCATCCAGACCATCTGGATCTCAGTAGGCTTTAACATTATCTCAACTGAATCGAGTATTCATAGTTGACTACTCATTGGCCTAGAATGAAATTCGTATGAGGAAATTATGGCTATTTGAAGTTTGGATCAACTGTGAACAGATTTTCAGCTTGGCTATTTGAAGTTTGGATCAACTGTGAACATATTTTCAGCTTAAGTCTTATTCTAATTTATCCATGAATTTTCAAACCAGATCAAATAAATTGCTGATAAAATCTTATACTATCCTATTTTTAGCTTTAGTCTTATTCTAATTTATCCATAAATTTTCAAACCAGATCAAATAAATTGCTGATAAAATCTTATGCTATCATATTTTCAGCTTTCGTCTTATTATAATTTATCCGTAAATTTTCAAACCAGATCAAATAAATTGCTGATAAAATCATATGCTATCCTATTTTTAGCTTTAGTCTTATTCTAATTTATCTATAAATTTTCAAACCAGATCAAATAAATTGCTGATAAAATCTTATGTTATCCTATTTTCAGCTTTAGTCTTATTATAATTTATCCATAAATTTTCAAACCAGATCAAATAAATTGCTGATAAAATCTTATGCTATCCTATTTTCAGATTTAATCTTATTCTAATTTATCCATAAATTTTCAAACCAAATCAAATAAATTGCTGATAAAATCATATGCTATCCTATTTTCAGCTTTGGTCTTATTATAATTTATCCATAAATTTTCAAACCAAATCAAATAAATTGCTGATAAAATCTTATGCTATACTATTTTCAGCTTTAGTCTTATTCTAATTTATCCATAAATTTTCAAACCAAATCAAATAAATTGATGATAAAATTTTATGCTATCCTATCCTATCCTCATTCAACATCATATCTAGATTCTTTATATTTTAACGATAAATTTTTTGAGTCAAACTGAAAACCTTATCTAAGGTTTTATCCTACATTTAAAATAGATAGACTAAATCTCGACTATTCATTTAAAGAGCTTATCCAAGTAGATATGAAAATTCCTATAAATAGGTCTCTATGGCTCCTTAAATAACCAAAAATAACCAAGAGAGATCTCTCTCTGCAAATTTGAGGAGAAAGTAGATGGTTTTGGGAGTTTTGAAATTTTTTTAAGAGAAAATGGGAAATTCACTGACGGTGAAGGGAGTTCCTGATGGTGAAGGGAGTTCTTTCACTAGCGGTGAGATGTGGTGAGATGTCCAATAAAATAATGACATATGACGTCACTAGCGGTGAGTTGTCCCAATAAAATAATGACACGTAACGCCACTCAAGATAACAAATAGAAAATGAAAGTAGCTATGAGGGGAGAGAAAAGATTTAGTGGCGCCACGAGTTATTATTTTATTGGGATACCGCACCGCAAGTAAAGGAACTCTCTTCACTGCTAATGAATTTTTTTTTTCTCTTTTTTTAAAATCAATTATCATTCTAATTGTCCATCTTCTTCATCGTTTGTCCCCGTCTCCATTCATTCGTTGCTCCAAACAAAGAAGTGTATCTAAACTTATCTCATCTCATTTTTAATTCAAGTATTATTTGATTAGCAAATTTTCTATCTCAATTTCTTTGGTTTTATTGTTTCTTCCATTAATTGAACTATTTTCAAAATTTTTAATCAAATGATTACACTAACACAAACATAGCTTTTTGAAACCAAAATTTCAATTAGAGCTCCGGCTCCCAAGGGTATCTTACTTGCTAATGGGGTCTCTATATATATCTCGATCTCCGTTTTTTTATGTATTTATTAATTATTTCAGCTTATTACAATCTCATTTTAACATTTCTTTTGATCCTTTCATTGTTATGTGAGGCTTTCACTATGCTTTCTTTTTGTATATACATCTTTTTACTACTACGTCATATTACTTCCTTGCTTTTGCTTTTCTCTTCGTCTCTTATACCTCATGTCCTACCGCATGGTCAGAGTGCAAAGTGAAGTATCGTATACTCTTCTCCATACTAAATTTTTTTTAATTAGTTGCCTTCCTGATCTTCTTGTTTCGCCATTTAAATTTATTGAATTGGTGAGGTAATTATAGAGATTTATTTTTTATCAACAGCAATTGCAGCCATTCTTTGGGACATAAATGAATTTACAAAATCTTTCTCATATCCATATTTGATGATTTTTATGATTTTATATCAATATGTATTTTTCATCATCATACTTGTGCCTTGCATTGGCTATCTTGAGCTTGACTTTCATTTTATTCCTGATCTTGTATTTCTATTATTTTGAGTTTTGTTATGTTGGTAGTTTGTACTCATGCACTAGAACCTTTATAAGCGGATTTTACGAGATATTATTTATATGTATTCTTAAATATTAATCTTACTGTAAGGATTTTTTATCCTATATATATGTGATAAATTATGTCAAAACTTGTGAAAAACCACTCCAAGTACTTGAACAAAATAAAAAATTAAGATTGATAAAGGCCGATACGATGGATATGGAAAATATGGTTGATTTGACGGAGTTATAATATAAACTTTATGATGGTATCAAATAGAAAAATAGAGCTCAGAATGATTTTCATAACAATACCAAGATCAGTGAACATGAAGATATCGCATTTTTAGTATAGGGATAAAGGGTTGGATGTGGGATAACCCAGCTACCAATGGTGGCCCCATCGATGAGCCCACTAGGTGGCTCATAAATTGAACCCATTAGAGCATAGCTACCGCTATAGCCATCGATGGGGCAATGTTCAACAAGCCAACCACAACTACCTATCAGTATAGCCACGTTGATTCTGGTCCGCAGTAGCGACCATATTGATTTTTTTGATAGATTTGAAGTGTTTTGCTTGATTTCAAATTGTTATTTGAACCAATGGATTATCTTAGAACCGGGAGTAAAAGAAACATATGGATTTTATTTGGAAAAAGGATAAATCTATAAATACACAATAGATTGAAGATTTGGGGGAGCTTCTCACCAAAAATGAAAAGGAGAGTTTTATTGAAGAACGAGCTCTTGTTCTTTTGAAGGTCAATGTTAAGCAACATCTCCAATATATAAACGAGTATTTATATTATGGCTTTTAGTAACTTCTATTTGTTTGTAATCTTTGCAATTCAATCTTTTGTAGACTTGCATCTTGAGTGGTGAATCATTATAGAGACTTGAGTAGTTTGAGTGTAGGATCGCATTAACAAAAGAGTTAGATTTTAGATTATTTGATCAGTCGGGGTGTGTCTAATGACCGTGTTTTGAATCTTGTATAATTGACTCTATATCATAGTGCAGTACCTTTTATGGTTTTCTCAGTTTTGAATTTTACATTAGAAATTCTTTTTGTTAATATGTTGGATTACCTGAGATATTTTTTTATTCATTAGTGCTTGATATCCGTTGTATAACCCATGCTTCAGTAGTAGCTTGCTTCTTCACCTACTAATTAGGATAATGAACTAGGTCGATTAGGTTACAGCTATTTTGATTATCCTGTTGAACTATGTCCTAATATCATTTCACTTTTATTAGGTGGATAGGACGTAACTATTCTAATTTTCTAGGTTATTCTTTCTAGTCATTTGGATCGTTCCCTTAGTTCTAGGGTTTTCCTTCAATTAACCGATGTTTAACTTCGATGATTTTTAGCTTGTATTTGGGACCTTAAGTTTGGATCCATAGGATGCTCCTTGACAGCTTGTTGCATAGTATTTTTCTGAAATTTTTCTGAGAGCATTTATTTTCGATTGATACTGAATATTTTATTTATTTTTCTATTCTCTACAAATTCCACTATCATAATTTTTCAAAAAAAAAAAAAATTTAGTGGCCTTTAGTTGGTAAGGGACAACATAAGGACGCCAAGATTGAGGTGGCTTGCGCTTGGACATTGGAGCATGAGTTGTAGGGGCGTAGAGAGATTGATGCATGTGTATATCCTAGATCTTGCACCTTCATTCATTTCTCACTCTCTTCTTATTCAAAATATTTTCTACTTAATTAGCTTAGCTCTTGATGAGAAGTAGAAGTTCAAGTAGTAGCCCCAATTCAATTCTAGCAGGCCAAGTTAAGTAGAATCACCTCTCTCTCTCTCTCTTGGTTATCTATTTTCTTACTTATTTCTGTCATAGCTCAGTAGAATGGATATTACAATTAGATCACAACTTCGACTAATAAGATTCTTGATTCAATAAAAAAAGTTATTCCAATTATGTAACTTCTTTATTATTTATATTGAATCTAACTGTAACTATTTTAAAATTGGATATAAATTTATCGTTATGATGTTTTTGCTACTACTCCCCTTAGACCCTTTATTGTAATGCCTTTGATGTGGGGACACCTGTGTTCATTCCTGAGAGCATATGAATCAGGATGCTTGTACTACATTATTCTATTATCATCTCCTTAATGAAACACAAACAACTCATCATTTATCTTAGAAAAACAAATAAAATATAATCCTAACAACTGAAATCGTAATAACTCATAATATCTATCATTGACTGACAGGAGTTTATTAAAGATAACAAGAAAGGAACAAAAATCTTTGTGAGAGAGTGACCTCAGCTCATAGAATCTCCCATATCTGACAATAAATTAAGAGCCAATATCAGCACCACCAGCAACTTGAAAGTCTCCTGCGGTCGCAGTCCAACAAAATGGTAGACAAGGACTTGTGATGATGGCAGCAAAACGAAGAAGTTGGCTTAGTATTTAGCGACTGTGTGGGGGGACCCAACTGAAAGGGAAAATGAAAAGGAAGTGTCATTTTGTTCGAACATCTCTCCATTGCATCCAGAGGCCGCCCCATCTCAACTTGGCGGCCTTCTAGCCTTCGGGTGACCGCGTCAGCTTCCTATGCAAATAATATATGGCTGCAAGAGACACCGCACACTTGAAGCCTAATCATCCACTTGCAACCAGTCGGGTCGTCAAGGAGATATGACACCTTTTGGAGTTTGTGGATCTTTCGGTTGATGTGTGTATGTAGATGTGTACAGGAATTCACTTGCTAAGAAATTGTATCACCTGCAGGCAACCTTCGATTTATAACGTAGAAATATTACACACGACTGCACGAAAATTTTTCATATAAACTTCTTTTCACTGCAGATAGTAACAGTATGATGTGCAAGTTCTAAATGCATGCATCTTTTTGAGGTTTATTCGATGTCACGTGAACAAAATGGATCATTATTATTATTATTTTTCTTTGTTGGCAAAAATAACCGGGGAGTATTTAATATCAGAGAAGTATACCTTCGAGTTAAAACTCGGTAATAAGAGTTCTTATATTTCTCGTGCAGTCCAGCCTATACATACGCCTTTTTGTTTTGGGCCACGGCAAAGCTGAATTGTAACTTTTTCGTTTTGAGAAAATAGAGCTGAGGAAATGTTTTTTTTTAATTTTATTTATTGAGAGAGTGATTTAAACTAAAATCGTGTATTAATATATGTACTAAGACTCAAGCCTAATATTGGCGATAGACATACAAATATGTAATAGTTAGTTCGACAGACATACAAATATGTAATAGTTAGTTTCGTTAACGCCTATTTAATGAAATGCGAAGTTATATACCTACCGTACTTGCTAAAAAAATATTCTTATTTGTTTTGAGAAAATACAGCTGAAGAAAAGTTTTTTTTTTTTTCCATTAATTTGTTTGAGAGAGAGCAAAAGATTGTTACTTGGATTTTTTTTTTTCAGAAAAAGGAAATCTAAATAGATAATAAACTTATAGATAATTTCCTAGCTCTTCATTTTCAAGAGCTTAAAAAAAAATACTAAATATTGATATGTGGGAGATTCACCTTACCAATTATCATTTGAGTGGATCAACAAAGGGAAACCAATCAAATAGCAACCATCCAAATATTTTCAAAATTTTCAATGTGCACATGCATGCATAAGTGCATAAATTAACATTAGCAAATCATACCTGCAGGTCAAACTCTCTGAATCTCCTCTTAAAGAGAGGTGGAACCGCTAGAAGAAGAACAAACTCTATGTTCTTTGTGCAGTAAACGGGCTCCTGCAAAAGATGTTCGATCCAAGTCCAAACTCGAATTGTAAAACAATGGATAGTTGCCATGCATATCTCCTATTTAGCAACCAAGAACGATTTGTTGGCGGTTGCTCAGTATCAAACCAACAAAAAACTAGGACGAAAACAAATCACAAGTTTGAACATTTACCATAACCTTGCACAAAACACCAACATGGGCAAACTTCCTGTTCATAGTGCTTTATAATTTTGAAACTATAACTAACTTCATTTAATCCTATATCAAATAGGAACTAGAAGTATGCTCTCTGTTGACAGTCAACTAGGGCTGAACATAAAACCGAACCGAACCGCAAAACCGAACCAAACCGAACATATCGGTTCGGTTTATTCAGTTTTCGGTTCGGTTCGGTTTAAAAACCGAAATTATTTACGGGTTTCGGGTCGGATTTCGGTGGCTTTAGCTCCAACTGAAACCGACCGAAAAAACCGAACTTTTGGAATTATAGCTTATTTTTTTTCTTTGATTTATTTTCAATATGTTTTTCTTTTAAATTTTTAATGAAAAACATGTGATTGTTATTTTAATAAGTAGAAAAAGAAAAAAATAGAAAGAAAATTATTATTTTTCCTATAAAAAACATGTGTTTATCACATAATTAGTTTCAAACCCTAAAAACCGAAAACCAAACCGAACCGAACGAAAATTCGGTTAGTTTTTGATTTTCACTTTTTTTCGGTCGGTTCGGTTTTATAACTTCGGTTCGGTTTTCGGTTGGTTTTTTTTTCAAAAAACCGAACCGAACCGACCGATACTCACCCCTACAGTCAACCTCAACACCCATATTTTCATTTTTTGTAATTTTACTTCCAATTGAGTCCCAAGTCAAACTTAAAACCTCTTAGAAGTGTGTTGAACAGATCGAACTAAGAAGCCCAGTAAAGGTGAATAGTCAAGAATGCAGAGCAAATATTTTATTCAAGAACAACACCTAAATTAAAACCAATCACTGCAATATCTATAATTAGTAGTAATTCATAATTAGTACATAATTTTTCCAGCATATTTTGCCATAAATATGGTCATTATCTGTTGACACCAACCATCGGATGCATCAAGAACCGCTCAAGTCCGTTGTGCTTAAAAGATGGTACAAACTGACTTGTTCTCCTGTTCGGTAAGTTTGACACATTTTACTCCTAAATTAAAACCAATCATGGCAATATCTGATCCTAGGGCTCTATATTCTAAAATGAGCTCCGAACTGCCGTCACCTATCTATCCTTAAGCTCCTGTTCGAATTCCAGTAGCTTCTGGCGGATGGGGGCCAAAAATGACTGCACATCTTTCCTGATCCGCATTTTGTCATCTGCACTAAGATCTGTATCGTCACTAAGCCTAGATTCAATCTGCAAGCCACCATCGAAGGCAAAACAGTACACATGAGACGCTTGGAGCCATAAGAACATTTTACTTTGTTTGGCCATACTTGATCAGCAAACACCACACACATGCTCTAAACACATCTAATACTAGACTGTGTTTCCATTGCCACTATTTCTTTAAAAAAAAGAAAAAAAGAAATAACAATAGCATTATATGGCGATCTGTACCTGTAAGTCATATAGTTCACCAAATGAAAATTCAGGAATATCCAAATGCCCCTTAATCCTCTTTTTCTCCTCTTTAATTAGCCATTCCCCTATTTCCGTTACCGTCAACCCAATAAGAAAACAATTAAAGACGACAAAATAAATAGCAAGTAACTACTGATCTATCAGGCGGCACAATATAATCTATACCTTTAAATTTAAATGTTAATTCATATGTATATCCAACTCTTTTTTTGTTCCGTACTGTGACCAAGAATGCCTGCACAAATAGAAAGGCCTAAATAATTAGCAACAAAACTAAGATTTTTCAATTGTGTGATGCTAGTAAGACCCTGTCATGGAAAGCAATTTGACATGGAAGGGCAAAATCTGTAACGAGAGTTTGTCATAGGACGACCTAATTGATAATAGCAAATATAAGCCATATAGAAACTAAATCATTTTTTACCTTCAAATATGTCCAAGAAAAGGACATGAAAATCTTTGGAAACTACAATTGTTTATCAAGTTTCTCAATCAGAGGATATGAATTGAATCAAAACTAATGAACCTCCCAGAATCAAGCATAAATTAACCTTGAGAACCAGTAGGATTTGAGTTGCAGAATAGAACTAGACTAACTGAAGCGCGTCGAACTGATTGCTAGTGAATAGCATTCTAGAACATTTTGCTGGTAAAAGGGCCCAAGCCAACTCATTCTTTATTTCAGATGCAGCATAACAAAAGAATCATATATCGTAAAGAACAGAAGGGCAGATGTAAATTTTCTCAAGATCACATAAATGGATGCACATAAATTGTGATATAACAATTGATGCAAATACAACTCTGCTCACACAGCGAAAGATGTAGAAGAAAGAGCTTATGTGAGAGGTAAGTGACATGTAACATATAAGAATAATATGTATGCTGAACTTCTAGAATAAAGAAGAATGCTAGGGGTCAATTGAGGAAAAATTAAGTAAGCAGATCAGTTGAACATTAACAGCAAGATCACTCTAACAGTAATATGACATAAATCTTCAATGCGTCCCACGAACATCAACGTTAATATGATATTCATCAAATGAATTCGGAACAAAAAGTCAAAATGTGTTACTTAAAATATTACTCTAGGCAAAAGACATCGGAACAAAAAGTCAAAATGTGTTACTTAAAATATTACTCTAGGCAAAAGACATCAATTGCCTTGAATCCTTTTCCAAGCGACTATATGTTGGTACTTCTCAATCTCAAAAACTTGGATCATTTTTTTCTCTTTTATGTTGATATTCATCATATGGACTCAAAAGTGCCAAAACACCTTCAAAGTATCACGGTATTACTCACTTTTTGTCATATACTGGTAACTTTTTATGCACCACTTTCTATATTTTCCTTAAAATGGAAACAATTTAAACGCCTAGAAATATAATATTTTTGCTTATCCCATGTACTTGGGGGTAGGTTATATGAACCAAAAGAGAATCACGCCGGATCGCTCCTCATTTAAACCTCTAGAATCCAAATCTTCTCGTATCACCTCCATCCATATTTTCTTCGGTTTTTCTTTTGCTCTTTTAACTTGTCATATGTTGATAAGCTCTTCTTATCGAACTGGTGCATTTGTAGGTCTATATTGCACATAACCAAACCATCGTAAGCAATTTGATCCAATCTTCTCTATGATGAAGGCTACACCTCCCTTAGTACGAATATTTTCATTTCTTTCTTTATCTCTCCTAGTGTTGCCGCATATCCAACGAAGCATGCACATCTCTGTTACATTATATTCTATGAATGATGTTTCTTTATAGTATTCCGTGCCATATAATAAAACTAATCTAATAGCAGTCCTATAAAATTTCCCCTTCGGTATTAACGGAATGCTACGGTTGTATAAAATTTCTATTGCACGCCTCCATTTCAACCAGCCAGTTTTAATGTGTTCGTATTGACACTATAAATAGCTAATCCCCAATTCTATCCATTACCTACTTCGCAGGCTTGTAGTCTCAACTTATACCCTGTTCCAAAGCATCCTAGCAGAAAAACAACTGCGTGTCCTTATTTAGAACCACTCACCAGGAAACTAAGTAATCCGATTACTTAAGCCATTAATACAAATATTTGTTCCATATTTTCACCCTCTTACTTACCATGAGTGCTATGCTCTTGCAAATATACTAAATTAAGAGGAAAACCATCTTTAAGCTTTGTAAAATTTTTGTCATATTCAAAAACATTATAGCTCAAACACAAGTCGGTACTGACTATCAAATGCTCATCTTGCATCAGACTCCATGTCGCTTACGCTAACCAAAAGTACAACACCAACCCATCTCTATTCTAAAGTGCTACCATGTGTCTGATAGATTTTGGCTCCTAGCCTTGTCTCATGCAACTTCTTTGCAGAGAATTTACCTTGTCATTCCCCTCTCAAAATTGTCAGTCTATTTCCAGAACCACTGGATTGCATGAACTTAAACTGCATGACCAATTTGTACAGTATTCTACTTGCTTAACTAACCTACTAGGTTTAAATGATTTCTTTTCAGATCCTTCTCAGCAAAAAGTAGCACCCATTGACAACCCCATTCTAGTGCAGAATGGCCTTAACAATGTTGATGCTGCCAATGAATATGATATATAATTAACAAACTTGTAAACTATGAACTGTGAACAAGCCATAGCACAAGCCAAAGACTATTCCTACCGAATTTTCTAAAAAAATAATTTGACCCCTCAAAATGGCAAGCAAATTTCCCGGGCAATAAAATAGTTTATTCTCTCCTCGTTGCCAAATAAAGTATTACTTTCATGTACAAAGTGGAGCTTAAATATAAATATTTCTTAAACTCTAAATATTTCATTGAGACGGATCATGAGTAATACAGATGTACTTACATCTCCTGAGCATTTGGACACTTCATCAATATTTGCATTACCACTTGAGAACTCCAATGTGCCCAATGAACTAAGAAGCTCCTGCAATTCCAGACCAAAAATAGCAAAGCAATCCATACTAGTTTTAAGTAATATAACCCACATGGAAAAGCAGCAAACGCACATGCACAAAATAATCTGAAAATAACTTCCTAGCCCAAGATAATGTTAAGATGGAAATCTGATAAGATATAATACCAAACCTTGATTCTATTGCTTGCCCATGTATTAAGGTTCTTTTCCTCCCATGTCCCAGCCTGCAGACATGAGCAGCCCATTGTTACTCAGAAGGATGCAAAAATATTGCAAAAGTAAGCAACAAGTCACTAATTCAACTGGTTCTTCGTAAAATCAAGCCAAAAGAGAGGGAAAAAAAAAAAAAGAACCTAAAAGGATAAGCAGGAAGAAGAGAACGCAGTCAGTCGAACCATAATGAATCTTATAAGCAGTGGCCAAGCCCATACCAAAGCAAACTGGGCCAGAACTCCTTGTTCGAAATGCGTATTTTTAATGCTATACAGTTAGTGCAAGCATCTTTCCTTATGAATCTCCAAATTCAATCTAGGTGAAGTTGATAATGTCTCAACAATACAGAATCATTTTACCAAATCTATGGGGCCGAGTGCTAGCTGAAAAGACAATTGAAGTAACCTGAAGTCGGAATGTTTCAAGTGAAAAGAACTAAGGTGCATAATGCTGCTATTTTTCACATTGGAGTCTACCTTCAAGCTGATTTTGAACTAGGTTTTAGTTATCCTTTCTCCGTGTGTAGAACTGGAATCATTCATGTTCTGAATTTTAATTATTAGAATTTGAATATGAACCTTTTTTGTGCTTGCTTATAAGTACTGCATCCATAAAAATATAAAGCCAGCAGGATCGCAGAGACATGACATGAGTCCCTCCCCATTTTTCAATAACAAGGATATAGCTTGGTTTTGAATAGAAGAGACCCTTCTCTTTATTTCTTTTTTGCATGTCGGTTCTTTCAGGGTATGTGTGAGCATTTGTGTGTTGGGAAGGGGTACTGAGGAAATTCCACCTAATAAACGAAACTCACTTGACATGCAAAAGGTAGTATTTATCATGGTACCTATTATGTAGTACTTATCATGTTAATCCCAATTAGCAATGATGTATTCTATTGTAAGGATGTCTAATTGGGTAATGATGTTGACAAAGTTCTTGAATAGCAGATAATGATATAAAATTCACGCTTACTCAATTACTTCTCAACCCAATATATGTACCTGCTTCTGAACAAGTACATACTTGACACTAAAAGACAATTTCCTAGTTAGAGAGGTCCATAGTATAAACGTTGGTAATTTCAAGAAAAAGAACATTGTTGGTATGTGATACCACTGTAGACATGTACATAATAATAAATAAAGATCAATATTGAGTCTCCTATGAGTTGTGCTTGAGTTATAGATCCCCATAACTTTTTCCTTTTCAACACAAACCATAAAATCAGGCATTATGGTACTAACAAATAGAAGCCAACCAAAATTCTAAACTTTAAACCCCAAAATAGGATGGTTGCAGAGGAAGCAGAGTTTACATAAAATAATAATACTAATAATAATTCTTACGCCCAAATAAATCATCATGACATCATGGTGAGACTTGTTAGCATGTTCATTCCTTAAAAGTGTGTTATATTAGAAGTAAAGAGGCATGCTAAGAACCTTCCATAGGCAGTTTAGACAATATGCTAAAATTATTACAAAAAAGCAAGGCTAAAGTGCATGCAAACTCTTTGCAAATGACCTAACACATGGAAGAAGAAAAAAATTTAGCCTTTTCATTCACTACCACTATGTATTCCTCGAAGGTACATGTACCTCAATGCCTTGAAGCATCATAGCCGAAGGCATGACTAGGAGAAGAAATGCAAAATGAGCAAAGAGAATCAGAAGTTAGAAGAAACTACATTAAGGTATGATGGACACTATTCTTAGACAATGACAACTTCATTACTGTTTTCAATCAACCGAGGCTACAGAGAACAACTAATGATGTCTTACATTATAGGCAAGATAATGATAAAAATGACTTATAGGCAAGATAATGATGTCTTATATTATCAACATAGGGGAAAGAAAATTTACAGCAACATAAAAATCGAATTAGAAAAAAAGAAGTGTACATGAATAAATATAGGAACAATAAGTTAGTAACTGATGTATTACTTAATTAACAAGCAACTTCGCAGTGGTAACTAAATAACACAGTGTAACTGAGATGTTAACCACAACATCTATCATGTAACCAACGAAAAAAGATGTGTAAGATAATGGCTAACGTGCAAATTGAGTGTTCATACATTTAGTAGAATGCAACAAAAACATGGGATAGTTATATGACCACGGTGACTGTGCAAGGGCATACTGTGATGAGTAACACACTTTCCACTTTTAATGGCGATGGAAAAATACGTGAAGCCATGATTATCAGGAATATAAGTTCCTTCGGGAAAACTTATTTGAAGAACCACATACTACAAAACTCAATGCCGGGAAAAAAAGAAGAAGCAACATTCTCCTCAAGAAAGATATAGGTAACTCGTCCATACTCCTGATCTCCCAGAGAACAAACTATTATTTCATCACACATTGCTTACAGACAAAACCCACGATTTGATATCTATACATGAGCATCTCTAAAAGCAATCAACTACCAACAGCATTGCCCTCAATTATTATTCCTTGCAACAACTTCTCAAGCACAAAAACAGTCAAAACTCTGAGTTTGGTTTGAAAATTGCAAGAGTCAACCAAACTATTAGCAATCATTACAATTGGGCTGTTAGCTTCCACATCATTATTAGGTTTTTTTTGGCAAGCAAATACTTCGTCCTGAACATTGTCATATATAAATTTCCACAAAATTCACCGTACAGTTCCAATAAACCACAACAAAAGATGAAATTTTCAGGGAGGAAAAGAAAAGAGGGAATCGAGAGGAATCAGACCTGATTCCAAACGGATCCGAGGGAACCGGTATTGCTCTGCGACTGCTTGGTGATGTCCTCCGGCGTGAGCTTCTTTGGCACCGGCAGCGGAGCGGCGTCCTCCCTGGTCTCCCTCACCCAATACCTGTACGACGACTGCTTCTCCACCACATCGCCGCCCTCCGTCGCCATCGATCCAATATCTCAATCAATCAAAGAGAAAAAGATAGGAGAAATGGAAATGTGGGATCGAATTTGAGGATCTCCGACAAGTTTGGGGGATTTTGAGGGGGTCTAAACTAAATGGCGAGGGGGGTGGGGTGCTGTCTAAAATAGGCGGCGGTTTTTGTTTACTCTCGAAGGGCCGAACGAGGCTTTAAAAACGGGAATTAGCGATCGCGGTCTCTCTAGAAGGTTCTGCGGCGGATTTTTACTACCTCCGTGGAAAAAGCTTTTAAATCTGGTATGTTTGTTCGGTTGGAGTTAGGGAGTTATTACAACTTTAAAATGCTTTGTCAAAATTACTTTGCGTATATTTTATATGACGGAACACTCCCTACTTCTTTTAGATTTATTTTCTATAATGTTATTTTAAATTTAAATGCTATGGTGTGTGTGGTGACTAGTTAGATTAGATTGGGAGACGCATAGGTCGTGACGAACGATGTAGGAAAGAAGTGCAGATCATTCGATTATTGGAGATATTTTATGTGAACTCGGTAATTTCGATTAAGCATCATCCTTGGAATAGGAAGTAGTGGAATTCTTCACTTATTAGAAAGTTTCTTGATTGTAAAGTTTTAGATTTGAAGTTTCTAACGAGAACCTTATATAAAAAATGGAAAATAAAGGAAAATTATAATATTATTCCAATGGGTAATGGTTTCTTGATGTTCAAACTCAACTCTGATAAAAGAAAAAATGATGGCGAAAATGGAAGAGCGCCGGTCCGCGATAGATACTGTTCTTACTTTGAAAGATTAGAGAAAGAACTTCTGGCCATTTAAGATTGTATTAGTAAAATTGTCGTGCAAGTGTGATTACCTGATTTGCTTTCTAATTATTGAGATAAGGAATCTATTCTGGAGATTAATGCAATGTCGAGTCTACTGCTTGTAATTGATGTTTGTGTGGAGGCCTCATTAAAAGGAGTGCTCCTTCATGTCTGTGTTGGGATAGATGTGTCCAAAGCGCTTGTTTCAGAGTTGTCCCTTGGTTCGCTGGAGGAATTTGACTAGAAGAATTCTTACATGAGAACATGGGTTTCTTTTACTTTCGTTGTGGGATTATGGGACATTGTTCATCTGATTGTACTTTACTTACTAATAGTTCTTCGAAACGCAAACTAACGGATATTATAGGGGCGGAGATGCACATAATGTGGCTATAGTTGAAGGGGATACACGAGCTGCGATTATGGGGGAGGTGGAGCATCCCCCTTCTTCGTAGAAATCCACTAATGCAGTGACGGATATCGAAAAAGTGACGCATGTGACTATTGGATAGTCTAATATAGTTATAATTAGCGTACTCCTTCTTGGTAAGCGGTTGAAAAAATGAGGAGTTATAGTTACAAAGGAATACGTCACAGTAATAGGGCCCAATTGCACGATTCTTTATGATGGCAAAAGTGGCACTATTGTTTATCATAATATCTATGTTATGCGGTGTTAGTTACACCATAATGTGGTAAGAATTTCACCCACTTGATAACCAATGGTGATTCATTCTGCATGTGTAGTTAGTCGTTTAACACCATTGCTGACACGAAGTAACGGTCTCTAACCACTTTGCCCTTACTATGCTTAGTTACACAGTCTATTGTACTTGATGTTGGTCACCGACTTTGTTAGCTACATGTCTATATAGACTCTGAGTGACCGACTGTGTTTACAATGTGGCTATTAAAGAGGACTAGACACCAAAAACCATAGGCGAGGATGTGCACGCTTGATCTTACAAAGGAAAAAAAGGATGATGCCTTCTTTGCCCAAGATCCACCGGTAGGCACCCACAATTACTTAGATCGGATATGTATGGGACTGAAAAATACTTGGAAATGCCTCGAGAGGAGGGATCAAGAGGCATCTAGTTCTTGGATTCGTCGAGTACGATTTGACAGTGGTAGGCAATAGAGAGTTCACCATCAATGGTTCATATCAGAGGGCATGCACAAGTTCAGGTATGAAGGGGCTTAGGAGTATAGGCATTTTTCTTTTCTTCTAGGATTTTTTTTGTTTTCTTAGACTTTTGGATTTCCTATTTTTCACTTGTGATAGTTTTTAGGGTTTTTGTATTATTTTCTTTCTTTACCTCTTCTAAAAAAATAAAAAATATAAAAAAAAACTCTACAAGAGACCAATCTAGTAACAAAGCATAAGAGAATTTTGAATTTGAAATCAGATTGGAATAGTGGATTTAAAAATATGCTTGGGATTTTATGAAAAACATTGAAAATCCGAAAAATAGACAGCCTTAATCATACTCTTAGGCAACTATACATTTATTATTAACTTCGCAATGATTTATTAGGTTAAGTATAAAAATGATAATAATCAAATAATTTTTTCTCTCTAGGAAACAAAGCAATTAGAATAAAATAGTTGAGTCTGTTGCTAAGGTAACAATCCTTTGCACATATATATAAATTTAGTAGTTGAGTATGTGTGCCTTGGAAAGCATATGCTTTTACACATATTATATTTAAAACTAAGCTTTTTAGGATTTAAAAATCATCTATGATCCACGTAATCAGTATTTACATCTCAGTAAGCATGGGTATTCGCTTGAACGATGGAATATGCATGTAAAATTTTTTAGAGAAAATGATGGATCAAGACTTTGAGTTTGAGTCCAAAACTAAAATAAATTATTACATGTACACGTAGATGTGTAGAAACCCAATGCTATGAATTAGTGGATATTAAAAAATAGGAATTAACGTGTTCTATTTAAATAATAATTATGTTTGAGATGAAGCCGAATTTGAAGATTGATAATTTAGATGTACTTTTGATTTTGTTTACTAGTGAGTTTGATAACATAAGAGCCACAAAGTTTTTTGTATTTTATTTTTATATTATATTTTCCTTTCTTCTTAGCTTCTTAGGATTTTTCTTTTTCTAATTTTTTAGTTATCCTTATTTTATTTGTATTTCATCCTTAATGCCTTTTATTCTTTATGAATTTGTAGGTATATTCCTACAAACCCGCACGAGACAATACTCGCACACTAGGTAATTGAGAGTTAACGACATATTGCACATGATAAGTGCAATTGAGATTCTTGAGGAAATGAATTAGAATTTATTTTCATTCTACATTTAGGTTTTGCTCGAGAACCAGCAAAAAATAGGTGAGGGATGTGATGAGTGTCATAGTTTATATAATTTATATCCTATACTTATCTATTTTTTTTACATAAATAAGTGGTACTCAAGTATAGGGATGAACATGCCCTTCGATTCTGACCAGTTTGATCGAATTTAATTGGACTCGGTTGTAGTTCGGTTGAAAATCAAAAAGAAGGTAGAAGAATCAACCGACAAAGGTGGTCAGATACTGTTGAAGGTTATCGATTCGGTCGAATTTCGGCGATCACTTCTTACCCTTTCCCTCCTTCTCTCGATCTCTCCCTCTCGCTCCCCCTCCCCCTCCCCCTCCCCCTCCCCTCCCCTCCCCTCCCCTCCCTATCTCTCTCTCCTCGCTCTCTCTCGCTCCCCCTCCCCATGCCCCTCATCTTCCTCCCCCTTCTCTCCCCCCATCCCCCTCCATCTCTCTCTCCCCACTCCTGCTCCCCTCCCTATCTTCCTGTCTCTCTCTCCCCCCTCCCTTCGCATCCCCACCATCTCCCTCTCTGTCTCTACCCTCTCCCTCTTCCTCCCTCTTTTTTGCTAAAACTAAGATTCGATTACATCCGTTGAAATTCGACCACATCCTGTCGATTCAAAATTGCAGTTAGAACGACGACCAGAGTCTTGCCTTTGCCTCTTGGTCGAAAGCAATCAAATTCTCCGACAACCACCTTCTCTGACCAACTGTATATCCTTACTCATTTATATATATATATATATATATATATATATATATATATATATATATATATATATATATATATATTCAAGTTACAGGTGAATGAAACAAAGATGCAACCAAATCGGTGTAAAGAAGGTGCAAACTAAAATTCTTAATTCTAGTAAATGAAGGTTCATAAATCAGTCTGACTAAGAGTACCAAGATAAAAACTAAAGCAGACTATAGTATAGCCAAGGAACTAGAGATTCAGTGATAAAAAAATCCAGAGTCAAACTCAGAGTTTAACTACTATCGGGCGGTCAACGTTGCTGGTAGCAGTCTAACTTGTTCAATGATGGGTCAAATTTTGCGGGTTGATTTTGATGTGGATTCGAAGTCTTCTTATTGACATGAACCACTGTTACCTAGCAATCAATGCTGCTATTTAGCGGTCAATTGGTGTAGCCAGCAATTTACCTTTCTCCAAAAGTTTTCTAAAATTTTTAGGATTTTTCTTGGAATGCTGGATATGCTTTAAGGGTCTTTACGTTATAAGTTATAAATAGAGGTTGTAATCTTCGTAAACAATATTTTATGATTTTGATTAATAAAATAATTTGAAAATTTTGCTTATGAGGGTTGATGGCTGCCGTATCTGCTCCCTTCGTGATGTTCTTCTTCTTTCTCAATCGATTTCTCTCCTTTAGGAAAGTTTATTTGCTATCTAGAGTAGATTGTTATTACTTTCATGATTAGTATAATATTTTATATGCTTTCTAGGTATGTATAACTAAATTCTCAAGGATCTAGCATGTAGATGAAGTTAGGTTTATGCAATATTAGCGTGTAGATTTTATCGTTCTTCATGCTTATTTTTTTTTTATTATCTAGTATGTTAAGATTAAAAAATCAATTTATAAATTTCAAGGTTTGATATGCTATATTTAATGCCCACTTTTGCTGTGGTATTTTTCTATTTTCTAATTTAATTAAAATAATATTTGTGTTTTAAAAAAGAATTTTAAAAGAAAAATAGTAAAATAAAAAAAGAAGAGTAGGTTAATTAACTTAATAAAAAAGGTGGAGACGAAGATTCGAATCCTTGACCTTATAGCACCCAACCTATACCTAAACAAACTAGGTTAACCAAGTAAGTATGATTGATAAAAAAAAATTGAATTAATTAAGTCAGATTGATTCTTATCAAATAATTAAGATGAGAAATTGAATCCAAATAATAACCTAACCCCTATAAAATGGATAACTCAGTCATAACCCTATCCCTTCCCTAAATGCAACAGAAAGAGAAGAAAAATATAGAGAAAATAGAAAGGAAAAGGGATGAAGAAGAAAGAAGCTCAGCTTAAGGATTCTTGGAATGTTCATGGAGGTTTCAACGTCATTAAGACAATAAACCCATGATATATTCCAACCCAACCTATATGTGTTTCCTAACTCAATGTAAACATGCTAATAACTATGCTTTTATCTTTAATGTTTATTGTTTTATTTTGTTAATGATTGGCATATATCTTTATGTTTCAAAAGTATGATTTTTTATTGAAGAAAACATGTTTAAAGAGGATTTTTATAGATCGTGACCAAATATACAATCTTATTAGGTTCTAATTATGGAATCATATTTATATTGATGCTTTATGCTTTTAATCAAAGTATATGGATCAAGATTAAATTTTTAAGAAGAAAATCTTTGAAAAAGGATATAGAATAGCGTTATTGTGCTTTTTAGCCACAACACTGTTGATAGCTACTTTGATGTTGGCTTCAACAGGCTCACACTGAGACAGACATAAAAGAGCACTACTGTCATTTGCTTCAATAGCAGCTACAACAATAGTGGCCTGGGACACCAACCACTAAGGGTCACTCTTGACAGCAGGCATGGCCTGTTGGCAGTGCCCTCATCACTTGAATATGACATAGATTTTATTGATTGTTTCAATGCAAAAGATTGATTGAGATTATGATAAATGATATGTAGATAGTATTAAATCATTGTGATCAATGTCTGAACTATTATTTCTATTGTTAGATGATTTAAAACTTAATGAATACTAAAATGTGATATAATAAGATATTGATTGAATACCAAACTGTTATATCATGTGATTGGTGATAGATTATTATTATATTGATATTAATTGTTACTATTATTGTTACTGATTTCGAACTATAATGATGATTGCCAATTTACATATTGAACTGAATTTACTAAGAACTGATAATAAATTGGATATACACCAGAATTTGGGGCATGTTGAGAATTTATGTGATTTGATATATGAATGCAACTGTGCTACTGTTTTTATTCATAGGATGATCGAGATAAGCTCTGATCAAAACTATCATCGTTTCCTTATGGGAGAGTCAGAATAGGCTCCGACGAGAATTACTCTACCGTTTTCTAGGGAGTCGACCGGAATGCATTTAGACCATACAATTTCATATTATCCTAAATTTCAAAACACTATACTAAAAGATGTTAACTAAAATATTAATGTTAAGATACATAATTTGACAAAGACATGAGATTTTCCACTGTTTTAATTATATATAATTTATACATGTCATTAGGATATTACTGTTTTCACATGTTTATATTATATATTATCGGATTGTTTTCTTGACAATATTGGTTATGCATGACCTAAATAGATCTCTATCTAGAGGTAGACCCTCTAAAGACAGAGTAGGAATTAACGTATTTTAAGAAGTAGATGAAGCTAGTAGATTGATGGACCGTTATCTTACTATTTTCTTATTAAATCTTTTTATTAGAAAAATGTAATAAGTGCATGCGACACATTATTGTTTTGATTGGGCTACTACTATTATTTTAGAGATAATAATCATAGCTCTATTTTATTAGTTTTTGTTTAAGGCAAAATTGTATTATTATTTTGACTAGAAATATTGTTGTTTATTATTATTTATAGTTCATATTTTTGTTGTAATGTGACTGTAATACTTATTGAGGCTAATCAAGTTATCACTCGTCACTGAATGTTCCAAGTATTCACATTCCGAATAGTAGCGTATTACATTATATTTAAGCAATTTTAATAGCCTGTGCTTACTAAGAATTTGAAGTTGATGATTTGGCTTAATAAAATAGTGTTCCATATAATTTGATTTGGCTTATATAATTCTTGTTAGCATTGATGTTTTATATTTGAGACTTTCTCCTGATATTTCATACTTAGAAGTAGGATAAATTGATTTCAAATTTAAGAAGTTATTTTTTATATGTTATTTGACTGTTCATAATAAAAAAAGGAAGGGAGATTTAGCCTAGTGGATTCTAACATTTTAGATTTCTTTTCGAATAATTAACTAAATCTACCACTAAATCAACCTTCTTCTTAGTTTCTTAAATACAACTAAAGTACGAATAACAAAATGCTTGAAATCTCTGTAGGACAGCCAGCTAAGCGCTATAATATATATAAATTTGTAGTATATTTAAAATTCACATTACCTACTATAGAAAGTTTGCCTACTCCAAAAAATAAGGATCATTAGCTGGTAGTGGAGAGATCTCCTCGATCTCTACACCAAAGGTATTAGAATTCCGGTAATTAAACTTGACATGCAGACTAGAAAGAACATAAATGGTATATGGAAGTATATGAATCAAGATGAATACAGACGCCCACAGTTACAGCGAAGTCATGTTTAAGTATCATCATTTTGTGTTGTATGTCTGAGTAACTGTGATATGTCGGTCAAGTATACATGGATATGACTTTGTATATATACAAATAGAAACTGAAATCAAGCCCTACATGATAGTCGAGTTCACAATTGATAAATGTACAATTAGAATCTGCAAGAGAAGTGAAAATAGATAGATCTCAGAATTATCTTTGACAAATCCAAGAAAATCTCGAATGGAATTATAAAGAAAAAATTATCATAACTTTATAATAATACAAAGCAATCAGAAAAATAGACTCCAATAAGGTGGGGTCTCAATTAATAAATTATTTCGGGTTCAATTTAATTTCATAAGTAAAAAAAAAAGATTAATTACACTCGGACCCCCTTACGATGAGAAGTATATAACTTATCACTCCTAAATTTTACAACTCTTACTTAGACCCTCTAGACCAGGGGATCTAAGTGTAATTAAAACACAGTGACTTAGATAGGTCGAAGGATCTAAGTGAGAATTTTAAATTTTAGAGGTGATAAGTTATATATTTACATACTACAGAGGGTCTGAGTGTAATTAACCTATAAAAAATTTAGCACATAGATGTTTAATAAAAATATCTACACATGATAAAAATTTATGCTCGAAATATTTTATTTAGTATATTAACTAATATTAAACTTTCAAGCAAAATCCAATTTTCTTTACAAGATGACAGTTTTGGAATAAACATAACTAGTGACTTGTGAGATATTCAAAATATTAAAATCATACAGCAACACTTAGAATCATGGAAAGATACTCAAAATTTTTTTATAAGAAATAGAGTTATGTAGCTACAGAACAATTTGAAAGTAATTGATTCTATATACTACTTTTAATATATTTTTTAATAGAGATAACTGCTGCAGGATTCTAGCATGACAGTAACCTAAAGAAATCAGGATCGGACCTGTATTTTCCATAATAACCTAAAAAAAAGTATTCCAAAAAAAATTGTAGATAATTAAATCATCTAGCTAAATAAATAATTTAAGAATTAATTGAGTTGGTTTTTATTTCTATTGCAATTTAGCACACATAATGATTTATTTGGTAACATGAATGTTAGTAGCACTTAGTTCTATGTGGCAATTGGATAGTGTATGGCTCTGATACCACTTGTAACGATCTCCATCCCCACCAGGAAATTAAAAGATGGCTCTGATACCACTTGTAATGATCTCCATCCCCACCGGGAAATTGAATAGAAGAAATGCCTTGATTAAAATAATTTGTAATCAGCCACTGATTCCTCCCCCTAAAAAGGCTATCTACAATTAATTTTGTGGCTTCATGGGAATTATTATAACCTACTTTATCTCTTATCTCACATTCGATGTGGGACTATTGAGATAGGTTACTACACAATTCTTAAAAAATTCCAAGTAAATACTGGAGGTAGAATTTATGGAATAAAAATATAATATCTAGGTTGCAAAATAGAAATTGTTGAAGACAATGTCATTATCCATCGGTAACCAAAACTTTTGCCGAAAAATCGATTATCTTAGAAAGTCAAGATAAATTACAAAAATAATAATCTTATATTAAACTGATGTTGGTATCCAGACCGTAAGTCGATATGATGAACAAAGAATACACTGAAATAGAGACTTGAATTCTAGAAGTAACACCATAGATTCTAAAAGCGACTCCGATAGATTTAAGAGGTGTTCCCCACTATATATGTATGCACCTTATTTAGTGCTGCGGAATTTGGATAGCGGAAAACTAACAACATATTTATGTATAAATATGCTTTGTCTATAATAAAATAATAAGAATTAAATTAGTTTATAATTAATCACATATTTTCCCTAAAAAATGGATATTTTTTGAGTTCATAAGAGCCATTATTGACTACACTAACTCTCGTTTCATATCTGACATGATACTATTTGTTAGGGGTATTACACATTGAAAATTAAGTTGAAAAATTAACCCAAGAAGTTAGCACAAAAATATGCTCGATGATAGAGGCGTTGAGATAGAATTAAAGTAGGAAACGGATATACTGGTTGCAGTATCAATGAGGGAAAACGTGGAAGGGAGAGAATAGGAGAGAACATAGGGTAAAGGAAGGAAACTAGAAAAGGAAAAGAGAAAAAGATGAGGACAAAAACATAATATAAAAAAATAGCATTCATGTAAGACTAAAATATAAGAAATTCCTAGGAACTATTGTGCGCTTCTCGACAACTACTATGAAATATTTTTATTGTTATCGAAACTATTACAAACTTTTAAACCCCAAAACGACATTAATGGTGAAACTAAAAAGTGAAAATTCAATTTCAATAGAGAAGTCAATTAAATTCATTAACTTAACTATTTAACTTTTAATCTGTAATTTAATTCAATTAATTAATTTAACTATTTGACTTTTAATCTATAATTCAATTCAATTAATTTTGAGAGAGAGCAAGAGAGGAAGGAATGAGATTTAGTTAATCTATTTATTTTATTTATCTATAAAGATAAATTAAGCGTAATATGGTTAAAAATGAGAAATATAACTAAAAAACTAGTGACTGCGTAATGGATGGTGACTTTTTAAGAATATGATAGTTCAGAGAATTAGATAAAATAATAATAGTATATGGTAATTTACAGAGAAAATATGATAGAAGAGGGTCCATATGTTGTAGCGATAAGGACACCTGACACTACGTAGTAAGACAGTAGTTACAGCGATATGTTGGAATATTTGGAGAGAAAAAAGTAATAGAATTGTTTATCCACTGCTCATTCTTTAGATACATGCTTGCGACTGATAGTTCATGATATCACCCTTTGGACATATATACGACCTGATAGGGATAGACTACATAGCTCAGGTAGCTTATCAGAGGAAGGTCTCAATAATCGGGTCACATCTCCGGAGTAGCGGATCACTGTGGGGACTAATCATCAGTGTAACACCCTGTTTTTCAGCTACTTTCCAAAACAGAGGATGCTACTCAAAACGACACTAGACAATTCAACAATCACAGAATCTTGAAATAATCGTAACTATTGCCACAACAGATGAATAAATAACATATCTGAAACTAAAGCTACATTTATAAAATATAAAGTTTATTATATAAAAGGGCACACTATTCTATGTATGCATAACAAAAGAATCAAAAGAAGGAATAGTGCCTGAGAAAAGAGATACTCTATCATTTATGATAACAAACCCACTAACAAAACAAAGATGGCTAGTGGATAGAATATAGGTTTGCATAATAAACATGGGGAGACGTAGTAAGTTGAAAAGGAGTCTGGTGTCGGAACTACCTACGTCGTTCGTGGTAAACATGGATAACATGAATCGATACTGATGAGAGCCCATTCCAGGTTTGGTGATGTTATTTGGTGATGACATAACATCTGGATTTTCCAAAGACCAATATCTAAGGTAAAGGTGGAATAAAGCGAATGGGGTGTCAGCTATGAATCGCCTCCACTATCCTCCGTATATTTAGGTCGGTCTGATCGAACTCTGCCTCTTTTGGCACGTCGGGCTGGGTTATGACACAAATATCACACTAACTAAATACATGCCCGACCTGGCTGCATTCCAGACATAGAACTCTATTTGCTCCACTCTCAGTCTTTGGACTAAATACTTGCATCTGTATTTTGTATCTGCAATTTAGAATTTGAAACCTAGAAGATTAAACCCAACAAGTAACACTTAAAGGAAATAAAATGGTGTACTATCATCATACAGGAGTTCAGTGTGCAAGGTCATACTCATGTTAGTGTTGGTCGAAAACATATAAATTTGATATATAAGTAAGTATAAAAAAATAAATAACTATGATGAAACAATTATTTTATATATCTTGATCATATATTTTAGTTGTAGAAACTATATTAATGAATAAAATAGCATTATATTCCATTTTCGTATAAATACTCATACATATCCAGGTCCCGTCCTCAATTGCATGGTGCTAAGCCATGCCATACTGTTTGGTATTACAATTCAATCCCACACTATATTATAGTAATAGACATACCACACTGGGTATCAATTATTACTCAGTAATCCAGTATCATGCAGGCCGCTGCAGTAAATGATCTCGACTCTAACATTACAATAATTCTTATAGGATATGACTCTTATCCATCATATAATTTCTCACCATCTCTGAGTTTATGATACCTGATACACATGACTTATAATGACATCATGACATGATTCTTTCATTCAAATAAACATAATTATTTCTATCATTCATGATATCATTAACAATTTATTACTATATCATGTATACGCAATATTACTATATTTCATTCCCTTATCATGTTAATATGCTTACTATCATGCCCATCATATTCTAGTCATGTTAGTACAATAGGCCATAACAAAAAATTTTGTGAAATTAGCATGAAGAAGCTCACATTCAGAATATATGAAGTATAAATAACATACCATATTAAATATTAAATAATAGTATGATCTGAAAAACTAGTTTATTTGTGTATTTCAAAAATATTAGCAGTGATAACAATGGATAATTAAATAAGATTTGTTGAGAAGAACTTATTTAATTACCTAGGGCTAACAAGACAAAATTTGTGTGGTTGAGGATGTTACTTAAATCTTATTATAATTACTATATATTTAAATAAGATTTATTATCTTTCATATACGTGGTATTCATGGGTTGTAAAATACTAGAACATTATTCATTCATTACTCTTTATTGCCTATTTTAACTAACCATGATATCATTAATAATTTAGTCTCATGTATACGTAATAACACTATATTCTATTTCTATGTTGTATTTTTCTTATCAATCAATCAAACATATACAAGTTGCTCACATGCATTTGATTAAAATAAACATAAAGCCTTTATATGATATATTTCAATGAAATAAATAACATTATTTTTATTGGTTAATCTCAAAATACTAAATTGAGATTTTCTAATCCTCTTCACTTATGTACACAAATGTTATAGTACTGGTCCTATAAAACCCAATGACATATTGGCCTAAATTTAGAATTTCTCTCTAAATTTTTTTTCTTCTTTCCTTATATTTATTTATTTATCCAAATTGACATCAAATTCTAAACCAAGCAATGCACTAATATAACCTGGAACTTGTATTTTTTTAATGATTTTAGGACCTACTTCATAATATTTTGTAAGCTAACTAAAATTTAGCTTACAAATTTTAACTATTTAGCTTTATAATTTGTTTTAGAACTGTATTTCATAATAATTATGTAATAAACATAAGCTACTCTTTCTTCCAAACAATTTATTATGTACGCTAAATAAATATAAATACAACAATACAATATAATAAAGCACTTCTCTCAAATGATTTCATACTATTAATTATTATTATCGTGACTAACTTGCAAATTACTATAAATAAATATAGGTTTGCAATTGGTTTCAAGTAATGTTGTTCCCTAAATGTAGCCTAAAATTAACAACCACCATATTAATGTTGTCATAGACGTGTAGAAGAAAGCATATGTGATTGATAATATTTGGTAATTATTAATATCCAATATTCTGGGGATTGAACAATAATATGGCAAATAAAATTCCTTAGTTCTCTCAAATACCTCCTCCAATCATACACTGTGCTCAGGATCGTGCAAAATTTTCATGCATAGTAGGCTATATGATGGATCATGTGAACCATGCAAAACTTTACATGCAAATTTTCATAGTAGTTAACCATTTGCAGTTTGCATGCAAAACTTTATTGCAAAACTTTACATGACTAATTTGCATGCAAAACTTTGCATGCATAGTAGGCTACGATATGAATGTAATCAGATAATTTGATGATTTTTTTCTCATTTATTATTTTTCTATTATTATTTTATTTTATTTTTGTCTACAGAAAATATTCTAAGAGACTACATCAAATTAGTAACTCAAAACATGAACCAAGCAAAATCATAGAATAAATTACTTACACACATATATATCATTAAATAAATTTTCGAAGAAAAGAATGAAAAATAATAGAAGTGTTACTTACATCTAATTCCGTTCGATTTCTTAAATTTCGTTTCTTCTTCTTCTCTCTCTTTTTTTTTTTACTAAAACAATAATTTCTCCTTTGCAATCTTTATGGCCGAAAGGTGCAGTGGAAGTGAGAAAAGGTTTTTAGTTGAATGGGAGAAGGAAATCAATACTTGTAAATGGTAATTTTGTAAATTAGCCAAATGTGAGTAAGGATTTCACCTGTATTAGTCATGTGAACTCGTAGTTTCCCAAACAAGTTTCCTCTCGACAGATCAAACCAACTTAAACCTTGATGTGTGCCCTTAGAAATTAATTTTAATCTCTAGTTATATAGATATTTTTTCAATTTATTTAATATTTTATTATTTACGGTTTCGGTAAATATTTTTCAAATACTACCAAATTAATACAGAACGTAGTGCTCAACGAGAGAAACACTACAAAATTATCCGTTTGTCATTTCGATGTCTAGAATAAAAGAAATAAAATTTTAAAATAATTAGAAGAATATTTTAATATTTTGAAATTAGTAAAATTCGGAAATATTTTCGGGCTTCCTGAAAAAATTTATAAAAATCATAAATATTAGAAAACTAATAGCCATGAAGACTGAATACTATTTGGAATTACAGATTTAAAGTTACGCTTACCGAAAATTATTTCAGTGTCTAAATTGACATGCTGTATCCCTAATTTGGCACAATCGGACTCAAAAAAGTACACAAGTTGCACAGATTTTGGAATTATGTATTCTACCCACCTATCAAAAGAATTCATCTTCGAAATTTTAAATTAAGCAACATAACAATATATATGGGTATGTATGGATATTAAAATATATAAAATTAATATACCTGATTATGAGAAAATGTATGGATACTTAATTCTGATATCTCAAACTTTCAAGTAGAATCTCTCGGTAATTGTGCATCCCACGAAATAAAAACTAATGGTATTACTTGATTTCTAAGACTTTCTCCCGTCAGTCAATATTGCTATACTACAGGTCGCTTTTCGTATTTTAGGTCTAATCTCAAATTCACTTTTGATATATCTACTACCCTATAATTTCCCTTAAGTGCTTCGTCAATTGTGATATATTAAATACATTATGAATGGTTTTCATATCTAGTAGAAATGATAATCTGTATTTAAGATTTCTAATTCGTCTTTAAAATTTTATTTGGAGTGGAGGAATACAAAACCAAGATAGTTTAATCAGGAATAGCTGCTACTAATTATAAACAATAAAAAATCAATTATGAACTGAGGGATATATCTACTACCCTATTACTAATTATGTTTTCTACCAACAAACTCAATTATGAACAATAAAAAATCTGAAAAATTACTCTTCTTCCTCACAATTTATCACCATAAAAAAGTACTTAACCAATCATGCATAGGATAACATCAGATCCTCCATTTATAACAAGTAACTTAGTATAAAATTCTTTACCATTGATTACTAAGGGACATATTGGTAGAAGATTTGATCGATATCATTTTGCAACAGATCGTATAAAAATTAATAATGGAATTCCAAAGATAGATATTTTAAAAAATAGTATACGATAGGATATGTACGATAATGATTAGGTAGATATGAAATAATAGTGAACAACTATCAATAATGAGTTACAGATATATTTTTATATGGCAGTAGTCTTATGGTTTTCCACCTAAACTTAGTCTCCAATACCATCCTATAACGCCCCAGCATTTCAGTTGTTTTCCAAAACAAAAGACGCTACTCAAAATAATACTAGACAATCCAACGGTCACAGGATTTTAGAATAACAGTAACTACTGCCACAACAGATGAATAAATAACATGTCTGAAACTAAAGTTATATTTATAAAATACAAAATTGATTATATAAAAGGGCACATCGTTTTATGTATATACAACAAAAAAATTAAAGGAGGGAACAATGATGTTTCTGTCAAAAAACGTTATTCCTTTCATTGCTATGGATTAATAAAAATTACAATAAAAAATATCTAAACTACAATGAAAAGAAAACAGAAGAAACAAATGAGAGAGATTTATAAAACACGTCTCTGTCTTTTACCGAAGGTTGTGGGTTCTAAAGCTGCTATGGAGCGTTGCCTTTGTACTCCGTTGATGATTTAACACCCAAAATCGATCTTGAACACATGGAGAAAAGATTCTGGTTGGCGGTTCCCTATAAAAATAATCTGATTTCTAAATCTCTCTCCTCCAAAAAGAACCCAAAAATTCCCCTCTTGACTCCTATTTATAGATTTTAGGATTTCCTTAGAGATAAGGATGAAATCCTAATCAAATTCCATTTCTGAAATCATATTTAGATATGAAATTTTTAATTTTGAGTGATTGAATATGTTTAGAATCGAAATTTGGGTTGAAATCTAAAAAGAAACCCAATTTAGAAACTGGAATAGCCCCACGCGGGGCTGCTTGCGGGGCAAGTAACCCCGCGCGGGGCAGCTAGCCTTGAATGCACGAGGCTATTTTACCCCGTGTGGATTTTTCTCTTACTTTTTCAATTTTCTCCGCGTATAAGACACATCCAAAGTTTTTAAAATCTCGTTTATTGATGCTCAACGAGTTTGAAATACTTTGGACTTCAATTTTTTCAAATTTCTATCACCCAAGCTTATTTAGGATTTAATTACGCGGGGCTAATAGCCTCACAGAGAAATAGTAACTGCCTTGCGATAATTTGGCTCCTTTAGGCACCATTTCCTATATTAAGCAGCGAGGTTTCTTCCAGCATCGCAACACCTTCTTCTGTGACTCTTGCACCAACACTAGTTCCAGCCTTAACCCAAGTTATTCCTGATGACGATCCACTTGAAGAGTTTTTTTAGCACAGCATCATGGACTTCTTGCGCTTGTTATGGTGGTGTGTGTCCATGTTCTTGGATGGACGTTGTTCCATAGAGCTTGGGGCACATGATGTTGTTGAATTATCTAACCAATATTGAGAACATCAGTGGAACAGAACGAGCTACTCTTTATCGGGCCTACCTGATTGCTTTAGATGAACAGGTTCAAACATTGGAGACTCTTCAACGAGCTAATGTCACTGCTAAAACATAAATTGAAGTTGCTTGTCGTAGGGTAGAGTTGTTTGTACGACAAGAAGAGTTTCGCCACCAAGAAGAAACTTGGACTACTGAAGTTAGTAACCACCAGACAAACCAAAAGGTCATTAATGGAGAAATAGAGCAGGTGAGGTTCGAGCTGGATGCCAATCAGGCCACCACAGACCTTGCTCGTGAGACAATTGTCAAAATCTAAGCCATTCTTGCAATTGTTCAAGCGAAGTAGGATGAAGTGATGAAGAGACAAGATGAACATATTCTATACTATAGCCAACTTCAATAGGAGATCGATATGCGAAGCAAGGCAATTGAGGATGCTAGGGCGTAAGCTTCTCGGCAGCTGGCTATCATAAAGATGAATTATGTCATCAAGTGCTATCAACTGTAAATGAAACTCAGTGAGTGGTTTTTGAAGAGGCAGAGTCAACTTTAAGGAATTTGGGCAACCCTTAAATCTTTCATCCTCTATTTGCTTTTCTTCTTTTTGAACAATAAGGTTGTTTGTACTGCCTTACTTTTTTCCTTTGCCTTGTTATTTAATAAACAATTTTGCTTCAATATGCTGCATTGTTCATTGCTATGGAGTTGGTGTATGACATTCTTGTAGATATCCTGGGGATTTTTGGATAGATCTTTTAAATCTGTGGTACATGACATTGTTTCCATAGCCACTCTTTTTTTTCATAAAAGACTCGTCTGGAGAGCGGACATAGTAAAGATAATATATTGGAGATATGGAGTTGTGGATTTTGGACGATAGAGTTGCGGAAAGTGGAACTTATCATGGGAATAGTGGGACCATAACAATTTTAGTTTCGGAATTTATAGTGAGGGTAACTCGCCTAGAAAGCAGATAGAGCCGGGGTGATTTGCCTAGATAGCAGACAGAATCGATTTGAGATTTGTGATTGACTCACATGGAAAGCATACAAAGCCAAGGGTGATTCGCTTGGAAAGCAGACAGAATCGATGATCGGGTCAGAATCATAAGTTGACTCGTTTGAAAATTTTACAGAGTCAGGGTGATTCGCTTGAAAAGCAGACTGACTTGTCTAGATAATAGATAGAGCCGGGGTGATTCTCCTAAATAACAGACATAATCGATGATCGATTTGGGAGTGACTCGCCTGGAAAGCATACAGAGCTAGTGATTGGGTCAGGATTAGAATAATGAGCATTCACTGAAGTATTTATGGAGTAACCATTGAAATGGGTGAGATAATCAAATCTCATTGCTAGAGATTAGAGCTTAATATGATAGGTTTCCGACGGATGTCATTTATATGGTGATGAGATGGTTCAAATCTCGCTGTCAGAACTAAGAACTTAACATGACAGGTTCACAGGATTTTTAGCAAACTCCCAGTTATAAACGGATTTAGTGTGTCTTTACTAATCACCGTTTGCGTTGGGCTAGCCATACTATTCCCCTCAGCATATTGAGTTATCGTGAATTTTGTTTGGACTTAACTACCAAACGTTCTCTCTTCCCTTCACCTTTCTGCTTTGGGCTATTTAGTTTTATACACTTACCCCTAGTATGATAGGGTTAGCGAGGAAGGTATCCTCTTCCCGTTGTCTTGGCGGCATTGGGTAATTTAGATTCATACACTTACTCCTAGTATGATAGGGTTGGCAAGAAATTTTTAATTTCTCTTCCCGTTACCTTGGCGGTATTGGACAGCAAAATTATTATGCATGTATTCATATATATTTGCATACTTTTTTTTAATATTTTTTCTTCTTTTTTTTTAATCTTTTTTTTGAATTTTTTATTTATGGCACTTATTTTGGCATTCCAATGATTAGTAAGAGCAGCAGAAGCGATGTGATGCTTATCACCATCAACATTTTCAGCACCCTCAGTCCAATATGGCTGTTAATGAACGAGAACGACTCAGTTGTAGCTGTGGTTTAGAGCGTAGTTGGCGAGTAAGCTTGACAGTGAAGCTGCCCATGCTTGGCAAGGACCTCGGCACATTCAATCTATGTTGCGCTAGCATTGATCGAGTGTTTTCCTCGGTTTTTCTTGAGTTGGCTGAGGAAGTCCATTATTTGTTTTTCAGCAAGTCTGTGCATACCCCCATGATTTCTCCTTTCTCGGTAGAAATCCAAGAGAATTCCTTTTCCTTTAATTTATGCGGGTCTTAGTTCATTACTACCACATTTCCCACAAGGACTAGAGCTATGCCGACTGAAATTTTCAAGGATGCCATGGTAATTGTTTTTGCATTTGCAGATACCTTTTTCTGTTCAGGTCTTAACTGGATTTTATTTGTATCGATAAGTGTTTGAATTTTATTTTTTAGAACATACCAATTCTTGGTTGGGTGCCCAATGTTTTGATGGTAGAGACTTGGGATCATCTGTTTTCTCATCTTCCTCTGGCTTCGATTTTCGGACAACTTAAACATCCCTTTTTTATTTAATAGGTGAAAGAACGTGACTGCTTGTTCATCTTTGAAATCGTATGTTCGTTGCGATCTAGAAGAATCTTGATTATTCAGTGGCTTTTGTTCGCAGCATGTTTGGTAGTCATTGCTTCCTTTCCTTTAGGATAGGATGATTGTGGTTGTGGCCAATTCAGGGACATCCTTTTCTGAGCACGATATTCATCGATACGTCGATTATGTCCTCTACTTGTTGCCCTTATTTGACCAGGTCCTTCCAGATTTTGGACTCCACCACTCCCATCTTAATGAGTATATTGGTTTGGAGATTGTGTTTGCAGGTTTCCACCAACGTTTCTTGTGACATACCATGCGGACATTGCAGTGACATCTCTAAAAAAACATTCTACAAAACTTTTCACGATCTCATGCTCTTCTTATTTGTTTGCAAGGAGAGTATGGACTGATATCTCTGTGTCGTCTTTGAAGAAGCAGTGCACGAATTCCTTCTCTACGTCAAACCATGACTTAATAGTCCCTGAGAGTAGCTGCATAAATCATATAAATGCAGGGCCTCTCAAGGTACTTGCAAAAATCTTGATCATTATGGGATCATTCCCTATAAGATGACCTATCTATGCCAAGAAATAATATAGGTGCCGGTTGGAAAACCTTTTCCATCAAAAGACTCTAACTGTAGAGTCTTACATTTTTTTTGGGAAAGGAGCTGATTCCCACTCCATTGGATACGGTCTGGTACCACCGACTTCTTGCAGGTCCTTCCTGTGCATCAAGACTTCTAGTTGGTCCTGCATCTTTTGCATATTTTCTGCATGCGGGCCTATGACATAGTTAAACTCTACTTCTTTTTTCTGAATTTCCACCATCATTCTTCAGTAGTTCGTCAGAGGGTTTCTCTATTTATCTTTAATGTTCTTTTCCACCATTTTGAGAAGCAGCGTGCAGAGTTCATATGACTCTTTTGTGTCTCTCGTATCAAGTGTTCTTGAGCTTCTAACCTTGGGTTCATTTCACTGAAACTCCCTGCCATATGGACCATTGTTTCTTCAAGTCGGGAAGACTTGTATGACCGAGGCGTTGTAACAGCTGAATGATCGCTATCGCCTTCGCTTTCCTCGTCTGAACCCCCAGCCAATCTTTTACAATTTGTTGGTGTTAGAATTCTTGACCTGAGCCATGTAGAATGGCGAGCTTCCGTATCCGAGTAATGTCTATCGCCTCATAGCTTCTTTCCTTTATTTACCATTTTTGAAGTCACGAATAGAGGTTCTTATCATTGGTGATCTTCTTTCTCTGAACATATCTTCTTTTAGGTGTATTATTCTTTGGCATAGTTATTTGGCTGAAAACCGAGAGTTGGGACAGACCACAATTGTAATTGGTAAGTACTACAGATATTAGTCTGCTTATAGCAGTATAATGGACCAAATCGGGCTATCCTCCTCTTATTATTGAGGAATTCTCATAAATTAGTCTCTTGATTAGTCTCTTCTTTGCTCTAACCTTTCGAAAACCCCTTGCCGTGTTCATGACAGTTAGCGGTGTAGAAAATTGGAATTTCTATCCTAAACAAAGTCTTGTTCTAGTTTGCAGATACTTCATGGAACTGGGGCTTAACCTCGCGTTCTGGACTTTTTACATGAGGCTGAATAGTCTGGCATTTTGCTTTTTGTGCGCGGGGCTGATTAGCCTCGCATAGAGTTATGCTAAGCTGATTAGCCTCGCGCGAAGTTACGCCTGGCTGTTTAGCCTGGCATTTTGAAATAGCGTTGCGTAAGGTTACGCCAGACTGTTTAGCCTAGCATTTTGAAATAGCCTCGTGATGAGTGCCATATATTGCATATTTATAGCCTTTATATTATCTATTTTTGTATATAAATAGTGCTACTCGGGTATTGTTAGTGCATTTTTTAGGAATTTTATTCGTACAAGGAGATGACATGAAATCAGAGTTGGAGTAGAAAATCGAAGTCCAAAAAATTTCTAAAATGGGTGAGACTACGAGACTATAATGCTGAAGAGACTCAAAATCGAATACAGTCAGGAAACTTAAAGCTACAAGACAAGAGTTTCACGTGGAAAAATTATCAAAAATTTTTCACCATATTTGACCGCTAATTAGAGGTTTGACCCGCCAAATGGCGGCCTAATGTGGGCCCCAATCTTCGAATTTTCTCCCGTGGCTTCGTTGTAATCTTGTAGTTTCACAATTGTTTTAGAATTGGGTTCGGATTTCCAAAATCTATATATTTGTTGTGTCCTTATATTCTAGGGAGGATCCAGTAAGTTTTGTACTTGTTTTAAATTAATAAAATTAGAATTTTGCTGAAGGGGTGGCGGCCACAATACCGTGCTCCAGAGGTAAGCCATTGCTTTTTAATCTTTATTTGTTTTCTAGATAGAGTTAATTGCTTTCTAGTTTAGATTTTATTGCTTTCTAGATTAGATTTTATTGTCTTCATAAATAAAAATTCGATTTTGCTTATTAAGAATATGTGTAGCTAATTAGTTTAGCTCTAGGATATAGATGAAGTTAGGATCCACCATGTAATTGCTTTCTAATATTTTTCTTCTTAAATAAAATAAATAATGACATAATTTTTCTATAAAAAGATTAAAATACAAGAACTCGAAGATTAAGACTTTAATAGGTTATATTTGAATTAGATTTCTTAATAGCCTATGCTTAGTTAGGGTTTGGGGTTGTTGATTTTATCTTTTTCATTGAATTATCTAAAGATTTAGTTTGTTTTTATGAAAAGTAGTATCTTTGATGAGTTATACTTGCACATCACTTGATAGCTCATGCTTAGAACACTTTAAATAAAAATTAAATTAAAAAGATCAAATTTTTATGATAGAAGAAGATAATAGAAGTAAGAACATGGTTGGAAATTAGTGGACTCTAGATCCTAGGCTATTTAGATAGTAACAAATCCAATCTAGAAACTTATAGTTAGTCCGTTAGACTAAGGAAAGGGTAAGGAATGCAGAAATACCTTAAATGCCTGTGGGACGACCTGTACAGCGCTACACCGACACTGTGCACTTGCAGTAATTTATCATATCAAGTTTTTGGCGCCGTTGCCGGGAATCAACGGTGTTTTTCTTGCTTTTTCTAATATTTTACGGGTTAACAGTGTGTGTTGAGCGTGCAGGGACCATAAAGTGCAGATACAGGAAGACAAAAAGGATAGACGAAGCCTCAATCTGTGCAGTAAAAACCAGAGAGTTAAACTCTCTTGTTTGGGCGCTATTCAGCGGACAAAAACACTATTTAGCGGCTCTTCTGGTAACTTCTGAGCCCAAATTTTCTCCAGTTTTGTATTTTGGTTCCCTGGTTTTGTAAACAAATCCAAAAATTTTTTATTAGAAACTGTAGAAATCACATATATTCCACCGTTTTTATCTCCACCACACCCCACTTCTTGCATTAGTTTAGAAAATTCACGCATACATTCATGGTCACTGGTTCATGCCGTATTGGACTCGTGATCAATTTGGTCGACTTGTGAGACCAGATTTGTTCATGAGAGCCAAGATGGACCAACCGATCCCGATCCTTCAGGATCGATGTTACCCGTTGTGCACATCACTTCCATCATGCATAAAACTTCCACACGCAGCGGGTAATCACTATGAATTGAAGCCGCAATACATCTGTATGCTTCCTAAATTCACTGGTTCTGATTCAGAGGACGCATATCTTTTTATCAGTGAATTTCAGGAAGTATGCATGATGATAAAACTACAACACTTATCGGAGGACGCAATTAAGCTCCGTTTCATCCCCTTTGCACTTAAGGATAATGCCAAGAAGTGGTTGTATAATATGCCTACTGATTCAATCACTACTTGGGATGAATTCGTTACGGTGTTTCTTAAAAAGTATTATCCCACGCATAAGATGGTAAGGATACGAAATCAAATTAATCAATTCCGTCAAGTACCGAGAGAACTCTTCTGGAAATATTTGGAACGGCTCAAGTACTTATTAGCTCAGTGCCCCCACCATGCGATAGAAAAGTGGCGGTTATGTCAAATTATGTATGAAGGACTCGTTTATACATCCAAAACTCTTCTTGAGTCCATATGTCAGGGGGAGTTCATGAGAAAGAATGAGGATGAAGCACGGGACTTTCTTGAGGACCTATCGTGGAAGACTATGTAGTAAGAGAGTCCCACTGAGAAGTCCAGCGCATCAACTTCTGCGCATAAAGGAGGGATCCATAGCGTCGACAGCTCTATACCTGCCGAAGCTAAAATTGCAGCCCTTATGAGGAGAATTGAGGCATTGGAGACTACTCGTACTCCACAGGTTGGTCAAATAAATCAAATCCAAAGTCTCACATGCTTTAATTGCGGAACTCCGAATCATATTATGGAAGAGTGTCCATTATTAATGAATTCAATGGGTCCCACACTTGAGCAGGTTAACGCTTTGTATCATGGACCCATGAACAATCCTTACGCTCCTATATACAATCCTGACTGGAGAAACCATCCAAATCTATCATAGGGTCAAGGGCAATAACAGGGGGGCCCCTAACCCTAATATGCAGCCTCCACCAACTGGACAATTTCGAAAACCAAATGTAGGTGCTTATCAACACCCAAACGCTTCAAATCATAGGAACAACCAGAATAGATCATCTATACAAAACCACTCATATCCACAACAGGGGTCTAATAATAATCAAGAAAAGTGACTTTAATCACTTGAGAAAAAAGTTAAAAATCTTCTCAAGTCTCAGTCCAACCTTGACACGTACATGCAAAATCTTATGAAAGTGTCAAATAGCTTTATTCAGAGTACAAGTCAGCAACTACTCGTGAACTCTCAATCTATAAAGAATATAGAGTAGCATGTTGGACAATTAGTGGTCAGATGAGTGAACGTGGCTAGGATACCTTTCCAAGTCAACCCATACTGAACCCTAATGCTAGTTCTTCAAACTCCAATCAGTCGCATGTCCACCAATGCAATGCCATTCACACGCTTAGATCTGACAAGCAAGTGGACAATAATGTAGCCATGCCCCCTGATCTCACTCCTACTATCTCGCAGGCTACATCATCTCTTCCACCCTTTTCTCCACGACCATCTTCATCATTGTCACATGATCATTTGGAAGAACCTATTCCTAAGCCGAAAGCACCATATCCCAATCGGCTTAGAAAGCCTTCACCGCAAGTAGAAAAGATTCTTGAGACATTTCAGCAGGTGAAGGTTAATATTCTACTCCTAAACATTATACAACAGGTTCCTACTTATGCTAAATTCCTCAAGAATTTGTGTACTAAGAAACGAGCAAGAAACATTCCTGAGAAAGTTTTTCTTATTGCAAATATATTACAAATCCTCTCTAACTCCTTGCCTATCAAGTACAAAGATTCAGGTTCCCCTACATTCTCATGCACCATTGGAAACACTACGTTTGATAGGACATTGCTTGATCTAGGGGTAAGTGTCAACATGCTTCCTTATACTGTTTATCAGCAATTGGGATTAGAAAAACTTTAACCTACCAAAATCACATTACAGCTAACTGATCGTTCGATCAAGAGACCACTTGGTATGGTTGAAGATGTGCTCATTAAGGTCGGCGAGTTTATTTTTCCTGTAGACTTCATTGTCTTAGAAAATGAGCCGATCTCCAATCCACGGAATCAAATTTTCGTTTTCTTGGGTAGACCATTCCTTGCAACATCAAATGCATTAATTGATTACAGGAGTGGCCTTATAAAGTTATCGTTTTGGAATATGACTGTGGCATTGAACATATTTAATATGGATAAGCATGCAACGAGCTCCCTCATTGAGGTCAACATGATTCATAATTTGCACTCTCATTCAACCTCTTGCACTGATGATGAACTCTCATTTGAGCAATTATTCAAAGATGAGCTCATATTATTAGATGAATTGGCACATACCGATTCTATGAATGATGATACTTATGCAAGTGTGCCATTGAATTATGAGCAAACTTTTGAGGATTTGTTTGCAGAGGAGCTCGCATTACTTCGTGAGTTAGAAGAGCCACCACCACATTCACGTGATCCTGTAGCACTCGTCTCACCTCACAATATTTCTACATGTATGCTTGTTACTAACGATGATTGGTAGGTTTATAATAAAGAATTCTTTAACCCAATTGTTAATGCTTACATGTGGACAAAGAAAAAGCGAGGACAGTATAAGCTACAGACAGGTAATTTCGTGACTTGTAGGAGGTTGATGAGATATAATAATGCACCAAGTTTACGTTTAAAACGCACACACTATGAAAGTGGGAAGCGATCGAGAGGTCGTAACCGCTTTCCATGCGTTAATAGGGTGATGATATTGAGATTGTAACTTTTACGACTCTCATTATTTGTATAATAGTTTTCATAGTTATTTTACCATACTTGGTTTGTGTATGAGGGCATACACAAGTTTAGGTGTGGGAGAGTGGATTAGGAGATTTTTATTTTTTAAGATTTTTAGGAATTTATTTTTATTTTTAGGATTTTATTTTTTTTAGATTTTTGAGTTTCTTTATTTTATACTTTGGGTAGTTTTTAGGGTAACTAACTGAAAAAATTAAAAGAAACTAAAAAAATTGAAAAAATTAATAAAAAAAATATATTTAATAATAAATTTATGTATTTTTATCAATAGATCAACCTAATTACAGATAAATGAACAAATTTAGATTTAAAATTGGATAGGAGAGTAGATTGGATGATATACTTTAAATTTTATGAAAAAGATTAAAATCCAAAAAATAAATATCGCTAACAGTAGTTTTGAGTAAGTATACATCTATTTTTTACTTCACAATAGTTTATTAGGTTAAGGATAAAGATGATAACGATTGAGTAAGTTTTCTCTCTCTAAACAAAAAAAAAGAAAAAAAAGTGAGAATAAAATAATGGGGTGAGCCTGATATTAAGGCAATAGGCTCGAGAGTGACAAAATAATGGGGTGTGCCTGGTATTAAGGCAATAGTCTCAAGAGTGAAAAAAAGAGTATGATCTGAGTAATCGGATACTTTGTGCCTAAGTAAGCGTAAATATTCGCATGAAAGGTGAAATATTCTAAAAAAAGAAAATGAAAATGAAAAGAGTATGAACCGAGTAATTGAGTATGTTGCGCCTAAGCAAGCGTGAATATTCGCATGAAAGGTGAAATATTCTTAAAAAAAAAAGAAAAAAAAGAAAAAAATTGTTATGAGAGAGAGAATGAATCATGAGTTAGAGTTGGAGTTCAAGGCCGAAGTAAACTATCACACGTGCACGTAGTTGTATAGGAGCCAATGAATTATCTGTTAGTGGGTATTGAAAGATAGGATTTAAATTTTTGATTAAAAAGATAAGTGTATCTGATATGACGCTCAATTTGAAAATTGATAATCTAAATGCGTTCTTGAGTTTGTATATTAGTGAGAATAATTGATACAAATATCATAAAAAAACAATTTCTTTCTTTCGTATAAAATTTTTATTTTTCTTGATTTTCAGTTATTCTTATTTTTTTCTTTATTCCTTAATCCATTTTCTTCATGAATTTTGTGAGTATATTCACTGCAAACTCTCACGAGACAATACTCGTCCACAAGGGTAGCCTAGGGGTTTAAAGGCTTGTTGCACGTGCTAAGTGCAATCGTGATTCCTGCGAGAGTGAGTTAAGATTTTTCTTTTTCTTTTTAGGTTTAGGTTTTGCTCGAGAACTAGTAAAAGATAAGTGTGGGGGTGTGATAAGTGTCATATATTGCATATTTATAACCTTCATATTACCTATTTTTGTATATAAATAATGCTACTTGGGTATTGTTAGTGTGTTTTTCAGGAATTTTATTCATACAAGGAGATGGCATAAAATCAGAGTTGGAGTAGGAAATCGAAGTCCGAAAAGTTTCTAAAGTGGGTGAGACTACGAGACTATGATGCTGCAGAGATTCAAAGTCGAATATAGTCAGGAAACTTAAACGTACAAGACAAAAGTTTCACATGGAAAAATTTTCAAGAATTTTCACCATAGTTGACCACTAATTAGCGGTTTTACCCGCCAAATGGCAGCCCAATGTGGGCCCTAATCTTCGAATTTTCTTTCGTGGCTTCGTTGTAATCTTGTAGTTTCATAATTGTATTAGAATTGTGTTTGGATTTTCGAAGTTTATATATTGGTCGTATCCTTGTATTCTAGGGAGGATCCAGTAAGTTTTGTACTCGTTTTAAATTAATAAAATTAGGATTTTGCTGAAGGGGTGGCGGCTACAATATCGTGCTTCAGAGGTAAGCCATTGCTTTCTAATCTTTATTTATTTTCTAGATAGAGTTAATTGCTTTCTAGTTTAGATTTTATTGCTTTCTATATTAGATTTTATTGTGTTCATGAATACAAATTTGATTTTGCTTATTAGGAATATGAGTAGCTAATTAGTTTAGCTCTAAGATGTAGATGAAGCTACGATCCACCATGTAATTGTTTTCTAATATTTTTCTTCTTAAATAAAATAAATAAAGACATAATTTTTCTATAAAAAGATTAAAATATAAGAATTCGAACATTAAGACTTTGATAGGATATACTTGAATTAGATTTTTTGATAGCCTATACTTAGTTAGGGTTTGGGGTTGTTAATTTTATCTTTTTCATTGAATTATCTAAAAATTTAGTTTGTTTTTATGAAAAGTAGTATTTTTGATGAGTTATACTTGCACACCACTTGATAGCTCATACTTAGAGCACTTTAAATAAAAATTAAACTAAAAAGATCAAATTTTTATGATAGAAGAAGATAATAGAAGTAAGAACATGGTTGGAAATTAGTGGATTGTAAATCCTAGGCTATTTAGATAGTAACAAATCCAATCTAGAAACTCATAGTTAGTCCGTTAGACTAAGAAAAGAGTAAGGAACGTAGAAATACTTTAGGTGCCTGTGGGACGACCTGTACAGCGCTACACCGATACTGTGCGCTTGCAGTAATTTATCACATCACCTCACGCAAGGTTACGCTTGGCTGTTTAGTCTGGCATTTTGAAACAGCCTCGCGCAAGGTTACACTAGGCTGATTAGCCTAGCGTTTAAGACCAGATTTGTCTTGAACTTAATTTTTGAGAATTTGCTGTCGCGCTTGACGGTTTTGATTGCGAATTTGAGTCCTGGTCAGTCCAAATCTTGGCTTTCCTTCGGTTTTTTGAGCAGCCATGATAGGAGAAGATTTTTCCTTTTTCAAAATTTTGGAATTTGAAAACTCAAAGGTTTCATATTCAATGGAAGTCTCTTTATCATTTGAATTCACAATTTTGACCTTTTGCTATTCAGAACTCGAAGATCCGAGAAGTTCCTGTTCAACAGGAATCATCTTATCATTCGAGTCTATCGTTTGGAATTCTTTCTCCTATTCAATGGGAGTTCTCTTATCATTCGAACTTGTACTTGGAGTTTCCAAGTAGCGATGCAACTATCTTTTAACTGGACTAACCGATCTAGATGATAAATACTTCTCATATTTATTTTGATCAATTTCTACGATCAGCATCTCCATAGACTAACCAATTTCATGGATATCAGATTGGGCCACGGTCTTCTCATCGGTGTAGAAGACTCCTGCTGTGGTCGTCAGCTTATTTCCTTCGAAATACGCTATTCCTTTCATTGCTATGGATTAAAAAAAATTATAATGAAAAATATTCAAACTACAATGAAAAAAAACAGAAGAAACAAATGAGAGAGACTTATATAACATATCTCTCTCTTTTACAGAAAGTTATGGGTTCTAAAGTGGCTATAGAACATTACCCTTGTGCTCTTTTGATGATCTAACATCCAAAATCAAACTTGAATGTGGAGAAAAACTTCTGGTTGGCGGCTCTGTAGAAATAATCTGATATCTAAATCTCTCTCCTCCAAAAAGATCCCTAAAATCCCCCTCTTGACTCCTATTTATAGATTTTGGGGTTTGCTTAGAGATAAAGATGGAATCCCAATCAAATTCCATCTCTGAACTCATATTTAGATACGAAATCTTTAATTTTGAGTGATTGGATATGTTTAGAATCGAAATTCGGGTTAAAATCTAAAAGGAAACCCAATTTAGATATTGGAATAGCCCCGTGTGCGCGAGGTGAGATATTAGCCTTGCGCGGGGTTGCTTGCCTCGCGCCAGGTAATTTACCCGGTGCGGGGCAGCTAGCCTCGCGTGCGCGAGCGCGGGGCTATTTTGCCCCGTGTGGCTTTTTCTCTTGCTTTTCAATTTTCTCAGCATACAAGTGACTGAAAAAAGATGTACTCTATCCTTTATGATAATAGGCCCACTAACAAAAATAAAGATGGCCTAGTTGATAGAGTATAGGTCTACATAATAAATATTGGGAGATGTAATAAGCAGATTAAAAGACCTGAGTCTGGTGTTGGAACTACCGATGCTATTAGTGGTAGACGTTGATAATAGGTGGCCTCCTGAATCGATGCTAATGAGAGCCCGGTCCAAATCTAGTAATGATATAGCGTCTAGACTTCCCAAAGACTAATGTCCAGGGTAAAGGTGGAATGAATGTTCTCCACAAAAATCTTGCTTCCTTTCATTGAATACAATAATTACAAGGAAAGAGGAACAACATAAAAATAAAGGAGATGATTTATATTTTACCTGTAATACCCCAAATTTCGAGCTACCTGTATTGCTCTCTTGAGACCAGTAGTGCCGAATAAGTCCACCGAAACCAATTTTTGGACACCGAAATAACTTTCGGTTAACATAACTTTAAATCCACAAACCCAAATGACATTCGGTCTTCGCGATTATTAGTTTTGTAAAATTTAGGATTTTTGGAGATTTTTCTTACGAGGCCAAAAAATATTCCCAAAATTGTTAATTTAATAAAAAATTAAATTATCATGCTAATAACTTCGGAATATCGGTTCATTTATTCCGGATATCGAAACAAGGAACAGATAATTTTGTAGTGTTCCCTTCGTCGAGCACTACGTCCTACATAAATTTGGTAGTATTTGGAGAATATTACACGAAACCAAAATTATTAAATTATTAAATAAATAAATAAATTAAAATAAAATAAATGTGGTATTGTGTTGTCGTGCCAAGGAGGAGGGTGGCAAAATAATTTTGAGGTGTCACATGGGGAGTATTTGATGGGGGAGGTGTCACGAGTATGTGAGAATGAAAAAGATTATATAAGAGAGAGAGAAAATTTAAACCCTTACTCCTTATCCCCTCTTCTCCTCTCAGCCATCCCCTTTTTCTCCTCTCAGCCAGAGACCCAACAGAAAGAAAGAAAGAAAGAAAGAAAAAAAAAAAGAGAGAGAAGGAAAAATCAAACCGTATTGAGGATTCGAACCAAATATTCGAGATCGAGCCAAGGCAAGTAATACTGCTATTTTCGTTCTTTCGGTATTTTATTTATATCTATTTCCGTTCATTTCTTTATTTAATTTAAATTTGTGTACGTAGACTTATTTTGTAAAAATGCTTGGTTTATATTTGTACATGTTGAGAACTGAACCAAATTACTTGGTCAATTTTGATATATAGAAATATTATGATATTTGCTTATTATTATTTTTTTTATTTAAAAGAAAAGAATAAAAATAAAAAAATTTTACGTACAAGAAAACCCATGCAAATATTTAAAATCATGCAAAAATGGAAAGAAAAATAAATAATAATAATAATAGAGGGAGGCAGGGCCGAATAGCAAGGAAAAGAGAGAAAGAAAAAGAAGAGGAAGAGATTGCTGGGAATTGGACTTACTAATTGCATAGGCTTTATGCAAAGAAAAAGAAAAAAAAAATGACCGTAGGCCTAGACCCACCCCAGCAAAAGAAAAGAAAAAGAAAAAAAAATGAGAAAGAATTTGGGCCGAGACTTGGGCCAGAAAATTTAAAAAAAAAATAAAGATAATTGAATCATAGGCCTGGCCCAGCCCATAAGAAAAGGAAAGAGAAAAAAATAGGGAACTGGGTCTGTCCAGCCCAGAAGAAAAAAATGGGAAAAGAAATAGAAAAGATAATAAAAAAAAAAAAGTTAACGGGCCTGGCCCAATCCAGGAAAAAAAAAAAAAGAAATAAAAAGATAGTGGACTTGGAATTGGTTTGGGCCAAAAAAAAAATAAAATAGAAAAAAAATAATAAAAACACTGGGCCGGCCAGCCCAGCCCAGTAAAAGAAAAAGAAAAAGAAAAGAAAAATGAGTGGGCTTGGGCTTGGGCTGGACAGAAAAGAAAAGGAAAATAAAATTAAAATAAAGATATGAAAAGTAGGAATTTACTGGGATTGGGCTTGATAGATTAAATAATTGAGATATTTAAATTGGACTTAGTTTGGATTAATTTGACATAATTAATAATAGTAATAAATTAGATTTCAATTAAAGGAGAAATGCATAATACATATGATTGAGCCTGAAAATGTAATAAATACATATGTTGGATTTAAAAATAATGCAGGATTATTAAATAATTCACTTGATTCCCAAATTGGTTTATTAATTGACACTGAGAATGAAACCAGATTATTGTAATGATTTTGATGATATGCATTGTGTTACAATTGTGCACTAACATGTATCATGCTACAAGTCATGTATCTTGATATTACAAATCATGTGTACTAATATATCATGTGTTAATTTATCATGCTACAAGTCATGTGTTTTACATGTCACGAGTTTTGATATTACAAGTCACGTGTTTTACATGCCACGTGCTTTAATATTACAAGTCATGTGTTTTAATATTACAGATCATGTGTTATGATACTACATGTCATGTACAGTCATGCAAATGCAAGCATGTTATCATGAATTGAAAAATAATTAAAGAAAGATTATAAAATTTTCATGTGCAAAATTCATTATGAACACGGGAATGGGGGAAACTATATGATGGATAAGAGCCTTGCCGTATAAGAATTGATTGTCTTGTTAGGGCCGGATTCTTTTACTGCAGCGGCCTGGGTGATTACTGGATCACCAATTGATATCTACCCTGAGTGGTAAGTCCGTACTGTAATACAGTACGGAACGTGATTGAGTGCCTAGCGGCATGTCATGGTTCAGCGCCATGAATATTGGGGCCGGGTCCCGGGTATGCACGGGCACTTATACGACAATGGAGAATAGCGCTATCTTATCCATTAATACAGTTTCAAAATTTTAAATTGGACGATAACTGAGACCAATAGAATATATGATTAAATAGATAGAGTAGTTATTGTCATGTTCATTTATTTGTGCATTTATTTATGCTTAACTTCATGTTATTTATATGTTGCCTTCATGTTACTTTATATGCACACAAACAACACTGACATAAACATGCTCATGCACACTGATATTCCTGTACTATGATAGTACACAATTCCTATTTTAAATGTATTACTTGCCGGGTTTAATCCCCTGGGTTTTGAACCCAGATTTGGAACGTGAAGAAGGGGATCTAGCCCCAGTTGAAGACCCGTACTTCGTTGGACAGATCGAGTGAAAATAGGCAAGCGAAGTACTATCTAGGGAGTTTTTGTATATTTTGTTTATATTTCCTTTTGTCTGGGCACTGCTTTTCTCTTCGACTCTTTTGTGTTCATATTTAAAGCAGTGTGCCATTTTATGTAATGAACTCTTTGTATAAATGAAATCATTTCAGTTTTAGACATGTTATTTATTCATCTGATTGTGGCAGTAGTTACGGTTATTCCAAGATCCTGTGACTGTTGGGTTGTCTAGTGCAAGTAATAAGTAACGTCCTCCGTTTTAGGAAGCAGCTGAAAAACGGGGGCGTTACAGGGTGGTATCAGAGCCTAGGTTTAGGTGGAAGACCATAAGACTACTGCCACATAAGAATATGTCTGTGACTTATTCGTAATAATTGTTTCTTATTCTTTGATATCTATCAGATTTAGTATCGTGCCTATCCTATTGTTTTCTATTCGTTTGAGATATCTATCTTAAATTCTTTTTATTGATTCTTATCTAGACTGTTGCAGAATAATGTTGACCCGATCTTCTTTGAGTATGAGTGTAAGTCCGATAGATAATACATCTAATATTAGGAGACAGGAAAAATTAGCATGCGATCAAAATTGGTGTCTGAGATTTGGAATTTTCTGGGATGGCTGAGTATTATTGAATATTTGTATAGAACTTTACAAAACCTTATCACTTTAAATAAACAGATTAGCAAATGAGTTATAATATGTATGAACAAATGAATGTAATAAATTATTTGAGAAATTAAAACGGAGTCTAACAACAGTACCAGTTCTAACAATTCTTGATACTTCTGGAGAGGGCATATTCATTCTCTATTTTTATATCATTCGATCAGCAAAGTAATTCTGTAGGCCGTGCATTTAAGATTTAAATTTTTATCTATACCAAGAATTTCAGACGAAGTTTAAATGAAATTTTAGGTACAAATTTCTTTGGAGAAATATAGTTATATTTGGACATAACTACTATGCCAATCTTAATTATGTGAGATCTAATGTTTTATTGAGTTCCATTGTTATTAATAGGAAAGAAGGATGGGAGTAAAAAGTTGTGTGTGGACTATAGAAGTTTAAATATAGTAACAAAAAAAAAAAAAAAAATCCACTACTTATGATAACTAATCTATTTGGTCAATTGAGAGAGAAGGAAGAGAATTCTTGAGAATAGATCTGTCAAATAAATGTCCGAGCAGAAAATATTTCAAAAACTGCATTAGAACCAAACATAGTCACTATGAATAATTGGTGATACCGTTTTCAGTAACTAATGCTCCAACAATATTTATAAATTGATAATGGAAAAAAAAAAAAAAACCTTTGGAAGAATAAGTGTAAAAAATATAAAGAGATCTTAGAATACTGTGAATTTTGTAGAATTAGTCAAGTTGAAAGTAAATGATAAGAAATTAATAATGAAATATAAATTTTATCATGGCGGAACATGACATTGCATCTTGTTACTCAAGTTAGGCTTATCTTTCCAAATGATTGTCTTATCCATAATTTTTGTTGATCATTCCCATTTAATATTTTGTATCTTCTATCTGAATATTATCATAAACGATTCATGTCTTGAGCCTTTATACATCGCAAGTTTTATTGAGTCGGCGAGGCAATTGTAGAGAGATATTCTCTGGCGCCAGCAATTGCAGTCGCTTAATAAGATCGTTGTATATGATTGAATTTTGTAACTAGTTCATTTTTTATCTTGTGTCCCTACCATTCATAGTCTTGTTACATCGATGTTATAATATTTCAGATTCATTTTCATTTCTAGAGTCTATTACAACACGTAATAGGATCTTGGGAATAAACTTTACAAAAATATTTATCACCTATATCTTACACATTACTTAATCAGGATAGCGTGGCACTCCAAATTGGTAGCAGTTAGTCCTAACTAAATTCTTTCTTACTTTTATGTTTCTTCACTCAAATAAAACTTCAAGAATAAATTAGGAATTCTGACTATCCATTATCATTTCTATAAAAAAAAAAAAAAAAAAAACGAAACTCATTCATGATGTATTCTATATATATCATAATTGAGAAAGTGCTTAGTTAGAAGTACAAAATAGTGAATATATCAAAAATAGACTTGAGAAAAAGCTTAAAGTTTTTGTAATTGTTCCATAAGAAATAAAACAAAAATATGAGAAGTGATATGTAAGGATTATTAACCAATGGGAGAGTCTTGAATAATAAAGTAACATTATTAGTTTTTATTTTATGAGATATACAATCACCAAGAAATTCAGTTTGGGAACTTGAAAAGGACATCAGGATAAAATACATATATCCTTTCTAATGATAAAAAAAAAAAAAAAAAAAAAACCAATTAAATTTCGAGGACGAAATTTTTATTAGGTGGGTAGAATGTAATACCTCAAATTTCGAACTACCTGTATTGCTCTCTTGAGACCAGTAGTGCCGAATAAGTCCACCGAAACCAATTTTTGGACACCAAAATAACTTTCGGTTAACATAACTTTAAATCCACAAACCCAAATGACATTCGGTCTTCGCGATTATTAGTTTTGTAAAATTTAGGATTTTTGGAGATTTTTCTTACGAGGCCGAAAAATATTCCCAAAATTGTTAATTTAATAAAAAATTAAATTATCATGCTAATAACTTCGGAATATCGGTTCATTTATTCCGGATATCGAAACAAGGAACAGATAATTTTGTAGTGTTCCCTTCGTCGAGCACTACGTCCTACATAAATTTGGTAGTATTTGGAGAATATTACACGAAACCAAAATTATTAAATTATTAAATAAATAAATAAATTAAAATAAAATAAATGTGGTACTGTGTTGTCGTGCCAAGGAGGAGGGTGGCAAAATAATTTTGAGGTGTCACATGGGGAGTATTTGATGGGGGAGGTGTCACGAGTATGTGAGAATGAAAAAGATTATATAAGAGAGAGAGAAAATTTAAACCCTTACTCCTTATCCCCTCTTCTCCTCTCAGCCATCCCCTTTTTCTCCTCTCAGCCAGAGACCCAACAGAAAGAAAGAAAGAAAGAAAAAAAAAAAAAAAGAGAGAGAAGGAAAAATCAAACCGTATTGAGGATTCGAACCAAATATTCGAGATCGAGCCAAGGCAAGTAATACTGCTATTTTCGTTCTTTCGGTATTTTATTTATATCTATTTCCGTTCATTTCTTTATTTAATTTAAATTTGTGTACGTAGACTTATTTTGTAAAAATGCTTGGTTTATATTTGTACATGTTGAGAACTGAACCAAATTACTTGGTCAATTTTGATATATAGAAATATTATGATATTTGCTTATTATTATTTTTTTTATTTAAAAGAAAAGAATAAAAATAAAAAAATTTTACGTACAAGAAAACCCATGCAAATATTTAAAATCATGCAAAAATGGAAAGAAAAATAAATAATAATAATAATAGAGGGAGGCAGGGCCGAATAGCAAGGAAAAGAGAGAAAGAAAAAGAAGAGGAAGAGATTGCTGGGAATTGGACTTACTAATTGCATAGGCTTTATGCAAAGAAAAAGAAAAAAAAAATGACCGTAGGCCTAGACCCACCCCAGCAAAAGAAAAGAAAAAGAAAAAAAAATGAGAAAGAATTTGGACCGAGACTTGGGCCAGAAAATTTAAAAAAAAAATAAAGATAATTGAATCATAGGCCTGGCCCAGCCCATAAGAAAAGGAAAGAGAAAAAAATAGGGAACTGGGTCTGTCCAGCCCAGAAGAAAAAAATGGGAAAAGAAATAGAAAAGATAAAAAAAAAAAAAAAGTTAACGGGCCTGGCCCAATCCAGGAAAAAAAAAAAAAGAAATAAAAAGATAGTGGACTTGGAATTGGTTTGGGCCAAAAAAAAAATAAAATAGAAAAAAAATAATAAAAACACTGGGCCGGCCAGCCCAGCCCAGTAAAAGAAAAAGAAAAAGAAAAGAAAAATGAGTGGGCTTGGGCTTGGGCTGGACAGAAAAGAAAAGGAAAATAAAATTAAAATAAAGATATGAAAAGTAGGAATTTACTGGGATTGGGCTTGATAGATTAAATAATTGAGAGATTTAAATTGGACTTAGTTTGGATTAATTTGACATAATTAATAATAGTAATAAATTAGATTTCAATTAAAGGAGAAATGCATAATACATATGATTGAGCCTGAAAATGTAATAAATACATATGTTGGATTTAAAAATAATGCAGGATTATTAAATAATTCACTTGATTCCCAAATTGGTTTATTAATTGACACTGAGAATGAAACCAGATTATTGTAATGATTTTGATGATATGCATTGTGTTACAATTGTGCACTAACATGTATCATGCTACAAGTCATGTATCTTGATATTACAAATCATGTGTACTAATATATCATGTGTTAATTTATCATGCTACAAGTCATGTGTTTTACATGTCACGAGTTTTGATATTACAAGTCACGTGTTTTACATGCCACGTGCTTTAATATTACAAGTCATGTGTTTTAATATTACAGATCATGTGTTATGATACTACATGTCATGTACAGTCATGCAAATGCAAGCATGTTATCATGAATTGAAAAATAATTAAAGAAAGATTATAAAATTTTCATGTGCAAAATTCATTATGAACACGGGAATGGGGGAAACTATATGATGGATAAGAGCCTTGCCGTATAAGAATTGATTGTCTTGTTAGGGCCGGATTCTTTTACTGCAGCGGCCTGGGTGATTACTGGATCACCAATTGATATCTACCCTGAGTGGTAAGTCCGTACTGTAATACAGTACGGAACGTGATTGAGTGCCTAGCGGCATGTCATGGTTCAGCGCCATGAATATTGGGGCCGGGTCCCGGGTATGCACGGGCACTTATACGACAATGGAGAATAGCGCTATCTTATCCATTAATACAGTTTCAAAATTTTAAATTGGACGATAACTGAGACCAATAGAATATATGATTAAATAGATAGAGTAGTTATTGTCATGTTCATTTATTTGTGCATTTATTTATGCTTAACTTCATGTTATTTATATGTTGCCTTCATGTTACTTTATATGCACACAAACAACACTGACATAAACATGCTCATGCACACTGATATTCCTGTACTATGATAGTACACAATTCCTATTTTAAATGTATTACTTGCCGGGTTTAATCCCCTGGGTTTTGAACCCAGATTTGGAACGTGAAGAAGGGGATCTTGCCCCAGTTGAAGACCCGTACTTCGTTGGACAGATCGAGTGAAAATAGGCAAGCGAAGTACTATCTAGGGAGTTTTTGTATATTTTGTTTATATTTCCTTTTGTCTGGGCACTGCTTTTCTCTTCGACTCTTTTGTGTTCATATTTAAAGCAGTGTGCCATTTTATGTAATGAACTCTTTGTATAAATGAAATCATTTCAGTTTTAGACATGTTATTTATTCATCTGATTGTGGCAGTAGTTACGGTTATTCCAAGATCCTGTGACTGTTGGGTTGTCTAGTGCAAGTAATAAGTAACGTCCTCCGTTTTAGGAAGCAGCTGAAAAACGGGGGCGTTACATTACCGCTCTCTTTTACAATAAAAGTGGGTTCTAGTGTGGCGATGAGGATCTATCTAGTAGTTCCTATTGACGATCTGATATGAAGATCTCCTTTTAAGAAGATGATGGCCGGCTCTAGCTTCTCTCTTTACTGATCTTGATGAATTCAAAACTCTCATGAGTAACTTGAACTCCAAATGATCTAGAAAGTCCCTAAAGTCTCCTCCAATAGAGTATTTATAGATTTTAGTTGATTATAAGAGTTTCCATAGGAATAGAAATAGAAGTTTTTTACTATTTATCAAGGATTCTAATCAAATATTTGATTTTAATTTAAATCTCTTGATTTTGAATTCTGATTGGACTTAATTCAGATATTGGATAAGCCCAAATTTTAATCACAATCAATTTAGGATTCTGAAAATCTGCTCACGCAAAGTTAAATATTATGAACGCGAAGCTATAGACTTAGCTTCGCATTTTACTCCAACGTGAAGTTAGCTTTCTAGTCAGATGCGGAGCTACGGAGTTAGCTTCGTGTTCTGCGAGATATTTGCCATCTCCTTTATTTGAAAATTTTTACCACCAATAGGACCCTCTCCAAAGTTTTCAAAATGACTTATGACTTAGCAAATTTTGAAATACTTTGGACCTTTAATTTCGAGATTTTGGAATCAAACGCGGAGCTAGTCTATCTCCTATCTTCACGTCTTCTCCGCAATACACGAAGCTAATAGCTTCGCGTGGCACCACCATAACGGCCCCGAGCCTCGCGCCGAATACCAAGGGGCGGACTTCCTCATTTAAATAGGTCTTCTCTTTTTCCTCTTCACTTTCTTAAGAATTTTCCAGAATTTCTTAAGAACTCAGAGCTCCAAAACTTCCTGCGACCGATTTCTCCAGCGACTCTCTTCCATTTTTGTTTGTTTTCACGATCAATGGCACCCAAGAGGAGCACAGTTGCTTCACGAGGTCAGTCCTTGTTGACTGCCGGCGTGAGCAGCGGTGGCAGCGGCCGTGATAGCGGCCACGATGGCGATCACGTCTTTACCGTGCCGATTGGGGGGTAAGACTTCCTTTCTTTGGACTTTTTGAGGTAGTCTAAAGGTGATTTGGCTTGGTTTTAACTGGCCAATTGCCGTCTTCAATGGCAAAACCTTCGTCGTACTTCGGTCAGTAATGACTTGGAGAAGAAGAGACCTCTGGTTTTCTTCTACATAAAGATATTTCGTTAGCTTCGCATCAAACGCTTTATTACGCGAAGTTACTTCTGACTATTGTGTTTTTTGTGCAAAGTTATGGATTAGCTTTGCGTTTTGGCTTCTGACGCAAAGATATTTATTAGCTTCATGTATTTTCTTCAGACGCAGAGTTATTCTATAGCTTCGTGTTTTGTTTGTGCGTGAAGTTGTTTGATTAGCTTCGTGCAAAGTTATCTTTAACTCCGCATTTAGCACTTTCCAACTATTTTCAGAATATTTTCTTATTTTGATTCTTTTATTGCAGTTGGCTATTAAGTGGATCCTCTCTTCCGCATGCATCACTTTGGACATACTAGAGGTGCGGACCGAGCCCCCCAATTTCGATTCACAACCGAAATCCCCACATACAAGCCAGGTGTTCGGAAATGTCGGGAAAACCTGTTGAGATATAGTCCCGCCATTGCAAGGGAACTTATCACTGATGCTCTCTTTGAACCCATGAATCGAGATGCTCTAGAGAAGCCAGTCTTTCTATTCAGTGATGAGGTAAAAAATTCTGATGAAATTCTTTTTGAAGAAGAAAGCAAGTGGCTTCACCAGACTGGAGATTTGCTGATATTTCTGCCTAACATGGAGCGAAGCTACCCTCTAGTATAGCTTCAGAGGTTATCAGCTCATATGAGTTGGAGTGGGAGCTCACCCGAGAATATGATGGAGTTGCCACAGGAAAATTTAGCACACATTAGGCCTATCAAGATGGTTCTACCAGGTGTGTTGTTGGACTCCTTCTAGGCAGAATTATCAAGGAGCATCCAGTGGGGAGATTTCTACTCGTGCAAAGACTTTTCTTGGCGAGTTTGTAGTAAAGGGTGGTCAATACCCAACCCATGACTTCAGAATGCCTGGCTGGGTCCATTCTTTAGGCAATATGTGGTGGGCCTGCATTGTCAAATACATGGTGGACTCTCACGAATAGATCTTGAAGGAGATTGGCTTGTTTAAAGCCATTTGAAATGTCCAGTACAGCCTATCCCAAAACTCTTATCATCTATTCAGCCTTCTGGAGATGTACAACCCTGAGACCAGCACCTTCTTCACATCAGTGGATGAGCTGGGATTTGCTCTCCATGAGATATACGAGAACTCAGGCTTGACAATGGGCAAAGTTTCCTATGAAGATACATCCCTACCGCCGAGGAGTTGAATATACTAAAGGCGAAGGATGAGCGTATTTATGAGATATGCTGGGAGATGATGTGTCATTACCGTATTTGCGCCGACCTAACTAGAGTAAGGAATCATGGAATCGGCCATAAGAAGTGGACAGATTACCTCTTCTTGAATCTAAAGAAGAGTCTGCCTTTGGTCTGCGGACTCAAGCCTATTTGTATTGAAGAAATCAACCGGTGTATTGCAGAGATGGGAGCCACGTCATACACTACGGAATCAAATGAAGGAGAGTTCAATTCTGACACAGTTTTCAAAAGTTTACACTACCACGCTCAGTTCCTCATATCTGATAGAGGATTAATTGCTGGGTTTCTAATACTATGGCTGAAGAGGTGTGTCGTCCTGTTGCTCCCAAAGGATGCCATAACAATAAACGTAGTTTACCCAGCGGTACTACTGGCTTATGGACGGCCATCAGGACTCCTCCCGGCCATGGTGAGTAACCTTTAGAGTGGACTTCGTGCACTCTGCAACGATTTCATCCCGCGGACAAGGGCAAGGCCACCAAGGGAAAAGCTACAAAAGGGAAAGCAGTATAAGCAATTGCTATAGTGAAGACACCGAACCCTAGGGTAGAGATGTTCGCCGATGCACTCAACTACCAGAGTAGAATCAGAGGAGTTGGTGGATTATTTTGGCACTACTGGATCAGTGGACAGACTGGGTAGCTCTGAAGAGGAGTTTGATGCAGACTACTTCACACCAATCCCATGTTCTGCTCATGCTTCAACTCTTCCTGTTGGCGAATTAGGGAGCGATGATAGGACAGAAGTTGCTGCTTCTAAATCACATGAAGCTCTCAACTCTCCTGAGCCAAACTTGCCGTTTTCAACACTGGCTGTTTGTTCCGAAGATAGTTTTCTGGTTGCTTTTGGCGTGCCATCAGCCTCTCAGCCTATTATAACAACGCCCTCGGTGATTACGACTGTTAATGCTTCAATTGCTCCTCTACCTATAACTGTCAGTTTACTAGTTGGAGCGGAAGATAGTTTGAAGTTCTCATTCGAGGCGATTTCCATAGCTGGGGGAGCTTCAGGTAGCTCCTTCAGAATTTTCTCCTGTTGGCATCGTCACTCAAAATTCAGTATTGACGAGACCTTTGCTCAAGTTCCTAGTCTAGCCAGCTCATTGTTGGCATTACTAGCCCCGCATATAATGAGCTTGGTGCATAGACAAGCCCCTTCATCATCGACCCTAGTGATAGTTACACCCCCAGCTGCAGCTTCTTACTCAGTACTGCCCACCCTCAACTTAAACATCGTCGATCCTCTTGAAGAAATTTTCAATCATAGTGTCAATAATTTTATATGGCTGTTGTGGAGATGTATCGGCATGATCTTAGATGGGAGGGACTTCCTCGAACTTGGATGCCCAATGTTGATCAGTTATATGGACAACATTGAGAGGATTGGAGGTCGTGAACGAGCAACTCCTTATCGAGCCTGCTTAGGAGCTTTGGAAGAACAAGTATAAACGCTAGACACTCTCCACCAAGCGGATATGAAAGCAATTGCTGAAATTGAGGTGGCATGGCTTCGAGTGGATTTAATGGCTCGTCAGGAAGAACTAGGGCACTAGCAAGAGAACTGGTCTTGGGAGTTAGTTAAACTTTGAGCAAATCAAGAGACAGTTCTAAGGGGGTTGGAGAAGGCCAATTTTGAGATCAAAGGGAGTCAGGAAGCGATTCTCAGAGCTCGGAAGACTATCGCCAAAACTCAAGCTATTTTAGAGGCCAATGAGTCCAGACTGGAGAAGTTATCGAAGAGAAGAGAGGAGTTGATCTTACAACAAGGACAACTCAAACAAGAGGGCATAGTAAGGAGCCGGGCAATTGAGTAATCTCGTCAACGGCTTACACAACAGCTTGCTATAAATGACGATGATTTGCGTCGCCGGGTTTTAATTTTGTGGAAGAGAGCCGTTGCCAGGTCATTGACCAAACGGAGAATAAGCTGAAACTTCTGGGAGAATTATGACCTCCTTGTATCTTTTTCTTTTTATCTTTTCGTTGTACTAAATGAAGAGATTCAATTTGTTTGAACTCTTTTAGCTTTTTATTGCTTTGTCTTCATTCTTTCAATTTATGAATAAAGAGCATTATTTGATTATTTTATTCTTTAATTCCAGTATTACTTTGAGCAATAAGTGATGATGTGCTCGGTCTGAATTTGGCAAGGGCAGTTTAAGTGCTCTCTCGCGTAACTTAAATTGCACATTCCAAGATGATCGAGTCATGATTATTGGTTTTGGCAGATGCGCCTAATTGCACATGCCTGTTGTTTGGTGGAGGTGCTTAATTATACACATCAAGATGATAGGGTCAGGATCATTGGTTTCGACAGAGCCGTCTAATTGCACATGCCTGGTAATAGTTCAAGTGCTCTCTCGCTTATATTGAACAAAAATGGTAATAATCCAAATCTTACTGTTAGAGGTAAGAGTTTAATATGACAGGTTAATTATATGATAATAATTCAAATCTCATTGTCAGAGATAAGAGTTTAATATAACAGATTTTTTTACATATAGTATTTCTTCTAAAATTTATCATTAATAAGCATCATCAACCTATCGCCATATTAGTTCATTAGGCGGTATGCTCCATTTGAATATACCATTTCCACCACAAACGGTCCTTCCCATTCAGGCTCAAATTTACCCTTAGTTTTATGGGTCATGATCATTGGCCTTCTGAAGGCTAGAGCCAAATCCCCTCGTTTGAAGGTCTTCTGAGATTCCTGCTTGGTACAATTTAATTTGTTATTGAGCTTGGAGACACTTCTCATCTAGCGCTTCAAGTTTTTGAAGTTTTTGTCGGTTCCTTTCCTCTGTTGTCATTTTTATAGCCAAAGCTACTCTCAACGAGGGTATCTGGATTTCCAAGGGCAAAACAGCCGCACTTCCATATACCAGGGAGAAAGGTGTAGTTTTAGTAGGAGTGCGGATTGTGATGCAATAAGCCCATAAACATTCTCCTAACTTTTCATCGCAATCTTGCCGATTGGAAAAGACGAACTTTTGAAGAAGCTTAATAATTGTTTTATTAAAAGTTTCGTCTAAACCATTAACTGCAGGGTTGTATGGTGTTGAGGCGATATCTTTGATAATAAATTTATCACAGAATCGTGAAAAACCCTGACTGATAAATTGTGACTCTTTATCATGGATAATCCTTCGAGGGACACCAAAGCAATAAATCACGTGATGTTTGATAAACTTGATCACGTAGGCGGTTTTTACTTCTCTCATGGTATAGTTTCAGTCCATTTTGAAAAATAATCGGTTATTGCAAAGATAAACCGATGTCCTCTAAATGATGGTGGAGTAATTGGCCCCACTATGTCCATTCTCCATGCTTTAAAGGGCCAGCTGGCAACAGTAGCATGCAGATATTCAGGAGGTTGATTATAAAGTTGGCATGCACTTGGCACTCATGGCAACGCTTCGTATATGCTACTGCCTCAGTAATCAAGTTTGGCCAATAATACCTCAGTCTCCTTATACGATCCCCGAGTTTTGGACCTGGTTGGTGAGCTCTGCATGTCCCACTATGCATTTCTTTAAGTACCTCACTGGCCTCCTCTTTTGAAATGTATCGTAGTAAGAGACCATCACATGACTTTCTATATAGAGTTTGAAGTGTGGCATCAAAATAGAATTTTTGAGCTTTCTTCTTGATCAAAGCAGCTTCTTTAGGATTTTCGGAAAGTATTTCATGCAAGTCGTAATTCACAAATGGAAATCACCAATCTCGTGGTTTGAGAGTTTTACCTACTTGATATACTTCTTTTCTTTGTAGGACCATATCAGGATGGAGAAGTTCTCTACTTCCAATAGTAATACTTTTAGTGGAACCTGTTGGAAGTGCCAATGTTGCAACTAAGGCTGCGAGAGCATCCGTATAGATGTTCTCGTGTCGAGGTATATGGTCGATGTAGAACTGCTTAAAACAATTTGCCAATTCAATGGCCAATTGATGATAGGGGTGAGGGCTTCAAATCTGACTTCATACTCACCAGTCATTTGGTTGATGACGAGCTTAGAGTCTTTATATACCTCTAAATAGTTCACCCCAAGTTGCAAGGCCATTTTTCAGCCAATAACTAGAGCATTGTATTCAGCCACGTTATTTGTATATGGCTCCGTGAGCAAATAACCATTAGGAATTATATGTTTGTGTAGTGATATAAGTACCTCCCCACTCCTGCAGCAGATCGTCTTGCAGCTCCGTTAAAGAATAGTTGCCATGGTTGTTCTTTATTAATTGCATTGACTTCTTTGAATAGTCCGGAATATCCTCTAATAATTTAGAGATTTTTGTCACTGGGTTTTTTGCAAGGAGGTCGGCGATCGCCTGTCCTTTCATGGCTTTTTGAGATACGAAGTGGATGTCATATGGGGATAGTAACAATGCCCATTTTGCTAATTTCCATTTAAGAAACCTGGTTTGATCATTAGGATCTTTAGTAGGTTAACTCGGGATATGACATGGATTGTCTGCCCGGAGAGGTAGTGCCGTATCTTTTGAATAGCGAACACTAGGGCCAAACATTCTTTTTCGATCAGGGTATATCTATATTCTACCCTCATCATTGTCATTCTCAAGTAATAAAGAGCGTGGTCATGCCCGTGCTCATTATGTTAAGCAAGCAACGCACCAACGCATGTTCCATAGCCCTCACGTATACAAGGAATGGTCTTCTCGATATGGGGGCCATGAGGACAGGAGGTTTTGTAAGATACTCAAGAGGTCATTCAATGCATGCTGGCATGCCTCATCCCATACAAAGGAAACGCTCTTTTTCATGAGCCTAGAGAACGGCCGACACCGCCCTGATAAATATGAGATGAAGCGACGAATATAGACCAATTTACCTTGTAATCCTCTTAGTTCTTTGATATTTCGGGGGTGACGGCATTTCTTTAATTGCTTTCACTTTGTCGGGATCAAGAAAAATCCCTTTTGAGGTAACTACGAACCCAAGAAACTTGCCGCTGGATACCTTTAGAAAAGATTTAGCAGGGTTCATCTTTAGGTGATGTCTTCTCATGAGATTGAAGACCGTTCTTAAGACCTGAAGATGATCTTCTTTATTCTTGCTTTTGACAGCAAGATCGTCCATATAACACTCCACGGTTTTGCGCATGTGTTCTTTAAATATGACGCTCATTGCGCGCTGATAAGTGGCCCTAACAATTTTAAGTCCGAATGGCATTACCATATAACAGTATACCCCTATCAGTGTTCTGAAAGCCGTGTGTCTCTCATCGTCTGGGTACATCTTAATCTGGTTATAACTGATGAGTATCATATATTGTATTTTTTTTCATACTTTATTTATTTTTGTATATAAATAAATGCTACTCGTGTATTTTTAGTGTTTTTTCAGGTAATCCGATTCATACAAGGAGATAGCATGAAATCAGAGCCAGATTAGGAAACAAAGCCCGGAAAAGAGTTCAAAGAGAGTACAACTACAAGATTAAAATACTTCTGAGAGTCAAAGTGCAATACAGTCAATGAAATCAAGAGAATAAGACATGGGATTCATGCAGAAGAAAAATTAGAAAATAATTCCATAATAATGCTGCTAAATAGCAGTATTTGCCACCAAATGGCGGCTCAAAGAGCAGTAAACGTGGTGATTTTTCTTCAAGGGCTTCGATGTAATTTTGTAGTTTTTCAATTATGTTAGAATTAGGGTTTCATTTTCGAAGCCTATATATTGACCGTATCCTTGTATTCTAAAGGGGATCCTGTAATTTTTGTACTCGTTTTTCATTAATAAAATTAGGGTTTTGCTGAAGGAGTGACGACCATAATATCATGTTCCAGAGGTATGCCATTATTTTTTTTAGATAGAGTTAATTGCTTTCTAGTATAGATTTATTCGCTTTCTATATTAGATTTATTGTGTTCATGAATAAAAATAGGATTTTGCTTACTAGAATTATGTGTAACTAATTTTCTTTAGCCCCAGGATGTAGATGAAGTTAGTTTAATAAATCTAATATGGATTTATCTCATCTTCTTCCTAAAAAGAGATAAAGTTATGATTTTCTGTAAATAAATAAAATGTAGAGTTCGTAAATCATAATTCTTTGATAGATTATACTTAATTAATATTTTGATAATTTATATTTAGATAAAATTTGGAATTCATATTCTCTATTTATTTCTAAAATTATTAACAAGATTTTCCTATAAATAAATTGAATTGAATAAACTTGTAAATCTGATTTCTTTGATAGGTTATATTTAAGCTTGGTCTTTTGATAGCCTATACTTAGATTAGAGTTTGAAGTCTATTTCTTTGTTTTTGTTTATAAGATTTTCTACTTGATATAATTTGTTTTTAAGAAAGGTGTTATTTTTTATGGTCTATACTTGCACATCACTTGATATGTCATACTTGTGGGCACTTAATTAAAATCAAATTAAAAAGATCACATTTTTAATATGTTACTTAACTGTGCATAATTAAAAAGTTAGGAAGAAAGTGATAATTCATTATTAGGCTATTATTCTAATGGATTCAAAATTCTAGTCTAATCTTAAGAACTTAAAACTCATCCTTTCAATTTGGAAACTAGTGGATTCTAGATTCTAGGCTAATAAGAATAATTTTCAAATACAATCTAGAATCCTTTGTTAATTTGTTAGACTATAGAATTAGTAAGAATTAAAAAACATCTGAAATCTCTATAGGACGACCTATAAAGTGCTACAATCGACACTGCATGCTTGCAGTAAATTATCACATCAAGTTTTTAGCTCCGTTGCCAGGGATCTACGGTGTTTTTCTTGTTTTTTCTAAAGTTTTACGGGTAAACTGTGTGTGTTGATTGTGCAGGAAATAGAAATTGCATATGCAGGAAGACAAAAGGGATTAGAAGAGTCTATGGACTTAGTAGTAAAAACCAGAGAGTCAAGCTCTCTGGTTTAGCCGCTATTTGGCAGCTAAACCTGCCAATTGGCGGCTTATCAGGTACATACTAAGTCCAAGTTTTCTCCAGTTCTCTAGTTTGATTCTCTAGTTTTGTGAAAAAATAATTAAAAAAACATATTAGGCACTGTAGTAATCACAGTTTCTATTTGATCATATCTTCCACCGTTTTTCTCTCCATCACACCCCACTTCTTACATTAGTTTAGGAAATTCACGCATATACTCACGGTCGCTGGTTCATGCCACATTGGACCCGTGATCAATTTGGTCGACTAGTGAGATTAGATTTATTCATGGGGGACAAGATGGACCAGCCAATCCCGATCCTTCAGGATCGATATTACCGGTTGCGCATATCACTTTCTTCATGCATCAAACTTCCACAAGCAGCAGGTAATCACTATGAGTTAAAACCGTAGTACATCAGTATACTTCCTAAATTTACTAGTTCTGATTCAGAGGATGCATATCTCTTTATCAGTGAATTTTAGGAAGTATGCATGATGATAAAACTACAACACTTATCGAAGGACACAATTAAACTCAGCTTCATCCCCTTTGCACTAAGGATAATGCCAAGAAGTGGTTGTACAGTATGCCTACTGATTCAATCACTACTTGGGATGAATTCGTTGCAGTATTTCTTAAAAAGTATTATCCCACGCATAAGACGGCAAGGATTCGAAATCAAATCAATCAATTCCGTCAAGTGTCGGGAGAACATTTCTAGAAATACTTGGAACGGTTCAAAGACTTATTAGCTCAGTGCCCCCACCATGTAATAGAAAAGTGGTGGTTGTATCAAATCATGTACGAAGGACTCGATTACACATCCAAAACTCTTCTTGAATCCATGTGTCAGGGAGAGTTCATGAGAAAGAACGAGGATGAAGCATGAGACTTTTTTGAGGACCTATTATGGATGACAATACAGTGGGAGAGACTGAGAAGCCCAATGCATCAACTTCTGCGCATAAGGGTAAGATCCATAGCATTGACAGTTCTATAGCTGCCAAAGCTAAGATTGCAATACTTATAACGAGAATTGAGGCATTGGAGACTACTCGTGCTCCACAGGTAGGTTAGGTAAATCAAATACAAGTTTCCACATGTTTTAATTGCGGAATTCTAAATTATGTTATGGAGGAGTGCCAATTATTAATGAATCCCATGGGTCCCACACTTGAGTAGGCTAACGCTTTGTATCAAGGACCTATGAATAATCCATACGCTCCGACATACAATCCTGGATAGAAGAACATCCAAATCTCTCATGGGGTCAGGCGCAATATCAGGGGGCCCTAATCCTAACATACAACCTCCAGCCAATGGTCAGTTCTCAAGACCAAATGTGGGTGCTTATTAACACCCAAACGCTTCAAATCATGGGAACAAGTAAAATAGATCACCAGCACAAAACCACTCACATCCACAACAGTGGTCTAATAATGATCAATAAAAGCGATTTCAGTCATTTGAGAAGAATGTTGAAAATCTTCTCAAGTCTCATTCCAAATTTGACACGTATATGTCCAACCTTGACACGCACATACAAAATCTTATGAAAGTGTCAACTGATTTTATTCAAAGTACATGTCAGTAACTGCTCATGAACTCTCAATCTATTAAGAATATATAGCAGCATGTTGGACAATTAGCGAGTCAGATGAGTGAACGTGGCCATGGTACTTTTCCACGTCAACTCATAACAAATCCTAATACTAGTTCCTCAAACTCCAATCAGTCGCATGTCCACCAATGCAATGCCATTCACACACTAAGATCTGACAAGCAAGTGGACAATAATGTAGCCATGCCCTCTAATCCCACTCTTACTATCTCGCAAGCTACACCATCTCTTCCACCCCTTTCTCCACGGCTATCTCCATCACCTCCATCACCGTCACATACTCATTCAGAAGAACTTGTTCCTGAGCTGAAAGTACCGTATTCCAATCGACTTAGAAAGCCTTCACTGCAAGTAGAAAAGATTCTTGAATATTTCAGCAGGTGAAGGTTAATATTCCACTCCTATACATTATACAATAGGTTCCTACTTATGTTAAGTTACTCAAGAATTTGTGTACTAAGAAACGAGTAAGAAATGTTTCTAAGAAAGTTTTTCTTGCTGCAAATATATTGCAAATCCTCTCTAACTCCTTACTTATCAAGTACAAAGATTTAGGTTCTCCTGCAATCTCATGCACCATTGGAAACACTATATTTGATAGGGCGTTGCTTCATCTAGGGGCAAGTATTAACTTGCTTCCTTACACTGTTTATCAGCAATTAGGATTAGGAAAACTTCAACCTATCAAGGTCATATTAAAGTTAGTTGATCGTTTGATCAAGAGACCACTTTGTATGGTTGAAGATGTGCTCATTGAGGTCGGTGAATTCATCTTTCCTGTAGACTTCATTGTCTTAGAAACTGAGTCGATTTTTAATCCACAAAATTAAATTCCCGTTATCTTAGATAGACTATTCCTTACAACATCAAATGCATTAATTGATTGTAGAAGTGGTCTCATGAAGTTATCGTTTGGGAATATGACTGTGGCATTGAATATATTCAATATGGATGAGCACACAATGAGCTTCCTCATTGAGGTAAATATGATTCACAGTTTACACTCTTATTTTACCTCGTGCACTGATGATGAACCCTCATTTGAGCAATTGTTCAAAGATGAGCTTATAATATTAGATGAATTGACACATACTGATTCGATGTATGATGATACTTGTACAAGTGTGCTATTGATTTATGAGCAAAGTTTTGAGGATTTTTTTGCAGAGGAGCTCGAATTATTTCGTGAGTTAGAAGGGCCACCATCACATTCACTTGATCCTATAGCACTCTTCTCACTTCACGATATTTCTATATGTATGCTTGTTACTAAAAATAATTGGCAGGTTTATAATGAATAATTTTTTAACCCAATTATTAATGCTTACATGTGGATAAAGAAAAATCAAGGACGGCATAAGAAGCAGACAGGTAATTTCGTGACTTGTAAGAGGTTGATGAGATATAATAATGCACCCATTTCACATTTAAAATACACACACTATGAAAGTGGGAAGCGATCGAGAGGTCGTAACCGCTTTTCATACATTAATAGGGTGATGACATTGAGATCGTAACTTTTTACGACTTTCAGTATTTGTATAATAGTTTTCATATTTATTTTAGCACACTTGGTTTGTGTATGTGGGCATACACGAGTTTAGGTGTGGGGTAGTAGATTGGGATATTTTCTTTGTATTTTACAAAGATTTTAGTTTTATTAGAGTTTTTATTTTGTTTTTAGATGATTTTTGGGTTTCTTTATTTTATACTTTGGGTAGTTTTTAAAGTAACAACGAACTAAAAAATTGAAAAAAAACCAGAAAATTTATTTATTTTCATCAATAGATCAACCTAATTACAGATAAAGGGATAAATTTAGATTTAAAATTGGATATGAGAGTAGATTGGACGATACACTTTGAACTTGATGAAAAAAGATTAAAATATGAAAAATAAATACCGCTAATAGTAGTTTTGAAGCAAGTATACATCTATTTTTTACTTCACAATAGTTTATTAGGTTAAGGAAAAAGATAATAACGATTGAGTAAGTCTTATCTCTCTAAACAAAGAAAAAAAGTGAGAATAAAATAATGGGGTGAGCCTGATATTAAGGCAATAGTCTCGAGAGTGATAAAATAATGGGGTGCGCTTGGTATTAAAACAATAGTCTCAAGAGTGAAAAAAGAAAAAAGAGTATGATCTAAGTAATCGGGCACTTTGCGCCTAAGTAAGCATGAAGATTCGCATGAAAGGTGAAATATTCTAAAAAAAGGAGAAGAAAAAGAAAAGAGTATGAACCGAGTAATCAGGTACTTTGCACCTAAGCAAGCGTGAATATTCGCATGAAACGTGAAATATTCTTAAAAAAAAGAAAAAAATTATTATGAGAGAGGAGATAAATCATGAATTAAAGTTGGAGTCCAATACTGAAGTAGACTATCACACGTGAACATAGATGTATAGGAGCCATTGGATTATCTATTAGTGGGTATTGAAAGATAGAATTTAAATTTTTGATTAAAATGATAAGTGTATCTGATATGACACTCGATTTGAAAATTGATAATCTAAATATGTTCTTGACTTTGTATATTAGTGAGATTAATTGATAAAAATATTATAAATTTTTCTTTCTTTCTTTTATATAAAATTTTTATTTTTCTTAATTTTTGGTTATCCTTATTTTTCTTTTCTTTATTTCTTAATATATTTTTTTTATGAATTTTGTGGGTATATTCACTGCAAACTCTCACGAGACAACACTCGTCCACTAGGGTAATGTAGGAGTTTAAAGATTTGTTGCACATGCTAAGTGCAATCACGATTCCTGCGAAAGTGAGTTAGGATTTTTCTTTTTCTTTTCAGATTTAGATTTTGCTCGAGAACTAGCAAAATATAGGTATGGGGGTGTAATGAGTATCATATACTGTATTTTTCCTCCCATACTTTATCTAATTTTGTATATAAATAAATACTACTCGGGTATTTTTAGTATCTTTTTCAGGTAATCCGATTCATACAAGGAGATGACATGAAATCAGAGCCGGATTAGGAAATAAAGTCCAGAAAAGAGTTCAAAGAGAGTAAAACTCCAAGATTAAAATATTTTAGAGAGTCCAAGTGCAATACAGTCAATAAATTCAAGAGAACAAGATACGGGATTCATGTAGGAGAAAAATTAGAAAATAATTCCATAATAATACCGCTAAATAGCGGTTTTTACCGCCAACTGGCGGCTCAAAGAGCAGTAAATGTGGTGCTTTTTTTTCAAAAACTTTGATGTAATTTTTTAGTTTTTCAATTTTGTTAGAATTAGGGTTTGATTTCCGAAACCTATATATTGGTCATATCCTTGTATTCTAAAGGGAATCCTGTAATTTTTGTACTCGTTTTTTATTAATAAAATTAGGATTTTGCTGAAGGGTGACGGTCACAATACCGTGCTTCAGAGGTACGCCATTGCTTTCTATCTTTATTTATTTGTTTTAGATAGAGTTAATTGCTTTCTCGTATAGATTTATTCACTTTCTTGATTAGATTTAATTGCGTTCATGAGTAAAATTAGGATTTTGCTTACTAGAATTATGTGTAACTAATTTTCTTTAGCCCTAGGATATAAATGAAGTTAGTTTAATAGATCTAATATAGATTTATCTCATCTTCTTTTTAAAAAAATAAAGTTATGATTTTTCTATAAATAGAAAAAATATAGAGTTCGTAAATCATAATTCTTTGATAGATTATGCTTAATTAATATTTTGATAATCTACAGTTAGATGAAATTTGGAATTTTTATTCTTTATTTATTTCTAGAATTAGTAACAAGATTTTCCTATAATAAATTGAATTGAATAAATTTGTAAATCTGATTTCTATAATAGGTTATACTTAAGTTTGGTTTTTTGATAGCCTATGCTTAGATTAGGGTTTGAAGTTTATTTCTTTGCTTTTGTTTATAAGATTTTTTACTTGATATAATTTGTTTTTAAGAAAGGTGTTATTTTTGATGGTTTATATTTGTACATCACTTGATAGGTCATACTTAGGGGTACTTAATTAAAATCAAATTAAAAATATCACCTTTTTAATATGTTACTTAACTGCACATAATTAAATAGTTAGGAAGAAAGAGATAATTCATTGTTAGGCTATTATTCTAATGGATTCGAAATTCTAGGCTAATCTTTAGAACTTAAAACTCATCCTTTCAATTTGGAAACTAGTGGATTTTAGATCTTAGACTAATTAGAATAACTCCCAAATACAACCTAGAATCTTTTGTTAATCCGTTAGACTATAAAATTAGTAAGAATTGCAAAACATCTAAAATCTATATGGGACGGCCTGTAAAGTGTTACAACCGATACTGTACGCTTGTAGTAAATTATCACATCAGTAACCAGAGAAGCCATTCATAAAGGACATCCTCTCATAATCACATGTATTATTGATCATTATGTCAGTGACCAACAAAGGGAACTCATCCTTGGGACATGCGGCATTTAAATCTCGAAAATCAATGCATATCCGGATCTTGCCATTCTTTTTGCAAACTATGACTATGTTCGCCACCCAATCAGGATGTTGTTCTTCTCTAACAAATCCCGAAGTTATCAATTTGTTAACCTAAGCTTCTATGGCTTCCATTAACTTCGTTCAGAAGCACCTTTACTGTTGCTTGACCGGTTTGGCATCTTCTTTGATATTCAAGCAATGCGTAGCAACTTGAGGGTCGAGCCCGGGCATATTTTCATAACTCCATGCGAATACATCTATGTATTCCCTAATGAGAGCTATAAGCTCTTCTTTTTCTTCGGGAGTTAGTGATTCACTTATAAAAATGGGTTTTGGATCCTCCTCAGTCTCCATATTGATTTGTATTATTTTATCTTCTGTAGGGGGTCACGTTGTTCAAAACGGACGTCCCAAAGGGTATCCATGTGTTTAGTCCAGGTTCATTTTGAATATCAATTGGTCTTGCTGCTAAAGATTGGAATAGGGCACCGGTACTAAGATCAGAATCGTGGTCCGGTGGATAAACATCACTGTCGATCGAAAACGTCCTTTAAAGTTCGTCTGATGATGTGGAAGGGATGGATACGTATCCTAATCCTCTTCGGGTCTTATGGTAATAATCGGGGCTTTTACCCTTTGGCCTAAAGGAATCTAGAAGATTTCTCCGTCCCTTTCTGAAATTTAACCCCGGTTTTTGGGCTAAGTTATAACCCATCCTTTTCATCATTTGTTGAGATTTTTGTTCATAATGATGGAACTGAGGTGATATCAGCTCGTCACTCTCACTACTTTGTTTTTGAGTAGGTGGTGTCATCACTTTACCAAACACAATAGGCTTGTGATGCATTTATCGAGAAGGTACTTCGAAAATATTATTTTGGCCATTAATTATTTTGGACCGAGAGAGGAGATATGACATGATTGGCAAATGATATGCCGCCAAAATTTTAAATTTGGATAGGCCATCAGCCTCCGTGGTAGTGCAAGAAGGTTTCAAATTAGTAGTAATAGCGGGATCATAAACTAACTTTATGTTTTTGTTGATAACCCATTCATCTTCGTCACTACCAGTGTTGGTTATATTAACTTTATTGATATCTATATTGGAATTTATTTCATAATACCCACCGTCTTCTTCTAAAGACTCACGGTCAGTATCTACTTCATTGCCACTATCGTAGAGTTTCTCATACTCTTGGAGAATCTCATGGGCAGCCTTGTATAGTATGGTGTTAGTAAAATAGTTTTTCAATCATTTAAAAGGTTGTTTATCCGCAATCAAAGTCCAGATTTCTCTTTACACATTGCAATATTTCATGCATTAGTGGAGAGTCAATGGGACTATCATGTAGGCATGGATCCACGACCGTCCTAATAGGATGTTATATGACGTGTCTGCATCAATAATGTAACACGTGACCTCTATTTTCAGGTTTTGATCTGGCATTGGAGTCTAATCTTGCCAAGTGAACAACTGTCATTGGCATTGAAACTAAATATTGTAGTGTTTGTTAGTGTAAGACGATGCGCCGAGATCCCCAATAATTGCATTAATCTTCTTGGGATAACGCTCAGTGCAGATCCATGATCAATTTGTATGCGGTCCACCTTGGTGGATCCGATATATCCAGTATAGTATAAAATCTTGTTATATTTTATATTCCTCACCTGCATGTATTCTGGCAAAAAAAGTTATTTGCGGAATTTGCCTCTTCACTTGATGATAGTGAGGGCAAGGATCTCTTTTCCCGTTGGATGTTTCAACGATTTGTGCCAAAAAAGATTCAGAATTTGCTAAATCCTCTCTGAGTGCTTCTCGAGTTGACTTAGACAATCATAACAGCTCGTGAAGTGTGACATGAGCCGGGATATTAGCCAACTGAGTTATGATGTCGAATTGGAATGGGGCATCTTTTGTTTCATCATTCTTCTTCGCACCTTTCTGAAAATGAAGTCCCTTTTGTTTTGCAGGCTCTCCATATACTTCTTTACTAGGGCCTACTCTTGAATAATCTTTCAGGTAAGCCTTGCCAGATCTAGTACCAGATGGACTTGCCCCTTCCTGGTGAGTGGCCATAGTTATGGCCTCCTCTTCTGAACCATTAGTGCATTGACAATTATATATTCTTCTTTAAGATTCACTAAGATAGTATTACTAGTTTGCCTCCTTCTTTGCGTATTGGACGAAGTCCACTGCTCATCTTGTAGAACATCCTGGAGAACCCACATGACCTCTCCACTTGCTATGGTCACTGTAGTTAGTCTTTTTTGTGCCTTCTTATGAGGGTCATGATTTACTACTATCAGTTTTTCTGCAGACACTGGCGTTACTCCTGCGGGAAACTCATTGGTTCCTACGACCACGGTCGCCATATTTGCAGAAATCTTTTTCTGTTCCTCTTTAAGTGTGAGAACCCCGTCTTCTATTAATGCCCAGATCCGGTTTTTTAGAGGATAACAATCCTTAGTCGGATACCCGATATTCTAGTGATATAGACAATAGTTAGGGCCGTTGGTTTTCGATTCTCCAAGAGCTTCAACATGCCCTTTCTGAGGAGAAGATGGAATAGAGTACCTGTCTGCTCCATCTTAAATGTATAAGTTCTATCTTATCGGGGCTTATTCTAACCTGCTCCCCTCGATTTTGAGGTCTTGGTTTTGCCGAACTTGTCAGCTTTGGAGTAACATTTGACGTCATCGCAACCTTCTCTTTATTCTTAGGATTCAGTGGATATGACCTGTTGTTCGTAGAGTTTCTCGTGCCACTACATTTCTCAATCCGATAGATTATATCTTCCGCCTGCTCCTCTTACTTTATGAAGTCCTTACATGATTTAGACTCCACAGCTCCCATTTTTATGGCACGTCAGTCATGAAGTTATGCTTGCAGGTTTCTACTAGGATTTCTTGGGTCATACCCTATTGACAATTCACGGATTTTTTCCTGAAACGTTCGATGAAATTTGTGACCGCTTTTTCTTCTCCTTATTTCATCGTAAGAAGGGAATGAACCGATATTTCAGTATCATTGTCAAAGAAACGTGCCAGGAACTGTTTCTCAACATTGTAACAAGTATTAATGATCCTTGCGGGCAACTATATAAACCATATAAAAGTAGGCCCTCGCAGGGTACTAATGAATATTTTAGTCATTATGGGATCATTTCCTAGTAGATGACCGGCCTGCGATAAGAAGTAATATATGTGCTGGCTTGGGGACCCCTTTCCGTAATATGACTCTACTTTGAGGGGTTTATATTTTTCTGGATAAGGGGTGAAGTCCCACTCAAGTGGATACGGTCTTGAAGTCCCCAATTTTTTTAGCTCCTTTTTTTGCGTTAATTCATCAAGTTGCTTTTGTAAATTCTCCATTTTTTCTTCATGAGGATCATGGAAGGAAAATCTATCATCTTCCTCATGGACTGAGTGAGCTCTTTCTTCTATATTATGTTCATTTGTCTTAAAGGGTGGTTCCTCATTTATTTTCGGTGGTGGTTCCGAGGAACTTTTAGCCTTATCATCAACTATCTTCTGGGTATTTTCGACCACTTTTAGAAGCATTAGTTTAAGGCTATCAATGGCCTTCTGCTGATCTCAAATCATTTGTTCTTGGGTTTCAAATCTCTGGTCGACATCATCGGACCTATCCACTGTGTGCAATGCTGATTTTTGTAGTCGGGAAGATGCACAAGATTGTGGGAAAGTTATAGCCGAATTATCGCTGTTGTTATCATAAGAACCTTTTGTAAGTTTCTTGTAATTTCGAGGAGCGACAACGCCTGATTTGAGCCGGATGTAATGATGAGATTCTTCATCATCTACATCTGACTCATACTCTTTTCCATGATCTTTTTGCCTTTACCGATCATATTTGAGGTCACCGCCTTCAATTCTTTTTCGTTGATTTTGTATCTCAGATTATTCTTTCCCCTTTTTGGAGTATTTTGGTCTAACTCAGTTATCCTATCAAATACAGACACTCTGTTCTTGCCACAATAACAATTATTTAATATGACCGATATTATTTATTCGCAATGACAAGTTGAGTGCAATAGAGTTTGAGTCATTTTTCTTTTATTCGTTAAGTATTCCCTGAGATCATGAATTGAAGAATCTTCAGTAATGTTCTGGGCATGAGGCCCACCTAGTTGTCAGAGAAGTCTGGGTACCTGTTGAAACTCTTCAGAGCTAATGGTGTTGAGCCGGTGCTCAATATTTTGCTTATTAGCCATGATTCTGTATACTTGCTTTTTTACGCGAAGCTGAGTATTAGCTTCGCGTTTTAGAGCATTTACGCGTGGCTTGGCTTTAGCTTCGCGTTTTACGCTAGCCCCGCATTTTATGCTGGCTTGGCATTTCTGAAGAATTTTAACTTCTGTTAGTTGTTTAGTCTTCGCATGCTGGCATAACCTTGCGATTTACACAAGAATTCTTGGTTTCGCGATTAACGCTATACTTAATTTTTTGTCCAAATTTGATAGCCTCGCGTGGAGAACTTTCATCACACGCTGACTTATCTTCACGTTTTACGCGAGTTTTGATAATTGTACCAGTTTTATATTCAAGCTTAGTAGCCTCGCATGAAGTAACTTCTTCACACACTGGCTCAGTTCTGGGGTTAACCTCGCATTTTACGTGAGTATTCAAGATCTATAGCCTCGCATGGAGAAACTTTTTCACACGCTGGTTTATCTTTAATTTCGCGTTTTACGCAAGTTTTGGCACTTTTGCCAGTTTCATATTTAACTTCAGTAGCCTCGCGTGGGGAAAGTCCATCACACGCTGGTTTGAAGTCAGCTTCGCGTTTTACACAATTCAGACTAGTCTAGCGATTAACGCCAGCTAGTTCGCGAGATAAAATCGTAGCCTCGCATTCTGCATCTGTCTCAGCCTCGCATTTTACGCGGGTTTTGAGGGCTCTTTGTCTTGCATGACGATTTCGATTTCGGATTTGAGATCTGGTAAAACTAGTCTCTTGGCCATGTTCGGTAGTGGGGACAACATCCTCCCTTTGGGTTTTCTTCTTAAACGATGGCTCTATAGCTGCGGACTCAAAGGATCCCCGTTTAATAGAGAATTTTATTACCCGATTTACGGGTTTTAGAGATCACGCGATGATAGCACTGCATTTCAGTCAGATCACCTGATTTATAGGAGAGGTGTTCTTTATAGCTTTGCTGGTCAATCTCAATGATAAGCACATCCATGACCGATTCAATTTTCTTTACGTCAGATTGCGCTACGATCTCTTATTCAGTAAAAGAGAAGTTTTCCACTATGGTCGCCAGTTTGTTCTCTGCAAAAATCTTGTTTTCTTCCATTAAATACAATAATTACAATGAAAGAGGAAAAATAAAAAAATAAATGAGAGGATTTATATTTTATCGCTCTTTTTTATAATAAAAATAGGTTCTAGTGTGGCGATAGAGATCTATCTACTAGCTCCTTTTGACGATCCGATGTGAAGATCTCCTTTGAAGAAGATGATGGCTGGCCTTAATTTCTCTCTCTACTGATCTTGATGAATTCAAGACTCTTGCATGTAACTTGAACTCCAAAAGATCCAAAAAGTCCCTAAAGTCTCCTCCAAGAGGGTATTTATAGACTTTAGTTGGTTATGAGAGTTTCCATATGAATAGAAGGTTTTTTGTATTTATCATGCATTCTAATCAAATATTTGATTTTGATTTAAATCTCTTGATTTTGGATTCTGATTGGACTCAATTCGGATATTGGATAAATACAAATCTTAATCACAATCAATTTAGAATTATGAGAATCTGTTCAGGCAAAGTTAAATACTCTAAACGCAGAGCTATAGACTTAGCTCTACGTTTTACTCCAATGCGAAGTTAGTCTTCTGGTCAGATGTGGAGTTATGGAGTTAGCTCCACGTTCTACGAGATATTTGTCATCTCCTTTATTTGGAAATTTTTACCACTAATAATGAAGTGAACAAGATATCGACAGGGAATCGCCTCCACTAACCTCCATATGTTTAGATCGGTTTGATTGGACTCTATCTCTTTTGGCACGTCAGGCTGGACAATGACACAAATATCAAACTAAATGTATGCCTAATCTGGCCACACTCCAAACACCAAACGTTATCTGCTACACTCTCAATCTCTGGACTAAATACTTGTGTCTGTATTTTGTATCTACAATCTAGAGTTTAAAACCTAGAGGATTAAATCCAGCAAGTAATATTTAAAGGAAATAAAAAAAGGTGTACTATCATAATACTGGAGTTTAATATACGTGGATATATTTATATTAGTGTTGGTTGTGAACATATAAATTTGGCATGTAAGCAAGTATAAGTAAATAAACAAACAAACAAACAAATAAATAAATAAACAAGTAAGATGAAACAATTATTTATATATCTTGATCATATATTTTAGTTGTAGAAACTATATCAATGAATAAGATACCGCTATGTTCTATTATCGTATAAGTGTTATAGTACATATTCAGGTCCAATTACATGGCGCTGAACTATGCTATACAACTTCCTCATACTGTATTACAGTAATAGATATACCACACTGCATATCAATTATGACTAAGTAATCCAGTATCACCTAAGCTGCTGCAGTAAAAAATCTCGTTCCTAATATTGTAATAATCTTTATACGACATGATTCTTATTTATCATATAGTTTTTCTTCATCCCCAAGTTAATGATACCTAATACACATAATTTATAATAACATCATGACATGATTCGTTTATTTCTATGTCTGCAATAAAAGAAATAAAATTCTGAAATAATTAGAAAAATATTTTAATATTTTAAAATTAGTAAAATTCGAAAATATTTTAGAGCTTTCCGAAAAAAGTTTTAAAAATTATAAATATTAGAAAACTAATAGCCGCGAATATCAAATATCATTTGGAGTTATGAATTTAAAGTTACGCTTACTGCAAGTTATTTTAGTATCTAAATTGACTCACGATAGCTCTAAATCGATATAATTGGACTCAAAAAAAGTATACGAGTAATACGAATTTTGAAATATTACAATCAGATTGGGAAGCACAACTATAACTCACTTACAGTTTGGATTTATCATTTTTGTTTTTCGTGTACTTTGTACTTTTTGGTTTTTTTTTTTTTTTTTTAATCTAACTTAAGGGCAACAAGTTTAGTTGTGACTTGAGACTGTTTATATTATGTTGTGTTTTTATCAGTGCAACACGGAGGGTCTTGCTTGGCTTCTTTGCTTCCAAAAGAGGGTCCTTATAAAATATCAAAAGTTAAAACTAAGGGCTAGTCAACATTTTTACTTTTTTTTTTTTTTTTTTTGTTTTTTGTTTTTGGCCTTTCTCATTCGCTCCTACCTAATGGGACAAAAAATCCACTAAAGTCATCTTCAACCGTAGCTGTAATCAGCCGGGTGATTGTCCCAACTCCAGGGGAAATTCTAAATGCACACCACTTATCTCTCAGTGAGCACCACATCCTATGGTAAAGTGATTAGCACTATAGGGAAAAATGGTGCTTACTGAGAGGAAATTGGTGCGCGTTTAGAACTCCAGAGAGACGTCCCCTGTCACATTCCATCACTGCTAGCTGTTGCGTGTTGTGTGTTGTACTGATTTTGATCCTCTTTTTTACCTGAATTTCGCAAAGATCCATTTGCTTGCTAGTTTGTTCGTAAGCTTTTCTCCTCGTCTTCTGATTGATTAATTAGATTTAGATTTAGATTTAGATTAGATGGGAGATGGGGGCACTACCGCTACATTTACAGTGGACGATGCCTTGGGGTCCATGGGGTTTGGTAAATTCCAAGCCTTAGCCTTGGTTTATTCCGGAATTGGATATGCAGCCGAAGCAATGGAAATCATGATTCTTTCCTTTATCGGAGGGGCGGTTCAGGCTGAGTGGAACTTGTCTTCCGGCCAAGAAAGTCTCATCACCAGTGCCGTCTTCGCCGGAGAGCTGCTGGGCGCCTACACTTGGGGTGTTGTTTCCGACAGATACGGGAGGAGGTACCTTCTGTCTTACTGTTCTTCATGCTTGTCCTAAATTAGAACATATGATAATTTCGATTACACGGTTGTTATATTGATCTAATTCACCCGGCAAATATCGAAATTTAGGGGTGGATAGACGAAATATTACTCTTAGGATATGTTTGTGATTTGAATAAAAAGAAATGGAAAGGGAAATAGGATTCCTTTTGTGGTTTGGTTCAAAGAGAAATTAAAAAAAAAAATAAAAGAAGGGGAAAAAAAAAAAAAACTAAAAATAAAATTAAAAAAATTGTTCCAAATTGTCTTCTCTCTTCTCCGATAATCCCATGTGGTAGTAACACTAAACATCATTTTCTCTTATTTTCTCCAGAGTAGAGAGAAGAAGGGGGAGAAAATTTTTACTCTCAAACCAAACAATTAGAAAGTATTTTCTTTTCTTTTCCTTCAAACCAAACAGAGCTTTAGAGGCGATGAGTGGACAAAGGAGATGGGACAAATTGAGCTTCTTTCTGTTATTCATTAAGGACTTAACAGTGATAATCCTGTAGGGATCAAGTCCTTCAAAATAAATGTTTTTTTTTTTTTTGTGGTGGTTGCTTTTTCGGAGGGGGGGGGGGGGGGGGGGGGGGTGTTGGTTTGAATGGTGGTGTTCATAATTTCAATAATTGAGGGCAAGATCTTTTAAAGGAAAAAAACACCAGCTTCAGCACCACCATTATCTAATCTTTTCCCATTAACATGGGGTCTGATATGAAGCAAAGCTCCATGAAGGATTTAACAAAGTTTTACTATCAATTTATAATCCCTTATTAGTAGTAATTTAGTGCAACTTCATGGCCAAGGAAATGGAAACAAGAGGGACACTTGCCATTAATTCCAAAATAGTTGGCAGACTCTAAATTCTCCTAGGTTTTGGAAACATTTAGAAGAAGGGAAAAAAAGTTGATAATTTTGCTACAGCGGAGTACATTCAACTCGAAGGCATACTTATTTCTAAGAGTTAAAACCGATTGCATTTTCCTTGTGTTTAATGTGAAGGCAGCTGTTCATACATCCTCCATTTAAACATTCCCCAATTAACACCCGTAGTTCTATTTCTTCAGGTTGTTTAGTTTGAAAATACTTAAACCAAGTCACCTGCCATGCATGTTACCCTTGAGACTTTTACCCATTAAACTCCCTTTGTTACTGACAGGCCAAACATGATTAGTAATAGAGAGGTTAGAATAGCATCCTTTTATAAGGGGGGAAAAACCTTTGAGAGGGTCATGCACATGATTCGGATGCAAAAAAAATTGATGTTTTTCAAATGTGTTGCTCCGTAGAGAAGGAAAAGTGATGCCAAGTTAGGAATCTTGAAGATATGATGTGCTATGTGCAAATTCGCCTTGTAGGATAGAGGTGTGATCTACAATTCACCAATAAATAAGCAAGAAATACAAGTTGGCATGCAGGAGTTCCCTGCACCAGGTTAGGATATTTTTGTACCGTCCATAGAAAGGAGTTGATCCAATTGTTTTGGCATCAATTATGGGAGTGGAAACAATATTATAGCACATTCAATACGTGATATCAAAAGTTAGTTTCAATAATCTTGAACAACATCTATCACACACACCCCCACACACAAACATACAACCCTATACACGTGTACACCCACTCACCCAAGAAAAGTTTTTGTAAAATCACCCTACTTCAAAAATCTTATTACAAACAATATGGTGGAAGGGAGAGTAGTTTAGAGCCAAATGTGAATTCTGTTGCAAGTCACATAAGATATGGTGATTATCGATGAGGCTGGAACTATTTATTTTTACCTTGAGTGATAAAAAGATGTGAGCATAAATTTCTAACGTGCAAAATGATTTTAGTTTCCAAGATGCATATTACTAGAAGATAGAGTGGATGATGGCAAGTTAATGCTTCTGACAGTTTTTAAACATTATATTCTTATATAGGGTGACTTGCTTAAAGGAATCTAAGCTTTTTCATATTCAATTTTTTTGTGATTCTATATCAATGGTCATTGTTTTCACGATAACAAGAAAAAGTATATTTGGTAGATTATACGAGATCAGTTATAGGTTCAATAAAGTATAAAACCGAGCATAACCAATAGATCAAATATTTTCTCCTATGATTTGTAGAACAAAGATTGATTGTTCGACAGAGATATGGAGTACTAGATGTAGGAATTGACCAAAATTCAGATATGAGGATATACATGTATATTCTTATATATATATATATATATATATATATATATATGCATATTTGAATCATTTAAGTATATGTATTTGTTGTCATCCAGCGATAAAAGAACTTCATTTTAATGAAATAATCTATGGAACAATTGGCTTTTCGTCAAAAATAGGCATAACATTGCCTTATACATATTTTAAGTAGAATAACAATTAACACATTTGTAAGTGCTAGACATGGATGGGCATGCACGTTGTGTCTGGATGACGTATATGCCAACTTTTGGTGTACATATCATAGATTTTCTCTAAATCCAACCGCAAATGACCTTTTATAAATATGTTCAAGGGGGAGAAAGAGCTCTGATTAAACAATTAATTCCCTTTTTCTATAAAATTCAAAGTGTATTTAAGCATTATGCTCCTGACTTTTCTGCATTCCTATTGCATCTGAGAATGAGAATGGACGAGTTCAAGGGCTAATTCTTGGCCCACCCTATTCAACATTTTGAATTAGAAAAATAAATTTTTATTTTTTAATTCAAAATTTTGAATGTGATGAGCCAAAATTTGGCCCTTGGAGCTGCCCATTCTCATTTTTACTTGCATCTTCTTTCTTTCTCTTCCACTTCCTAGGAAGGGGTTCCTTTTTACAGCCTTTGTCACCGCTGGAGCTGGATTTCTCAGTGCTTTTGCTCCCAATTATATTTCTCTGATGATTCTTCGTTTTGTGGTTGGTATTGGATTGGGTGGTGGGCCAGTGCTTACATCTTGGTTTTTGGAGTTTGTTCCTACACCAAACAGAGGTACATGGATGATTGTTTTTTCATGCTTTTGGACTATTGGCACAATTTTGGAGGCTTCACTTGCATGGGTATGTCTCTTATTTCTTGTATTAATGGAAACTTATTTCATTAGCCCATCTATCTCTATAGTTTCGATTACTAATTATATCACGATTGATTTCTTCAGGAAAGGGTAAAATGATAATTGCGTAATTTTATCTTTTTACCTGATCGATTGATAAAATCTAGTTCTTTTTAATTTGTTGTCATGAAAAAAACTAAAGAATCATATTTGAGGATTTTTTCCCCCCTCTTTTGTTAAACCAACATTGACTTACAATGATCTAGTTATAGGGATGGATTGGCATGTTTTAGCACCACATGCTCATTTAAGCCATTTAGTTCTGAGGAATCATATTGGTCATCTCCAAAACTTGTTAATATAATATAGAGTTATATTATTGGTGTAGCACAGTGATATGATCTCTTCTTTACATGTGCATGTGTACATTATCTTTCGCTTCATCTTGCAATTTTATATATTGCATGTTCTCTTAAGCATTCTAGTTCTGAGGAATCATATTGGTGTTTTCACCAAGCTTTTTAACATAATCTAGAGTTGTACTATTTATGAAGCTAGGCGATGTGTTCCGTTATGCATGTAGCACGTGTTGCATTATCCTCCTTGCTTCTTCTTGAAGTTTTATATGTTGCATTTATTCTCTAATCAACATATACAATGTTCTCTAGATACTGACTTATCTAGATCAGGGAAGACCCTGCACAGGTTTTCGTCGTCCTTGATATTCTTTGAACTAATGGCTTGCTATTAGATGAATTTGAGAGACAATTTTGTCGTGCAAGATCTTGAAGCTTAAATTTCTTCTTTGTGGAATTCTGGGTGCCCATTGATAGTTGAACTGTTGCTAGTGGAATTGGATACAATTACTGTTGCTTCCTTGGATGAAGGGTCTGTATCTCATTTGACCTAGTGGACTGTCTGTTGACCTTCCTTTAGCCAATTTCCTTCCTCAGGATGTGATGTTTGGCATGTCCAATGCATACATCATCGTGTTTTCATGAGAAAATGCCGTGTTTTCATAAGAAACAGCCGTCTTTTCATGAGAACAGCATTTTGTCTAAGTGAAACCCAAATTTTATGTTTCCTAAGAAAGGTCGTAGGCGTTCTCATATCAGAGTTGCAAGAAACTTAAATTTTCATCTTCTTTTGGATCCTTCAGTCATGGAGTTTGAGATAGCAAAGTATGTATCTGCAATTTTTTTTTTAAATAAAGCTTCGTTTTTCTGAATTTTAATTTTATCAACTAGTAGTAGAATTTGAAGAAAAAGTAAAAAAACAAAGTAGTACAAGAATTTGCATGACTAATGATTGGTAACTGTGCTCAATTCCTGTGAGATGTGTCTCCTCTTGTTTTTTGGTTGGTCTACTTATTTTGAATTATTTTCTCTTTAGTTTCTATGTCTTGGTTAAATATTGAAACCATGTAAATATGCCGCTTACTACTTTCTGTTCCCAGCTCCCACCACCCACATATATCTCTCGGCTTCATATGTTGAATTTCCCCCCCGCTAAATTGGATATTTTTATTATATTTGCTGTAGGGAACCCAAACATTAACTTCATAACAGTTCTCACATGCGTACCACTGGAAGCTGACATATGGTGACACCATGTTATGGGGAAAAAAAATATATACGAGACCCAGAAATGAGAAAATGAAACACATGAACTCAGATAAGTTGCAAAAGAGTTACAGAAAGTCTAGATGTCCTTGGTAGCTATTTTTTATGACTATATATGATTTATGACTAATTATAATGAAAACCTATAAAAAAAATTCCTGAATAAAAAAATTAATAATTAACAATCAACGGGACATCAAGAAGTAAATAAAGTGGGCATCTGTAATAATACCCATCTCTATAGTGTAGGACAGGTTTCTTGCAGCCGCTTATATGTTTTATGCTGTCTCACACTACCTTCAGCCAGATAACTATTTGTGGACAACAATTTAAATGTAGTCTAATACACATTGAGCCTTTACTTTTAGGTACAGTTTTTCTTTTCCTGTGTGCGCGACATAACCCTGTGTGCAGCAGCTGCTATGACAATTTAGATGTGGATTTTTCTACTGTTGGTAGCTTTTCCTTGTCAGATGCACAAAGTTACTGCTTCTTCTTCAGGTTTTATCTTCTACAAATTACTCATCAAATAATAGAAATTATTTTGATAGCAATTGTTGTTGATACAATTTCTACTATATTTTTAAATGCGACAGACACAGAGAATTTTGTATTATCTTAATCTAAGACATGATTCTTTAGGAATATGTAGTAACATATCATGATGGATTGTGGTTTAGCAGATATAAAAAAAGAAAAGAAAAGGAGCCTCATTTGAATATTTATGATATCTAAACTAATTTTTTTTTCCATTCCGATGCATAATCCGAATTGTTCAAATATCTTTAGAGGCCAGGAATGGTGATTATTACACACAATCATGAATCAGATGTGTTCATGCAAACTCATCATCATCCTCGTCATCTGGCTTCACATTATTTTCCCTATTTGTTTAGGCTATCTTACCAAGGTTAGGCTGGAGGTGGTTACTTGCACTTTCCGCCATGCCATCTTTTGTTTTGCTCCTATTCTACGGTGTTGTTCCTGATTCTCCAAGGTATCTATGCCTGAATGGTAGAACAGATGATGCAATGCTTGTTCTCGAGAATGTAGCAAGGGTAAATGAGAAGCCACTTCCTTATGGTACGCTAGTTTCTGAGCGAAAAAAGGAACTGCACGAGAAACTCAATCCTTCTGAAGATGCACATCTGATTCCAGAGCCGAGTCACATCACCGTTAATGAGATTGCTGAATCTAAACTTGGAGGCTTCCATGCATTGTACTGGATTCTATCTCCTACATTAATCAGAACAACTCTTCTTCTTTGGATGGATTTCATTGGAAATTCATTTGCATATTATAGTATTGTGTTGCTGACCACTGAGTTAGTTAACAAGAAAAAATGCTCAGTGATGTTGCTTTCAAATCAGGCGGCGGATGTCAACTCCTATGAGGATGTTTTTATCACTAGCTTTGCTGGTAGGATAATCAAAATTTTAATTCCGTTTCTATCTTGATAATGAATATGGTACTTACTTTTTCCCTCTTAATGTCATTATGGGTAACATTTGATCCATTTTTGTTGTCAGAGTTTCCTGGGATCATTTTGTCAGCAGTAATTGTGGATAGAGTGGGTCGCAAACTTTCAATGTTGGCCTTGCTTTCTCTAAGTGGAATTTTCCTATTCCCTCTACTATTTCATCAGATAGAGGCGTTAACGACAGCCCTTCTATTTGGTGCTCGGAGCTGTATCACAGGAAGCTTCAACACCCTTTCAATATATGCTCCAGAGGTTAGCATCTGTAACTAAGATTTCTCCCAATTATCATGTTTTCCTGCAGTCATTTTTCTATTGAGTTCTTGTGTGACAACTTCAACTACTAAATTTTATAATATGAGGATCGTATTGCAGCCATAAACAAAAAAGGCATGAATAAGCAAGTCTTTTTTTTTTTCCAATCCATTTCCTTGACGTAAGCATCTGAGGTAAGTATCTGTAGTGGGATTAGGCATGATATTCTATCCTTTATGATAAGGTTGTGAATATCTTTAAATTTTATCTTTGCATGTTCAATCACTTCCCATTAGATGAACCTAACATGAGACATTGCTTTACATGTAATGAGTTATTAAACTTATATTATAAAGAATACATAGCAGAATTTACATTCTACTTCTTGGAGAAACTGCACATGCATTTCCAGTCCATGAACATATGTGCATGCTCATATTCATGGTTGCGCATGGTGTGAGAGTGATTATGTGCATGTGGTTTTTGGTGCTATCTTTATCCTTTTAGTCATGCTTGCACTCCCATGCATTCATGTGCTCCCATGTGGTTCTGGTTGTTACCTCTATCAACATAGTTCTTAGCATGATTTTATCCGAGTTTTCATCAAAACAAAGTTGATACCATATTGTTAGTCGTGATATACATCACATAAACTGAATAAAAAAATTTGGCAAATTGTGTCCCCCTTTTTTTTTCAACTTTATTTCTTTGGTCCTCTTGCAATTTTCCTTCTCATTAAACTCTTTTTTTACTAACTCTTTCACCTGTTACCTTGTATTATTTTAATGGAATACTTTCAGATAGATATTCCAGTTTCAAATGTCTTTTGCCCTTAAGGTTGTGAGAGTTAAAAAGTTATCATGAAAATTGAACCTAGGTTTTAAATATCAGCCTATAGCAGTATGTATCACTAAATATTCTATCATAGTTGAGGTTTCCAGTGCGATGTAACCCTATAGTACTGATTTTGCCTATATTTTAGATATCACAGATACAATACGTCTGATATTTCTGATTTCTAATATTATAAACCATCAATTGATACCAACTCCAAGATTTTTATCTTGATTGAATCAATTTGATACAAACGTTGATACTGTCATGTTCACAGAAGAATATTATGAAAGGATTCTCATCTGTGCACCAGAGCTTCAATCAATTTTTAAGTTATAATATTAGTGAAACATCACGCATTTGACTACTTACCTTTACACTAAAATTTTCATACATGGTTTAAACTATTGTGCAGTTTAGATTGACGATCTGGAAGTGTATAACTTGTAGAACATTGATTGTCTTTGACAAGTCATTTAGATTGTAATTTGAATTTATATGGGCTGTCATCATCTTCACAACTAGTGTAAATATTATGATAGTCATATGAGTTTTTTCCCCCTTTTTGTTTGGTGTTCACGGATTTTTTTCTTTTTTGAATGTATTTGTATGAAATTATATCTCAGGTTGAGTTTAAAATATGCAATGTACTGGTTATTAGTATGAAACATATACAAAGCCTCTCTGATATTGTTGTCAATTGATAAGCGGCCTGCACACACACGATATAATAGATTGGTTAGATTGGTACACGAACAAATTGAAATTTCCTAAAGAGACAAGGTATGAATTCTTATTTCTAATTATATGCACAACCAAATTAACACTTTAATCAATAGATAGGCTGCATAATGATATTGAGCTGTAGGAATACAAATGAATGTACATCGGGGGGGGGGGGGGGGGGGGGGGGGGTCATCCTGTGCAGCCAGATATGTAGTGAGAGGGGGAGGGGGGGGTGGGTGTTGAAGAGATTTCTGTATCAAGGATCTAGATCTATATTAGACAATGGGCATGAACATATACTTTTTGCTGTTAATCATATTTGAAATTCTTAATGGTCTTGAAATTTCAAATATCAAACAATTGGACATATGCTTTTATATGCATTAGGTGAAATAAAAGGGAGGCCATACAACTTCTATAGTTCTAATATTTTGGTGTTTTCACAAACAGAAGACGTGCAGTGGTGCTGGGAGGGAAGGACTTTCATAGAGGTTTTTTGCCCCATCATACATGTACAATTGTTTTTACCTGATGGTGTTAAACTTTAGAAGCTTAGCATCAGGATACAAATATAGGGAAAACATAGATGAACAAAACTAATTAGAATACATCTGATCTGTGATTATTGTAGAGGAGAGTTAAGCAGATATCTCTCATGTACTATTTGTTAGTCTGATATCTACATGGTTTGCAATCTGTGCTTAGAAAATTAGCTGTGATAGGTTGATGAGCATCGTAGAAAGATGTCCTTGTGTTTGTCTAGTATTGAAGGTCAAAGGAGTGCCATTGGGCAATAATGGAGTTGTAAATGACGTAATGGATAACTGAGCAAGGATAGAGGATTATATGATTAGTTAACCAAGTTGAAAGCATGATGTTCCAAGTTCTTGGTGGTGGTATACAACTTAGGTCAATATAAACCCAGAAAATCTTCTTAAAATTGAAAATAACCCTAAAAAAATTTTAAGTTGTTACAAAGAAACCCAACCATAATCCTATTGTAAAATTTGCTGTTGAAAGGTAAGATATAGTGGAAACAACTATTCAACAAGCCCCGCTTACAAAGTGGCTGAAACTGCCTAACTAAACCCCGCATCTCAATTCTTGCGCTAAACTAAACTAAAACTTTAAAGAATTTCTTTGATTTTCATTTTTGTTTTTATCTCAAGTAAGAATTTCTTTATTTGTAAACCTCTTAAGAAGAAATTCTTCTGGGGCTACTTATCTTATGCCACTAAATAAGAACAACCCATTTCCATCCATGAAAGGAAGGTGATTGGTCTTCTGATCCATAACGAATGAGTGGGTCTGCCTTTTTCGATTCCAAATCCAACAAAGTGTAAAGCACAAGGATTGACCGATGCCCCTCCATCTCCTTAACTATTTTCTTGTCTAAGCGTGCCCTTACCAGAATTGTTGGCAACACACATCCACTTGTTCATAGGGATGGATCAAAGCTTGGTAGAGCAGTGAGGTGGGTTAAGACTTTCTTGGTTATATTGGATTGGAAGGGGGAGGGGGGGTGGGGTTTTCAGAGGTTTTAGATTATGGTATTTCGTACCGGAAAGGCCAAATGTTCGTAATCAGTAAGAATATTTTGTTTGATGAATCAACTATTTGAAGTAAAGAAGCGAGCTTGGGACTATTATGTTATAACCTTAGAAATCCACAATTAGGAGTAGATTAGGGAGGTGACGGTTAGAGAAAATAACCAGGAAATTGATTAATTAGAAGATTAGGTAATAAAAAACAGAGGAGTAGCGGGGCAATTTAGAACATCGAACGGTCAACATTTAAATAAGGTTATGCTCAATGTGTAAGGCATACATTTCATCCCCTTGCATATTCTTTACAAGATCAAACTACTCGTAACAGTATAATCTTCACGTATCTTTTCCAGGTATACCCAACTTCAGTCAGGGGTACCGGCTATGGAATTGCATGTTCGGTGGGAAGAATTGGAGGGATCATATGTCCACTTGTGGCGGTTGGTTTGGTGGAGGGGTGTCGTCAGACTGAAGCCGTCCTATTGTTTGAACTTGTTATCCTCCTATCAGGAATGGCCGTCTTCTTTTTCCCTTTCGAGACCAAGGGTCATGAACTGAGCGACTCTATATAAGAGCTTGTAGCGAATGAGACATCTTGCTTGTACACAACATAATTCTTATCACTGCATTATTTGTTGCTGGTTCTTAAGCTTTAACTGCAAGTTGCCCAGAGTCATTGGTGTATCTTGTATCCATATGGAAGGTGAGTTACTGTAAAACTCATTGTTTAGTAATGCAAATGCAGCAAGATTCCGTGTTTGTTTTTATACCAACTAGCTACAACTCTATATCCATATGGAGGATGACCCTTTTCTTGATACATTCAAGTGTATCAAGAGTTTAAGCAGTTGTCGACTGCGCAGTGCATTTGATGACAGATACCTACGGATTTTGGGTTCTATATCAAGAGTTTCCATGTAGCCTAAACGCTACAAAATTAATCCCAGCCTAGGGGCCTTTAAATATCCCTTGTATATTCCCTGTATATTATTTTGGGAACCTCCCCTTTATCTATTATTCTCTTTTCAAAAACCCTACTTTTTTTTTATCTAAACAAAATAAGGATTTTGCTTGTGTAATTTGGAGAGGTTATTCAATCAAGGATTCCCCTTTATTCTAAGACAATAATCTCTACTGTTATGCGTGGCTAGTCTACTCTTTGACTTGTAGTGATGAGGTAATTTAGTTTCAAGTACTGTTGGTTTTAATACTTTCATGTGTTAACTTGATAAAAATCACAATATTTCTTTCTCTTTGACAAATCTTAATATCTCTAGACGGGTTTGTAATTAGATTATCGGTTTTGTAGTTCTCACTTTGTAATACTCCATATAATATCCAAAAGTTTCGGCGATACATCCCATTTATGGGTAAAACATTACCAATAGGTATTTTGAAAATGGGTATACTAAACCTTTAATAATAAAAAACTATGCAATCATAGTGCACCAGAGGAAGAAATTAGATTGTACAGTCCAAAATACTATATTACATTATCAAAAACAATTCTGAAAAAGATTACAAGTAGATAATTACAAGGAATATTGCTCACAATAGGTTTTTATTACAACAAAAAAGGACAGCTCAATGAACAATAGGAATACAAGTTAAAACCAATTAAAATTTATATATATATATATATATATATATATATATATATATATATATATATATATATATATATATATATATATATATATATATGTAAAAACTGAAAATACTTGCATGTAGTGTGTGATAGCATAATGAAAGTATAACATAATAAATATATATGTAATATCTAAGCAAGACAAGATACAAATATCATGTATAACGAGATATACAATAACATAATTAAATTAAGACATGCAAGGTTAAGTTTTGGGGGATTAACATGTCTATTAAATACTCAGGCAAGCCTGAAAAAGTCCAAGTTAAGTATAATATGACATTATCAACCTTACTAAATATTTAATTCACATATGATACTAAGATACGCTTGATGATGAAACTAATTGGAGGATGGATTAGACATGTTCTAAAAGTGTATTCTATATTCCCAGTATTACGGCCAAGATGTTGGCTTTCCTTGGAGTAGTCACGCCGCTAAGTACAACTATTATCCCGTGCATATTGGGATCACGTTCAAGATGTTAGTCTCCCTTGAATTAACCACATCGCTAAGTGCTAGTATTATCCTATACATATCGGGATCATTGCCAAGATATTGGTCCCCTTTGAATTAACCTTACCACTAAGTGCTACTATTATTCTATTCATATCCGGGATCACGGCCAAGACGTTGGTCCCCCTGAACAAATCACACCGCTAAGTGTTAGTATTATCCCTTCATACCTAGAATCACGATCAAAATGTTGGTCTCTCTTGAACCAATCACACTACTAAGTGCTAGTTTCAACCCCAATTTATAATAATAGATATTGACAACACGGGGCCAATTTGATTACACAACCTAACTTTCACACTACGTGTTTCACTCCACCATTTAATCCCCCATGTCCCAGTTATTTTATTAATATATTTGTTAAAAAGTGGTCATGTCAGGTTATAGGTGGTATCCTGTTGTATCACGATAGCATATTATACAAATCGAGTCACATATAAAAACAGAATGTTACAAGCAAGTCAAGATCCATGTATATATCCAGGCAGAGAAAGAGACATGCACGTGATATCGACATATATGCATTGTTCGACTAAGGTAATTATAAGACAAGTGAAATATTATGACACCATATACTTGAATTAACATTTTGTACAATTATTAGACAGGTCAAATGTAGTTGTTCGTGTCTAATCTGTGTATGTTTAAGAACTATTAAGTAAATAAATAATCAAGGCAATTAAAATAACAATCAAACTCATCATGCAATTATACAATAAAGTTGACTTCAAACAAAATATTGATAAAGATACAGAATATGTTTGGGCTAAATTTCAAGGCAGGGTTAGCAAGGAGAGTATTTGTGAGAAAGAGGATTTACAAAGTAGAGTTGTCTATGGATGTGAGACAAGCAGACGAAGATATGACGAGTTGGCAGAGCTGACAATGATGACTAGTATTGGCAGGAATGAGAAGTATTGGCAGAGATTAGTAATGTTGATGAGGATGAATAATGCTTGTAAGGATAAATATTGTTGGAATAGATGAGTAGTATTGGTAGAGGTTAGTAGTATTTGTAGAGTTGCTGAAGACGGGTAGGCTAGGTAGAGTTCGAGTAATTAGGTAAGAATCAAAATAATATAAATATAATACAAATAAAATTGAGGTAAAGTTCATATGTAGAATTCACAATTAGGCAAAGCTTGTAAGGGGGATGGCGAGCTATGGAGAGTTTTAGCAACTCCGTAATTATTTAGTCTTCTTGCAATCGCTAAGACTTTATATAATTTATATTTTAATAAATAGAATTATGAGAAGAAATGTAAATAGAATTTTTAGAGTATTGAAGTCTTTCAAACAAGTCTAGGATGGGCTTAATTAACATTTGGAATCAAAAGATATCAAGAATATAAAGAATATGATTACAAGAGTATTGCTGTTGTGCAACAATTCCGACTTTAAACTGCTTTTTGGTGAAGATTAAATGGGAATTAGCAAAGGCTTATCGAGGAAAAGTTATACATATTTAAATTATCTTTCTGATGAGACCAAGATAAGCTTAGTTGGAGGTCGAGATAAAAAGTTAAAATAAGTTAGTGAACTGGTATGCAAGCTGAAACTAAAACACAATTCAAATGAATGCGGATGGGTTTGACACGAGCCGAGTCCTTGCGGATGATGTAAGTGGATGATGTTACCCACATTTTTCCACTAACAAAACATGGACCATAGACCCGCATTTGGACCAGTAGAAACGTAGGTCACTAATCTGTATTTGGTACCATAACGGATTGGGTCCTGATGCGAACCCCGTCAAGAATAACGAGACCCAGGCGAATCCACGCTCACTTTCCATGAATCCACAAAAAAAGATTTGCTCAAGCAAAATCCATACCAGAAATTTCTAAAGAATTTTTCAAATATTATTCATCTCCCTTCAATTCTCCATACAAACCCATATATATAGGGAAATCCTAACAAGTAGAATCCTAATAGAATACAAACTCCTAATCCAATCAAATATCCTAATAAAATCCAAATCATAATAAGATCCAAATCTAATCAAATCTAATCTATTCCCAAATCAAATCCTCATCTCCATTACTTAGGTACATGAAAAAGGTAAATTTCCCATTCAGATAAGTCAAGTGGCAAAGGAAAGGTTGAAGGTATCAGCCAAATATCTTACTACTCAGGTGATGATCTAGATATGTCGGCCACAATCTATTTGAGAAGCGGCAAGACACTTGCTGAGCTCACTTCAGTGACAGCTGAGAAGCAGGAGAAGTCAGGTGATCACACAACGCCTACCGTAGATGATGAATGGACACCCCCATATGTTCCACCTATCCTATATCTTCAGAGACTCGAGAAGCCTTCAACAATTATACCTTCCATTGACATTCTTCATGTTTTCAAAAAGGTGCACATAAATATCCCATTGCTGGAGGCTATCAAGTAAGTATCTGCTTACACTAAGTTTGCTAAAGGTCCTTTTGATGGCAAAGCGGAACACAATGTTCAAAAGAAACCCTTTTTCACCAAGCAGGTGAGTGACTATTTCAATCCAATTTGCCTATCAAACATAAAGACCCAGGCTGCCCAAAATCCTGGTCATTATTGGATAACACACTATAGAACCGTGGCCCCAGAGATTAATTGCCCAAAATCCTGCCCAAAATCCTGCCCAAAATTAATTGATGCACTTTCATTTTGCAGTACAACCGTGGCCCCAGAGAAGTTGACGGTAAAGAGGCACAGGGTTGAGTCGCCTTCATCCCAACTGGCCCCAAGAGCAAGCTCTCCGCATATCCCAGCCCAAGGGACAAGAAGGCCTATGTGCAATTTCAAAAGTTATGGCCGAAGTGCAATGTGGACTACAATAAGATCATTGGGAACATTGACTTTTGGTTCATCATGTGCGACATTGGCCTGGAAAAATGCATGGTGCATGAGCACACGCCGGCCTATAATGAGATCACCTGGGAATTCTGTGCACACTTTGAGCCACCTACTGAAGACCACTCGGTCGTGTCACGCATTTGTGGTCAAACAGTCAAATTCACAAAAGATGACATCCTCAGGGTCCTATCCATGGAATCGAGTCCACCAGATGAGCCATATTTGAAGGATGTTGTCGCCCGCATGTTTAGGCTCCACCGCATTTGAGGAGTTGCGCGCTAATCTCTCCGATTGCGGCTTCAACATAGGCTTCATGAAGTCCGGGCTCCTCAAGGAGGAACTCATCTTAGTGTTGCTCTTTTGCAAGTATAATATCGCGCGCTGGTTGACCACAACCGAAGTCTACGACAAGGACAGTGCGTTTCACATGGATTACAAATGGGCAAGCATTTGATGTGGCAGAGATCATGTACTCAACATCGATAAGGTGCATGCATCAGTCTAGAAATTGTCTTAAAAACCCCTTAGCCACGAAGCCAGTCCTTGTACTAGCCTTCTTGATAGTACAACTATGTCACAACTACGGCTTCCTCGTTGGCCTTTTGGACACCATCGTTTGTTGTATGGAACCTCTGTCAGATATGACAGTCAAGAGGAGCCTGAGAGCACGTCCGGAGGCAGTGTCCGTGTCCAACATATCGGCGCGATATGCTGCAGCAACATTAGCGGGCCCATCAACAACCTAGCTAGGCTTGTCTTTATCACAACAACAGGGCTTCCTCTGCTTGTCTTTCCTCGGGCAGCAGCATTTCAGAATTGAATTGGTGAGAATGAGAAAAATTATAATGCAAATAATCGACGTCAAAATCTCGAGGGAGACTCACGGCTGTGCCACTCCTCAGGAAGGTAGAACGCGCGAAAGAAATAACAACATCAGAGAAGGCTGGAGAGATTCCCGAACGACGCTCTCCAACAGGGGATATGGAATAGGTGTAGGCTATGGAAAGAGAGGATCTGAAATGGATGGGCCATGGAAATCGAACCTGAAAAGGAATCCCGGCGGACGCTCAAACTGGTACTTTTGCTCGGGCAGACTGATAGCTCTGCGTATGGATATGGATCAACTGAATATTCTTCTTCGAATAAAAACCTACAGAGAATGCATTCTCAATAGCTTTTGTTGAGTAAACGGGCTCTGGCGTATTATATTTCACCTCGGTATGTCCGTGCCTTTGCCTCTACCGCCTCTTCGACTGGATCAATTGGTTCGTCGAGATGGATATAGAGAAAGAAGGTCGTCAGTCAGTCAAAAGTGACGGATTTGCTTGCCACTGGACGATCGAAAGTGGAACTCCAGCGGGATGGCTGGTTGATATATCACTGTGGTTGGTTAAAAAATGAAAAAAAAGCCGATAGTCGAAACATTGGGGAACATTCCCTCCTTCGTGGGATGATCTATGCGCGCGCTTTGACGCTCGTTTTGAATCAGGCTTTCTGTCTATTGTTAGTTCCAGTGGGTCTCTAACCACACGTTCCGAGGTTGGCCATCTTCGTCTTATTCCAGCCCGCTACGTTTTTGACTGCAAAGTTCTTCTTAATAGCATCACCCTCTCCTTACCAGACCAGCCGAGCGTCGCAGTTGAGTTGCTTGTTCCCTCACATCTAGATCTAGCTGTCGAGCCTCGTCTATGTATTGTGTACTAAACGTCAGCGCAAACAAATAGGAGAGAGAGACGGGAACCCTCGTCTTTTTCGCTGTCGAGCTGATCTCACCTCCTTTCCGTCAGTGTACTTTCTCAATATCATAGAATGCCGTTCTATTGACAAAGTAAACTCAATGAAACGATGCAAGCAATTCAGGGTGCTCGTAGATCAGGAAGCCGCCTCCCGTCGGCTTTCGTCCCTAACCTGACAAATGAAACCGAAGGAGGGAGTACGGAGCGGAGTTGGCTGCTGTCGACGGAGTCGGGGGACAGAGATTAGTGCCCGACGTCTTTCCCGGGTGCACCGTCGTCAGCACAATCAATACCACACCACAAAGTGATGCAAAAGTGAAAACAACGGCCGACGATGAGAGGTAAACCCCGCATCTGGTTCGTTTTGCACAGGCTTAGCTCCGGACAACCTCGCTGCGTCGTTGCGCATGGGATGACCTAGCAGATCTACGGAAGGCCAAACTCAACTCGAGTGATGACGTTGAAAGCTTCGCGTCGAGTTGGTATTCACAAAGAGGATCCAGCCTGAAGAACTAGGGCTTGTCGAGCCCCTTCCTCACTGACAGTTGCGCATCTTGTCCCGCAGCTCTACCGGCGGGACATCGTACCCTCCTGGTGTGATCGACGTCACTCACATAATTTCCGTCAATCGGTCCATTCATGCGGAGCGAACAAAAGCTGACGTCGAGGGCGAAATCCTGGACCGGCGATTTTCGAAGTGTGTTATTTCATTTGTCGATTATAGGAAAGAGTCTTTTTGGCGCTTTCTATAAGATCGCCGCATACTGCCTACCAAAAGAAGAATGTGAAGTCGACGCATCCTGTTGAGGTTTGATTTCAAAATGGGAAAAAAAGTGAATCGTCACTCACTCAACAAGCTGAGATCGTCGGAGTGACGGGGTGCTTTTGTTGGGGTCTTTCTGACGGTAGGCGTCGAAAGGCTTTTCCAAATCCATAGGATGAAGAAGAAGTTCTTCCACCGGTTTGACTCTGTTCCTAGATCATTGGAATGGGAAAGGGACCTATATCTGTCAGCTTCGATTTCCCCATCAGATGCTGTTCGAGTTTCTCGGAAGGGGTATGATCCTGGTGCCTATTGACGCTCATAATTCCTTATTTCGTGTATGAATGCTTCAAGATCAGTGTTTTGATTTAGTGGTGACGTGAGCCTGAAGTGACTCTACTCTTCAGGTCTCCGAGGAGAAGTTTGCTTACTGGGGTGCGTCAGGCATGTTTTGTCTAGTCTGAGACGTGCTCCTCCGAGTGACTGACCATCATTTGGACGCGTCAAC
>JAYEPQ010000008.1:10805701-11130701 GCA_036321105.1 Dracaena cambodiana
CATCGGACGACAGCCCATCTCGGGGGTTCCTTAGGGACCGATTCACTCTGCGTAGATTGACTGAACGCAGAAAGCCTTCCACTGGCAGGCGATCATGTTTTTCACAGGATTTCTCGTTACTCATGTCAGCATTCTCACTTCTGATATCTCCAGGTGTTGTCACCAATAACCTTCCCCGATTGACAGAACGTCCCGCTACTGACACTTGAAAAAGCAGCTTTCAAGGTCTCGTCGCTTCGGTGAATCACTTGAGCCCTGAGACATTTTCGGTGCCATGGAGCTAGACCAGTGAGCTATTATGCTTTCTTCAAAGGATGGCTACTTCCGACGCCCACCTCCTGGTTGTCATCGCTCGATCACTTCCTTTTCCACTAAGTGATTGCTTAGGGACCTTAGCGTACGATCTGGGCTGTTTCCCTCTCGACTTTGGATCTTAGCACCCAACGAAGTCTGTCTGTACAAACGATGACGGCCTGTATTCGGAGTTTCCCTGGGGTTGGTAAAGCGAAATGGGGGCCACCCTAGCCCATTGAGTGCTCTACCTCGGGCCATCGACATCATACGTCTACAGAAATAGATTTCGCAGAAAACCAGCTATATCCGATCGTCGGTTGGCCTTTCACCCCTAACCACAAGTCATCCCCGTATTTTGCCACATATGTGGGTTCGGTCCTCCAACGGCCTTTTCGAGCTCTCTTCAACCTGCTCATGGCTAGATCGATCGGTTTCGGGTCAAATAGGAAGAACGGGGAGACGGGGAATATTTTCCGGAAAGCGCCTACACCTAATGGCTTAAGCCGCTGTTCCCATTTCCTCGCTGACCCATCATGCGAACGGTACGCCATTAGAGTGAGTGCGCCCGCGCTACGCTCCTTCGACTGATTGTTCGCATCGGATCTCAAGTTCTCTATTGCACTCCCCGATTGGGGTTCTTTTCACCTTTCCCTCACGGTACGTTGTACGCTATCGGTCATTGAGGAATACGGCGTAAAAGCGATCATCATTCGAACACGCCGCGTTTTACTGGGAAGGATCGAACCATGGGAACGAATTCACAGGGCTATCACCTTCTTTGGCCAGATCTTCCAACCTTTTTAGAAAACCAGTTCACTGCGCGCCCCACCCCGTGACGTACTGTATTGCTTACGCTTGTTGCGTTGCTGGGTTTTCCATCATCCGAGATTTTCCACAACAAATCGAATGAAACCGCTTCGGATTTCTTTTGATTCGATTCGACACCCGTCGTTTCGCTCTCGCTCGCCGCTACTAACGGTTTCTCCTTTGATTTTCCTTCCTTTAGCTACTCAGATGTTTCAGTTCGCTAAGTTTGAAAAGTCCGACAAAGCACAAACTAGCCACGGAGCGTCGAATACGGTTTCCCGATCGGAGATCCATGGATCACAGACGCTCTCTCTCTCCCCATGGCCTTTCACCTCTGAAAGCGACGCGTCCTTCCTTCTCATTGCCCGGGCATCCATCCAATGCATTCTTTTCGATAGCTTTCGCATGAGCGGTAGACTGAACACCCACCCAATCTCGATTTTACACAGACAAAATCGTAGCCTCTATTCCTGACATCGAACGGCTTTCCGAAGATAGGAGATCGTCACTTTGATAGAGACCGAACAGAAGCGTCGATTTTGATACGAAAATCGACGATGGTCTCTCTGTGTGCGAAGTTGAAAACAACACTTTCAGACATAGCACGAAGAGGTTTTGTTGATGCGATCAGAGAAACCGTCGTCGCTTTTTCTGAGACCCAGGTCTGGAGTTCCGGCATAGTACAGAAAAGTGAGTCGAGCGATGAGTTTTGCGAAGTCAAAAGCGGAAAGCACAGTGAGTGCTTCCGGGGTGGGAAGCGCGAACGGATAAGGCTGCGTCATTTCGGCCGAATACGTCCGTTTTATGTAGCTGAGCAGGTCGTCAAAAGAAGACCTGCTGCAGCTAAAGCACGGAGGATGATAGTGGACCACGCGCAGTGGAATCCCCCGTTCATTCTTCTTCCCGATGGAGGTGTCACCTTTTTTTCTTCGTGTACCAGCACATCGTTGGCATTGGCACTTGTGTGGGCCAGCTCTGTCTGTCCCCAATCTAACGATGACCTCCTTCCTAGATTTTCACTGATGAAAAGAAAAGGGAATGACTGCACGCATCCGGACACGGAACCTTCGGAAAGAAAGGTTACGGTACGACGCGTCAGAGAGAACAAAAGGATACTAGAGAACAACCTAGGACCGACTGAAAAGACTCTGCCCTTCACTTCACATACGACATTTACGGACACGGTAGCCCTCTGAAAGGGAACTTTGCTCACAAGTGACAGAGGCGGTCGCTTTGATGAAGGGTCAATGCCATTCGGAAAGAGGAAAGATGCGTCAGAAGGAGTTTTTAGGGCACGAATGAGAAATCGTTCTGCCCTACAAAAGACGACAAATAGGCCAACGGAACGAGGATACCGACGCACGTGTTGATATTTGACACGAATGCAGGGAAGAGAGGCGAGCGATGGGTGAATGCAAGCTGCAAACTACATTATTCGACAATGAAATTCGCGCTTTTCTCGCTCGCGATTCACAAAAAGGGGATTCTCCTGCGGAAGAAGAATACGAACACGATGCAGGATATGAAGTGACGAGTTTATGCTGGTACTCCAATTGGCGGATTCTCCATCACAATAGAAAAGAGAGAATTGAATACGCACCAGAAAGAGCCTACTCAATATACTTGTCACAAAGGAAAGAGGCATCGTAGACGGCGGATGGACATCCTGCAGGTATAGAATCCGCTTCCTAGAACGGATACAAAAAATCCTCTCACTGGAAGCCCAGAATCATTTCACAAGATGCAGCTAGGTCAACTCGGTCAACCACCGTTGCCCATGTCTGCTTTACCGTAGGCGGTGGATCCATCCATCTTTCTCTTATGGCTCATACATATGATTTTGTAACTAGATCTGTCCTTTTTTAAAGGATCGTCGATCGGAGGGGTTTGAGAAGGGGAGAGTGGGTATGTACGTCAGACGAAATAGTAGGGACTTTTGCTGGACTCCGGACTCTGCTACTGATGGTGTTGTTGGCCATTCTGTCGGTGGTTCCAATCTCGACCCCGATCTGGCATCTCAGATTCCAACATCTGTTGAAATCTGCCGTCGCTTGCGTCGCAAAGCTTTCGTCACCCTATCATCTCAAATCGACATCTTTCGCTCGCTTTTTGTCCCGGGCCTGTCTGGTATCCAACACTCTACCCCGGCTATCGAAGGAAGGTTTGTAACCTGCCTGTGAGGCTACACTGATCAGGGAGATCTCCGGTCATGGGTCGGCTGGAGACTGACAACCCAACCGACGAAAGGAAATCAGTAGCCGTCTGGTCTTAGGTATGCATCCTGACTCTACAATGGAAGTCCGATATATACCGGGAAGAGGTTTTCCGGGTCGGTCTCTCTCTTCGTTTTCGGGAAGGCCTTCCTTCTAAAGAAAGACTTCCTTCTTCGGGTTCGAGCTCAGAGTGGTGACGTCTCGAAAGAAGAGAGATCAGAAAACTGGTTTTTCCAGAATCATCTCCTTCGACGGGGTTTATTCTCTGTCATAGGCCCGTCACCGTCCGTATGGTATGAATGACTTCCTTTTTCCCTTGCTAGACCGAGTCAGGAGTCGAGATATAAACTCACTTCATCATCTGCGATACAGGTTCGTCAAGCCGAGAAGGAGCTGGGCAGATCTGCCACAAACAAACGTCTATGTCTTTATTCCGAGAATGCGGATAGGCAGGCGATGGAGTCGGGACCTACGAAGAAAACGGAAGTGCGCGCGGGAGCACGTGACGCTTTCGAGCCTATTGCAGTTTGCTACGTAAAGAGAGATGAGTGGGGCGATTTAGTGTCTCTAGGGTAGGATAGGAAAAGCCTAATGCCCGCTTCAGCTCAGGCAGTACTCAATCAACAAAAATAGGAGGCACAAAGAGTAGAGTCGTGGAAGTGTGGAAGCGACGCCTGGGGGTAGCAATCTCGGTAATGTCGACGTCATTTATATAGGGCATTCCACGGAGGAAAGTCGACGAAATAGAATGCCTGCGGGCAGTATCCCCCCTTTCTGCAGAACAATCAACAAGAGAAAGAAGTCGAGTCGTCAACTGGAACGAAAATCGCATTGGAGACCTAAAGCGAAGTGGGATCGGAACACACCTACAGGCCAAAGAAAGAACACAACCCATAGAGGAGAGCAACAGAGAGCCTCCGGACCATGGGGATCGGAAGAAAAAAAGACATGCTAAAGAGAAAGAGAGCCACGCCGGCTCGAGGGGAAGAGATGTGGTTGAGTGTTCCCAGTCCCCTGTGCACCGAGAGGAAAGAGGAAAGCCTTTCGTTCTCCAATTCGGAGAATAAAGAAAAGAGGTAGGGCAGTGAAGGCAGTCTCGTGAATCAATTCATGAAGGGAAGGTGTTGAAGTCCTAGAGAGGTCTGGTAGCCGTCACAATCTGACATGAGACTCTCTCCTTGTGAAAGTAAATAGACAAATCGAGAGCCCGAGCGTGCCCTGTTCCTTTCCTTCTTCCTCTGAGGAAGGCTGTTGTGGTAGAAGCATGGAGGTAGCGCCCCTGGCCGGAACCAGGAGGGCTCCGACGGTGTGGTAGGCAATAGAACTCCTGGCCGTTCGAGTTGGAAAGCAAGCAGGAAAGCGCGACGGAGTTCATGACGTTTTATGTCAATCTCTTCGAGATATGCTGCGTCTACTCTTTTTCCTGAGTTGTAGTTATGAGTGTCGAGTTGCTATCGTCGATGGGTTAATGAGGAAAAAATTGAAGATCATTCGTACTCCTTTCCAGCCTATGCTTCTGCTGAGGCTGATTCGTCTTTGCTTTACCACCGAGAAGTGTCGAACGATTTTTCTTCTGCCTATGCGCCAAAAATGTCAACTTGTGATGCTGCACTGGTCCATGTTTTTTGCAGGCCAGGCATCCCGTCAGCATATTTGATGAAATCGGACAAGACGGCGATGGTTGTCCAGTCATTGAAATGCCTTTTGATCAGCCAACGCATTTTATTCTTGCATTTATCTGTCAGGAGGATTTTTAAGGCACACACGCCACGCTGGTCTTTGTAAAAAGATCGTCGGTGTATAGGGGGATGTCGAACCTGACACTACTCTTTAGTCTGACACTACTCGGCTTGAGCCTTGTTGTGGGCAATGCTTCTCTTACCAATGAAGTGGATCTTTCCCCTCGGGGGACAAGTGACGGAATGGAATCCCACTGGCTTCGGATGGAATCAAATGCTTCGTCAGGGCAAGACTTCTATACTCAGATGCATTGAACTCGACAAAGTGGCAAGCGAGCTTTCATTGACCATCGGCAAGCACACCTTTCGCGTCGGATACCTCGGTCATCGTGGAGATCAAACAAAGTGGTGAGCCCGTCGACCTCACGGCTTACCCTTCCCGATCGCTGTCCGAAAGAAAAGAAGGAACCCCATAATCGATTGAGAGAGTCCCAGATGCCGATTTTCGTTAGGATATTTTGAAAGGGATGTGTCGACAGCCCGTGGTGAAAGGGGCTCTGCACCGACGTCCGGGGTGAGAGTGATGCTTGCAAATGCTCGTCGCTCGAAGGGAATGAAAAGGGGCACCTGTACCGCACCTTTTCAAATGTGTTCCAACCAGAGGAAGAGGAAGAAACTGACTTTCTCAATTTACCAGGGGATTGATGAGTCGTCAGCAGCAACTCCGCCCCTCCGTGAAGGGGTCTGTCGATCCTACCTCTCCTGACAGTCGACACCCGTCGAATCCTTTCACGAGATCTATAGCCGACCCGAACTACGGGAGTTATGAGCAGTGACCGTCATCCAATCACGGAGAATTGACGCGTTTCAGACTCTCGTTCGAGGAGCGGAATAGGGCTTTTTTTCCCTTTGGGATCCACTCCACTCTGTCGATCACGACGGGGATCGGAAAATGTTCGGAAAAAGGAAGGCCTTTTCCTCCCTCTTTCCGTCGGCTACAGGTCAACGGGGAAGCCTTTTCTCTTACTCTTCGCAAGCCTCCATAGGATCTCCCCTTCTTTTTCCGAGCTTTACTCCGGAGGGTGGTTCTCCTATGAATCACGGGACTCGTCATTTTCTAGCCAAAGAGAGCAGGTAGCCCATGATGTGCCACTGGACTGGACCTGTTCTGCGTCAAAGATGCAGGACCGACGGGGTGCTCGATTGAGCTCAATACACAGGCACCGTCAGCCTTCGAATCGGATTTGCTGAAGAGATAGAGGACCTGGATGTGATCGTCGTAAATGGGGTAGAGGCGTCGGTAACTGTGCTTGTCTATAGGGAGAGGGACTCCGCTTGTGTTGAGATAACTGAGAACAGACGTACTCCCTGAAAAAAGAGGCAACATAGGACGACCCTTTCCCTTCTCTATCAGTCTCAGTTCAGCTGACACGAGGATTGAACGGAATTCCGAGAAGGAAGTCGCTCTGGCTCTCGACAGAGATCCCCCTGATGACTACCCTTCCAACGGCCCTGCCTAAAGGGCTTCATGCATGCATCATCTTATCAGAGAAGGAGCACCGATGGTACCCCTGCTCTATTGATCGTCGACGGTCATACCAGCTTCCATTTTGAGGGAAGGAAGGCACTGAGGATGGGCACTCCCTCGGCCATGGCTTTGACCAATCTACGTCGGATCGGAGAGCCTCTCACGAAGGATACACGCTGACTTTGTATGAGGAATCCAACCATCGTCATGCCCTTTCCATTCCACCCCTCTTCTGTGTCTATGACGTTCTGGTGAAGATGCCTCCGTCCGTCGACAGAAAAATTCTCCATTTTTGACGTCATTCATGAGAAGAGGTGTATCCCCTCGGCCTTCTTCCTTTGAGAAAAGGGAGAGGGGGGATCTCGTTTTCTGTTTTGGATTTAGATATCTCAGTGATCTGCCTCATTGTAGGAGGAAGGAAGCCGGAGGGTATGATTTCAGGTCATGCTCGGGTCTGCCCAGGCGTGGAAGGTATCTAAATCCTGGGTGAGCCAAAACATCTCATCGTTGAACCCATCTCGACTCTCATTTCCGATGCGGTTTACCAAATGCTTATGATGTTGGAACTGTCAGCTGAATCCCACCTCGGGACAGCTCAGTAGGGTCGGTATGGTATGGTTTTGCCCTTTTCTCTATTCCGGGCTGGTGGGGTTCGAATCAGTCAACTTCGACGATTGGAGAGAATACTAGCTGTCATGCGCAAGATTAGCTGTCTTTGTGGCAACTGCTCAGAGAAAGCATAGAGGAAGAGATGCTCATTTTCCTATCCCTAATTTGGGTTTTGGGTCCGAAGGTGTGCGAGGTTGGCAAGAGATTGGTCATCAAGGACAACATCGGAGGCAAAGTGGGATCAATCTTTTGAAAGTCTAAATAAGAGATCTGACACCGATCGACGATTGCCTTCCTTCCCGCGGGTACTATTTTGGTACTCTCTCTGAGGGAATATTCTGCTCCGGAAACATCGAGCATACGAATGGAAACTCTTGTCGACGATTCCTTCGCAGAATGACTGACATCGGAGAAGTCATTTCTACGATGTAGTCTCGGAAAGTGAAGATTCTCTGGACTCATCTCACTCAGGAGGGGGGCCATCCTCTGTTCTGTTGGCAAGGATCCGTCGCAACAACTAACCGTCGTCACTTTCGTGACAAAGGCCGACGAGAATGAAACTCTCTAGGGAGTCTCAACACTCTCTTTTTTCCATCGGTTCATCGTTTTCGGAAAAGAGAGAGGCTCTTCGAGACCTGCTCCAGTTCAACGTACTTGTTCTATAACCAGCTCCAGTGGCAGTAACCTATTACTGGAAGGTGGGCATCGCTTCTTCCCCTTCGAGAGTCTCACGTCGGTGAGCAGCAGGCAGGCAGGCTCATTCCGCTTCTTCTTATGCCCGCTTGCCTTCTTCCTATTCAACATATACTCCATCAAAATATACGACGAGAGCGAAGAGAGAGGGTTGCAGGTACGTTAACGATGCCCTGGTACAGTACCAGCTCCCTTTCCCGATGGCTACCGATCGAGAGGAGTGTTGATTGTGGAGAGCAGTAATACCAACTCACGTCGATTTCTGCTTACCCCTTCCTTCCCCTGTGGGGAAGCCTACGACTCATCGACTGTCGATAGTTCTGATAGATTGAGCTTTTGACGTTGTACGCTCTTTCTTCGTCATAGCAATTGCCCCCGTCATGGCATTTCAAAAGAGACGGGTCGTCAGAACTGAGGCCGCTACGATCATGCTCTCCAATTCTCAGCGGGGGAGAAAGATGGGTCGTCGATAGCAGGAAAAGCTCCCAGCACGATTGTCGGCATGAACTCGAAGGAGCTGGCTACGTTGGCTGCTATGCGGAGGAGACAGTGCTTCTCTTGTTAGGAGGTAGAGCTGTTCAGAGAGGCCTCGACGACTGTATTTCATTTGGCATCCTCTAGACGAAGAGATTTGCAGGTAATGACGCCTGACATTGTCGGATTATGAGAGCGATGGTAGCTTTGGACAAGGCTAGTACTGGTACTCCGTCGCTCATCGCAGCTTTCGGCTGATGGGAAGGTTCGGATGTGACGCTGGCTAGAAAGATCAGATGGTTCTCCCACTCAGAACATCGAAACTCATCTCGAATTTCCGCATCGGGATGTCGAGTAAGATAGAAAGACGGGAAGGGCGTCGACCACCGCCTGACATGTTCCGATCACCCGCCTCGCCGATGATCTATCTGCATCTTCTCAATATCGGTTGATCCATTCGCTCATCCCTCCGTCAGAAGGGAATGATGTCCAAAGAAAGGAATAGATATCCACCGTTCATTGGGGTCATCAAACCATCCGTTCCTATACCCGAGACTCTACTTTCATATTCCATAAAATGACTTGCCGAATCGACGATCTTTTTTTCTTCGACAGAATCCACTCCAAAAAAATCGGTTCTTTGCCGGACACCACTGCTCCCATTTCGAGTCAACAAGATTGGAGCAGGTTTGAAAAAGGATCATCAGAGTGTCTAGGGTTGGGCCAGGAGGTCTGTCGGAAGCCTTCGTCTTTTCTTCCCATCGGAGTTATTCACAAAGACTTGCCATGGTGACGGGAGAAGGGGGAACAAGTACACGTCGAAGAGCGCAGTACAACGGAGAGCTGTATGCTGCGTTCGGGAAGGATGAATCGCTCTCGAAAAAGAATCTATTGATTCTCTCCCTCTCTGTTGGATCGTATATGCGATGATTTACTTCGCAAAATGGGCGAGGTCTCTGGTTCGACGTCCAGGATGGCCCAGCTGCTCCAGGGAAAAGAATAGAAGAAGCATTTGACTGTTTCATGCATACTCCATGTCAGCTCGAGGGGATATAGCTCAGTTGGTAGAGCTCCGCTCGTCGCAATTGGGTCGTTGCGATTATGGGTTGGATGTCTAATTGTCTAGGCGGTAATGAGGGGATCGTCGTACCTGAACCAGTGGCTCACTTTTTCTGACGTAATGGGGAAGAGGACCGAAACATGCCACTGAAAGACTCTACTGAGACAAAAAGATGGGCTGTTGACGAACGTAGAGGAGGTAGGATGGGTAGTTGGTCAGATCTAGTATGGATCGTATATGGACGATTGTTGGAGTTGGCGGCTCTCCTAGGGTTCCATCATCTAGGATCCCTGGGGAAGAGGATCGACGTTGGCCCGTCGCTAAGGGATGGATGCACTATCTCCCTTCAACCCTTTGCTGTCGAGCAAAATGTGGCAAGACGGAAGGAAAATCCATGGACCGACCCCATCGTCTCCACCCCGTAGGAACTACGAGATCGCCCCGATGGATGCCTTCGGCATCCAGGGGTCACGGATCAACCTACTGACCCTGTTCAATAAGTGGAATGCCTCCGCTGTCCGCTCTCCGGTTGGGCAGTGACGGGTCAAAGAAGGGCAACACTCATTTGCACTCCTTTCGGTTTAGCTTTTCACTCCGCGTCTCATCTGACGTTTACGTCGAAGGTTTTTCTCTTTCTCCGGGGCTCCATCTGACTTCCGACGTAAAAAACCATATCTCTTTCGTCGTTTTTCTACGTCGATGGGGCAAACCTTTGGTCAGTGGATTTTCCGGAGTAATCATGTAGGAATAGCTGATTAATAACTCCGACGGTATCGAGCGAGGTCCTGAAGGCTTGTGACTTGAGGAATGTTCACTCTACTCCCGAGCACAAAAGGCTCGGTACCGTCCCGATGCCCGAGATGACGTAAAGCTGCTTGAAAGCCTTCATTTCATCGTTGTTTGTGTTCTGCAATCGCCTCTGTTCTTTTTCAGAGATCGACCTATGGCATCGGAATCTATCCCAAATCTCGTCACCATGAAAGTTGTCCAACTGGAATTCATTCTCTAAAAGCTGGAAGCGTCACTCTGGTCCACAGCCAGTAACATTTTGTCAGGTAGTCTATGGTTGTCCGTCCCCGATTCTTTGAGCAAACTTCTACTGTCTCTGAAACTTTGACGCCAAAGACTATATCGACATCAAATCCAACAAGCGACGCAACTTTTCCAGAGTAAGGGAATTCAGACGTATCTCATTTATTTATGAACATCCTTCACCAAAGAATCTTTTGTTTGGGTCGCCCTACCAACAAATGATCTGGTTACTGACGCCGTCATTCCACATACTTTTCGACAATAGACGTCGTGTCATCTGTATCAGTATTCTCACCCCCTTTCGCTCCGTCATCTCTTCCTCGCATCTCCCCCATCGACTTGCCTATGTCCTTCCGGCAATGATCGCAATGACCATGAAAGCATGCCTACTGGAATACCCAAAACATTGACCCGCATGTATGGCATGTGTAGCTTTTCTCGCTCACCCCCAGCGTAATTATCCGACGTACTTTTACGTCGAAAGCTTCCAGTAGTGAGAATGCGCAACATCAGGTGACAACTCAGTACGTTTTAAATCTCGATTGGGAATGTGTTCAGTTTGACGGCCTGATCTCTATGAATCCCCTCCGAGAGGTAGCGACATTGCCGGAGCATTTGTCAATATAAAGCTCTCCGGGAATACAACCGAGTTTCCTACTACCACCCTAGAGGTCGTCGAAGAGCCTCAATCTAGTTTGCACTTGTTGAGATACGAAACCGTAAACGAAAAAGAGTAGTTGACCCGAGCTGTAGATGCCGACGTGCAGAAGGCAGAGGAAGAAAAGCAGTACTCGACCCGTATTCCGAGGTCTCCACATCAATTGGTTATTCCCACGGGCGGTGATGTGATATATTTACTGCAAGCGCACAGTATCGTTGTAGCGCTGTACAGATCGTCTCACAGGGATCTAAGGTGTTTTTGCGTTCCTTACTCTTTCCTTAGTCTAACGGACTAACCAAAAATTCTAGTTTGAACTTGAATTAATCTAAATAGCCTAGGATTTGGAATCCACTAATTTCCAACCATGTTCTGACTTATATTATTTTCTTCTATCATAAAAATTCGATCATTTTAGTATAATTTTTACTTAAAGTGTCCTAAGCATGAGCTATCAAGTGTTGTGCAAGTATAACTCATCAAAGATGCTACTTCTTGTAAAAACAAACTAAATCTTTTAGATAATTCAAAAAAAAAAAGATAAAATCAGCAACTCCAAACCCTAACTAAGCATGGGTTATCAAGAAACCTAATTCAAGTATAACCTATCAAAGTCCTAATCTTCGAGTTCTTGTATTTTAATCTTTTTATTGAAAAATCATGTCTTTATTAATTTTATTTAAGAAGAAAAAAGTAGAAAGCAATTACATGGTGGATCTTAGCTTCATCTACATCCTAGAGTTAAACTAATTAGCTACTCATATTTTTAATAAACAAAATCAAATTTTTATTCATGAAAGCAAATAAAATCAATCTAGAAAGCGAATAAATCTATACTAGAAAGCAATTAAATCTATCTAGAAAGCAAATAAAGAATTAAAAGCAATGGCTTACCTCTGGAGCACGGTATTGTGGCCGCAACCCCTTCAGCAAAACCCTAATTTTATTGATTTAAAAATGAGTACAAAACTTCAGCCCCTTTTTCAGAATACAAGAATACAGCCAATATATAGGCTTCGGAAATCAAACCCTAATTCTAACAGAACCACAAGACCAATAAATTAAAACGAAGCCGTGTGAGAAAACTGAGCTATTGGGGCCCATATTGGGCCGCCATTTGGCGGCAAAACCCGCTAATTAGCGGAGCAATGAAGCCTAAATTTGTTAAAACTTTTTCCACATGAAACTATTGTCTTATTTGTTTGATATTCCTAAGTGTATTCGACTTTGATTCTCTGTAGCATCGTAATCTCGTAGTCTTGCCCACTTTAGAAACTTTTCAGACTCTGATTTCCGACTCCAACTCTGATTTCATACCATCTCCTTGTACGAATAAAATTCCTGAAAAAAACACTAACAATACCCGAGTAGCATTATTTATATACAAAAATAGGTAATATGAAGGCTATAAATATGCAATATATGGCACTCATCACACCCCTACACCTATCTTTTGCTAGTCCTCGAGCAAAACCTAAACCTAAAAAATAAAATAAAAATCCTAACTCACTTTCGCAGAAATCGCGATTGCACTTAGCACGTGCAACAAGCCTTTAAACCCCTAGGTTAGCCTAGTGGACGAGTTGTGTCTCGTGAGGGTTTGCAGTGAATATACCCACAAAATTCCTGAAGAAAATAGATTAATAAATAAATAAAAGAAAAATAAGGATAACCAAAAATCAAGAAAAATAAAAATTTTATACAAAAGAAAATTAAAATCTTTTTTTATGATATTTTCATCAATTAATCTCACTAATATACAAACTCAAGAATGCATTTAGATTATCAATTTTCAAATCGAGCGTCATATCAGATACACTTATCATTTTAATCAAAAATTTAAATCCTATCTTTCAATACCTACTAACAGATAATTCATTGGCTCTTATACAACTACGTGCACGTGTGATAGTTTATTTCGGCCTTGGACTCAAACTCTAACTCATGATTCATCTCCTCTCTCATAACAAATTTTTTTTTCTCTTTTTTTTTTTAAGAATATTTCACCTTTCATGCGAATATTCACGCTTGCTTAGGCGCAACATACTCGATTACTTGGTTCATACTCTTTTCTTTTTCTTTTTCTTTTTATAGAATATTTCACATTTCATGCCAATATTTACGTTTATTTAGACGCAAAATACCCGATTACTCAGATCATACTCTTTTTTTTTTTCACTCTTGAGGCTATTGCCTTAATACCAGGCGCACCCCATTATTTTATCACTCTCGAGACTATTGCCTTAGGCTTACCCCATTATTTTACTCTCACTTTTTTAATTTTTTTCTTTTTTTTTAGAGAGAGAAGACTTACTCAATCGTTTTCATATATGTCCTTAACCTAATAAACTATTGTGAAGTGAAAAATAGATGTATACTTGCCTCAAAACTACTGTTGGCGGTATTTATTTTTCAGATTTTAATTCTTTTCATAAAATTCAAAGTGTATCATCCAATCTACTCTCCATCCAATTTCAAATCTAAATTTGTTCATTTATCTGTAATTAGGTTGATATATTGATAAAAATATATAAATTTGTTATTAAATTTATTTTTTATTAATTTTTTTTCAGTTTTTTTTACAATTTTGTTTCAGTTAGTTGCCCTATAATACCCTAAAAACTACCCAAAGTGTAAAATAAAGAAACCCAAAAATAAAAAAATAAAATCCTAAAAAAATAAAAATAAAATCCTAAAAAAAATAAAAATCTCTTAATCCACCCCCCCACACCTAAACTTGTGTATGCCCTCATGCACAAATAAAGGGTGGTAAAATAAATATGAAAACTATTACACAAATACAAATAATGAGAGTCGTAAAAAGTTACGATCTCAATATCCTCACCCTATTAACGCATGTAAAGCAGTTATGACTTCTCGATCGCTTCCCACTTTCATAGTGTGTGCGTTTTAAGCGTGAAGTGGGTGCATTATTATATCTCATTATCCTCTTACAAGTCACGAGATTACCTGTCTGCTTCTTATGTCATCCTCGCTTTTTCTTTGTCCATATGTAAGCATTAACAATTGGGTTAGAGAATTTTTTATTATAAACCTGCCAATCATCGTTAGTAACAAGCATACATATAGAAATATCATGAGGTGAGAAGAGTGCAATATGATCAAGTGAATGTGGTTGTGGCTCTTCTAACTCACGAAGTAATGCGAGCTCCTCTATAAATAAATCCTCAAAAATTTGCTCATAAATTAATGGCACACTTTCACAAGTATCATCATATATAAAATCAGTATGTGCCAATTCTTCTAATAGTATGAGCTCATCTTTGAACAATTGCTCAAATGAGGGTTCATCATCAGTGCAAGAGGTCGAATGAGAGTGTAAATTATGAATCATGTTGACCTCAATGAGGGAGCTCGTTGCGTGCTCATCCATATTAAATATGTTCAATGCCACAGTCATATTCCCAAATGATAATTTCATGAGGCCACTCCTGCAATCAATTAATGCATTTGATGTTGCAAGGAATGGTCTACCCAAGATAACGGGAATTTGATTCCGTGGATTGGAGATCGGCACAGTTTTTAAGACAATGAAATCTACAGGAAAGATAAACTCGCCAATCTTAATGAGCACATCTTCAACCATACCAAGTGGTTTCTTAATTGAACAATCAGCTAGTTGTAATGTGACCTTGGTAGGTTGAAGTTTTCCTAACCCCAGTTGCTGATGAATAGTGTAAGGAAGCAAGTTGACACTTGCCCCTAAATCAAGCAACGCCCTATCAAATGTAGTGTTCCCAATAGTACATGATATTGTAGGGGAACCTGGATCTTTGTACATGATAGGTAAGGAGTTAGAGAGGATATGTGATATATTTGCAGCAAGAAAAACTTTCTCAGGAACGTTTCTTGCTCGTTTCTTAGTGCACAAATCCTTTAGGAACTTAGCATAAGTAGGAACCTGTTGTATAATGTCAAGGAGTGGAATATTAACCTTCACCTGCTGAAATGTTTCAAGAATCTTTTCTACTTGCGGTGAAGGTTTCCTAAGCCGATTTGGATATGGTGCTTTCGGCTCAGGAACAGGTTCTTCCAAATGAGTACGTGACAGTGATGGAGGTGATGGAGATGGTTGTGGAGAAAGGGGTGGAAGAGGTGATGTAGCCTGCGAGATAGTAGGAGTGGGATCAGGGGGCATGGCTACACTATTGTCCACTTGCTTGCCAGATCTAAGCATGTGAATGGCATTGCATTGGTGGACATGCGACTGATTGGAGTTTGAGGAACTGGCATTAGGGTTCGTTATGGGTTGACTTGGAAAGGTACCATGGCCACGTTCACTCATCTGACTCGCTAATTGTCCAACTTGCTGCTCTACATTCTTAATAGATTGAGAGTTCACGAGCAGTTGCTGACCTGTACTTTGAATAAAATCAGCTGACACTTTCATAAGATTTTGCTTGTGTGCGTCAAGATTGGACATATGCGTGTCAAACTTGGAATGAGACTTGAGAAGATTTTCAACGTTCTTCTCAAGTGACTGCAGTCACTTTTCTTGATCAATATTAGACCCCTGTTGTGGATGAGAGTGATTTTGTGTAGGTGGTCTATTCTGCTTGTTCCCATAATTTGAAGCGTTTGGGTGTTGGTAGGCACCCACATTTGATCTTGGGAACTGACCAGTGGCTGGAGACTGCATATTAGGGTTAGGGGCCCCCTGATATTGCCCTTGACCCCATGATAGATTTGGATGGTTCCTCCAGTCAGGATTGTATGTAGGAGCGTAAGGATTGTTCATGAGTTGTTGATATAAGGCGTTAGCCTGCTCAAGTGTGGGACCCATAGAATTCATTAATAATGGACACTCCTCCATAACATGATTCGGAGTTCCGCAATTAAAGCATGTGGAAACTTGAATTTGATTTACCTGACCTACCGGTGGAGCACTAGGAGTCTCCAATGCCTCAATTCTCCTCATAAGGGCTGCGATCTTATCTTCGGCAGCTATAGAGTTGTCGACGCTATGAATCCCACCCTTATGTGCAGAAGTTGATGCACTGGGCTTCTCAGTGGGACTCTCCCACTGCATAGTCTTCCACGATAGGTCCTCAAGAAAGTCCCATGTTTCATCCTCGTTTTTCCTCATGAACTCCCCCTGACACATGGATTCAAGAAGAGTTTTGGATGTGTAATCAAGTCCTTCGTATACGATTTGACACAACCGCCACTTTTCTATCGCATGGTGGGGACACTGAGCTAAAAGATCTTTGAACCGTTCTAAATATTTCTAGAAGAGTTCTCCCGACACTTGATGGAATTGATTGATTTGATTTCTAATCCTTATCGTCTTATGCGTGGGATAATACTTCTTGAGAAATACTGCAATGAATTCATTCCAAGTAGTGATTGAATCAGTATGCATACTGTACAACCACTTCTTGGTATTATCCTTGAGTGCAAAGGGGATGAAGCGGAGCTTAATTGCGTCCTCCGATAAGTGTTGCAGTTTTAACATCACGCATACTTCCTGAAATTCACTGATAAATAGATATGAGTCCTCTGAATCAGAACTAGTGAATTTAGGAAGCATACTGATGTATTGCAGCTTCAATTCATAGTGATTACCTGCTGCGTGTGGAAGTTTTATGCATGATGGAAGTAATGTGCGCAACGGGTAACATCGATCCTGAAGGATCGGGATTGGTTGGTCCATCTTGGCTCCCATAAATAAATCTAATCTCACAAGTCGACCAAATTGATCATGGGTCCAATGTGGCATGAACCAGCGACCGTGAGTGTATGCGTGAGTTTCTTAAACTAATGCAAGAAGTGGGGTGTAGTGGAGAGATAAAACGGTGGAATAGATATGATCAAATAAAAATGTGATTTCTACTGTTTAATTTTATTATTATTTTTTTTTGAATTTTTTTAAAGAACTAGAGACAATAAATACAGATAAAAGGAAAATTTTGTGGAGTTTCGTTCCAAAATTGCCGTTAAATAGCGGTTTTTACCGCTAATTGGCGGCTCAAACAGGGAACTAGGTTCTCATATTTTTTCAGTACATTCTAAATTCTTATCTAGTCCTGTTTATTTTCCTGTATCTGTACTTTAATATCTCTGAATACTCAACACACACTGTTAATCCCGTAAAACGTTAGAAAAAGCAAGAAAAACACCGTCGATCCCCGGCAACGGCGCCAAAAACTTGATGTGATATATTTACAATAAGCGCATAGTATCGTTGTAGCGCTGTACAGGTCGTCTCACAGGGATCTAAGATGTTTTTGCGTTCCTTACTCTTTTCTTAGTCTAACGGACTAACCAAAAATTCTAGTTTGAACTTGAATTAATCTAAATAGCCTAGGATCTAGAATTCACTAATTTCCAACCATGTTCTTACTTATATTATTTTCTTCTATCATAAAAATTCGATCTTTTTAGTTTAATTTTTACTTAAAGTGTCCTAAGCATGAGCTATCAAGTGTTGTACAAGTATAACTCATCAAAGATGCTACTTCTTATAAAAACAAACTAAATCTTTTAGATAATTCAAAGAAAAAGATAAAATCAGCAACTCCAAACCCTAAGTAAGCATAGGTTATCAAGAAACCTAATTCAAGTATAACCTATCAAAGTCCTAATCTTCGAGTTCTTGTATTTTAATCTTTTTATTGAAAAATCATGTCTTTATTAATTTTATTTAAGAAGAAAATAGTAGAAAGCAATTACATGGCGGATCTTAGCTTCATCTACATCCTAGAGCTAAACTAATTAGCTACTCATATTTTTAATAAACAAAATCAAATTTTTATTCATGAAAGCAAATAAAATCTAATCTAGAAAGTGAATAAATCTATACTAGAAAGCAATTAAATCTATCTAGAAAGTAAATAAAGAATTAAAAGCAATGGCTTACCTCTGGAGCACGGTATTGTGGCCGCCACCCCTTCAGCAAAACCCTAATTTTATTGATTTAAAAACGAGTACAAAACTTCAGCCCCTTTTTTAGAATACAAGAATACAGCCAATATATAGGCTTCGGAAATCAAACCCTAATTCTAACCGTGTGAGAAAATTGAGCTATTGGAGCCCATATTGGACCGCCATTTGGCGGCAAAACCCGCTATGTAGCGACTCAATTAAGCTTTAATTTATTTAATCTTTTTCCACATAAAACTCTTGTCTTATTTGTTTGATATTACTAACTGTATTCGACTTTTATTCTCTGTAGCATCGTAATCTCGTAGTCTTGCCCACTTTAGAAACTTTTCGGACTCTGATTTCTGACTCCAACTCTGATTTCATACCATCTCCTTGTACGAATAACATTCCTGAAAAACACACTAACAATACCCGAGTAGCATTATTTATATACAAAAATAGATAATATGAAGGCTATAAATATGCAATATATGGCAGTCATCAGGCGTTAAAAGGCTGGAAGCGTCTGGGAAAGAAAGAAAAACCACATAGGCTTACTGACAGAGTTTCGTAGACGCTCGACTATACCGGGTTAGTGAGGAGAAAGGGTGTCGTTCATAACAGCTCCGATAGGATCACGACGTGGCGGGTTGGTAAAGCACAGCCATTGTTTTTGCCCTCATGGGTCGAAGACAAGCGTGACGCTGCCCTTCCGTCTATTTTTGACTTTTCTAGTAACCGTCTTTGTCCATCTATGGAAAACCGAGACAAAGCAGCTCTGCTCTTTCCAGGCGACCTGACCTCGTCGTTCTCCGATGGAAGAGAATGACCACAGCCTACCGTCTTGCACACACGACTCGTCGTCGACGGGGATTTGTTTTCGAACTACGTACATAATGATTGACTGCAGTGAAGAACTTCCATCATGTTGTCTTTGACTTGCCGACTGAAACTCGTCCTGCCAGGTCATCAGACGGAGAGATGGCAGTATACTGATTTCGTCATTGCACAGTGCTTGCCCAGTTCGATTTCTTCTGAGATCCCATTTTTGTCGCTTGCTGGACGATCGCGCATGCTTCTTTTTCATCCCATCGAGTTCCCACCTGTCTACCGCGTCAGAACCTTCCACAGCTCTGAGTGAACTACCGTCTGACACGGAAAAACTGTCAATCGACGAAATTCTTTGTCCACTTTCCGGCCATATTCCGATTGGACTCGTCTTTTGTTTTTTCCCTATGTTGTTCACTAGCCAGATGGCTCTTTTCCAAAAACGACTACTGGCAGGAATGAGACCACTCCACTGGTGAATGAATTGGGGGAGAAAGAAAGGAGAGGGAAGGCAAGATGTGGTATCTGGTGAGTTCTCCACCGTCACTGTCCAGCAGACTAGATCGAACTCGACAAAAGCAGCGGCCATATAGACCGGGAGGGATGGTCGGGAATCCCGCTGTCATCATCATCCTTTCCGGTAGGAAAAAGAGTCGGACAATCTAGTACCAGTCTCAGGTGGTGGTTCAATTGGATGAATTTGCCGACGTCGACGGTCAACGTACGTAGCGTAGCAGACCGATCATCTGCCTCTTTCTCGTTCTCGCTCGGAAGCTGGCATCTCACTTTTCTCCGTACTGACAGTACTAGACCGTCATACATTGTTTATTGACTTGTCGAATCAGAACCAACCACCACTCCTTTCGTCGCTTGTCCGGCTCTTGAAGAGTTGAGCGGGCGCTGGCCAGCAACTTCCGTGCCTGAGAATGGAAGGGGGGCATAGATTCATTCTTCGTATCTAGTTCAGCCTCACAACCCTTCGTGGGTTGGTCAGATGGACTCGGAAAAAGAAAAGAGAGTGAACACAGCTCCTTTCGGTCGAACCCGCCGGAAAGAAAGACGACCGTCACCGTCTTTCGTATACCGTCTCAGTGAGAGCTATTGTAGTCTCCCCCGTTGACCTTCTTTTATATACCGAATCTTCAATGAGTGGAAACGACTCCTAGATGTCGCTCCGCAGTATGAGCCTCATACAGAGCCGCGCCCGTCGTGATATGATGACGAAGAAAAGGCGCTTTCTGGAAAAACCCTCTTTTCCGCACCAACCCTGATTGTCAAATCTGGTGTATAGCTCAGTTGGTAGAGCAATGGGCTTTTAAGCTAATGGTCGCAGGTTCAAGTCCTGCTATACCCAAAAAAAACCACTCGTCGTATTTGTGACGGATGCATAGGGGAGTTCGACAGAGCACTCTTTGGTCGTCGAGACTCGCCCCTTTCTCATCAACATCTCGACTTTGCTCATTGTGTGAGGTCAGGAGGGGGGTCAGACTGGCTCAGTCATTGATTGGCCGGCCTTCTTCTCCGTCGTTCCAGGCGCGGAGCCCGCTACGCTCAGTCGACGGGAAGAAAAAAAGCAAAATGGAATGTCAGAAGTGACCGATGACATGAATGATAGCGCTACGAAGAGAAAATGCTTTCTCAACACTTTTCACATAGGATGCCCCAGGAAAAAACAATGGCCAAAACGTACCGGCTTGGGCTTGCGGGTGCGGGCAGTTTCAAGTCCATGAACTTCGTACAGAGTATCTCGGAGGAAGATGATCAATGTTCACGGAAAAAGAAAAGAGATTTTGTCCATGTCTTACTGATCAAAAAGAAGAAGACCTTTGTGGCCGTGACAGATGCTAGAGGGAATAAGAAGACTGGGGCCTCCGCAGGTTCTTTGGAGGAAAGAAAAGGTCGGTCTCGTTTTTCTCGGTATGCTGCTAAAGAAACTGCAGAACATGTGGGGCAATCTGCCAGAAAGATTGGTTTGAAGTCAGTTGTGATGAAAGTGAAAGGATATACTTATTTCAGGAAAAAGAAAAAAGTGATCTTGAGCTGGAGAGAGGGTTTTCGAGGTGAAGGAGTGGGAGTGAAATCTCGAATTCTGTCTGTAAACAATGTGACCCAACTTCCCCATAATGGATGCCGACTCCCCAAAAAACGTCGTGTTCAAATAGTTCGGAACATTGTCGGAATTTGCATTTGGAATTGAGAAGACAACGAAAGAATTCCGAAAAAATCTGACTCATGACAGTAGGCTAGACGGAGTGACTGAGAGAGACTCCATCCCCCCTTCTGCATCTATAACGGAAAGCCGCGTGAGTGAAGGACCCGTCATGTAGTCAAGGCGAAGGTCCATTGTGGACGTGAGAATCCCATTCGGAAGAGCCTTCCCGCTTATCCTACATAGAACTCAGTCTGATTAGTAGGGCGGAGACTCGACACTATCACCTCGACCTTTTCTTTTGAGCGGGACTATGACTGTCGAAGGGGCTCGACGCCCATCGAACCGTCGACGGGTTCTTGCTCCCATTTTGCTTTTGTCATTGCCTTTTTGATGACCCGGACGTCGCAACTGCGTACCCCTTCTCAGTAATATTGCTTGCTTTTGTCGAAAGCGTCGGACATTTGACGACGGCGTGAGGACTCTGAGAGTCGGTCTTTTTTTTGCAATAGGATTGGTACCAAACAAAGGCAATCTCTTGCCCAGGTAAAACCCACTATGCGCCGTCGGGCTGGTAAAGACCCAAAGGACACACTGATGAACATGGTACCACAGGCACCTCCAACCGTCGGAAGGGCATAGAGAAGGTTATCGACGGTCTGTTCGTCTGTACCTCTCGACAGCCACCATATCATAAATTTTCCATAGAAGTCGACAATATGACGGAATGGGGATCGACAATTTGTGACATTCTACTTCCTATTTACAATAGGGGCTGAGAAGAAGGATTCAACGGTCAACATCCGGACTCAAAGCATCGACTATTGTACCATTGACCATACATTGACGCCGACGCCTTTACCCAACGATCAGAGACAAGACCATTCAATAAAATCTTTCATCCCTTCGACGCTCAACAAGCTCATTAGGGAATAAGATGAACTCTCTTGGCCGCATCTCCTTCCTCGACGAACTAAACCATGACGTTCGCTGAGGTGACGGGTTCGACGGAAAGACCACTTCCCAACCATAGACGGAAAAGGAAGTTTGGCCTTCATACTTATCACAAAAACTCTCTCGACAGTGAGAGTTCCTACGATGATCCGGAAATTGGTAACTGACAGTCCGATATCCGACACCACCCACCCGTGCGATTGTTGAAAATCGACACGATGGATACATCGTGCTGAATTGCCACGACGTCCGAATGGGTGATGCGAATTTCATCAATTGTCGGATTGATCTCGGACATCAAGTCCACACTCAACCCCTTCACTTGAAAATGCTTAGCAAACTCTGCTGAGCCTGTGTGAGAGACAAGGGATTACATTGTATGTATGTATGTATGTATATATATATATATATATATATATATATATATATATATATATATATATATATATATATATATATATATATATATATATATATATATATATATATATATATAATGTACCCCAACGCAACGCTGCCCAATAGCAGACTCATAGACCGTCAGCCACTTCGTAGATCAGCGATGATGTTGTCATCGCCGAGTACCGCATATGACGTCCAACTGAAGTCCAGGGTGAACCTGTTCCGCACACCACCACACCAATATATGGTGGGAGAGTGCAAAGAGAGGCGGATTAAGGCATGATACCCGAGCGGTTGCCCTTCCCCGAATGAAACATCGAGAGGCTTCCCTTTTCACAAAGGGAACCTCAAACACGTTACTCGCCAGTGCAGAATTAACCACACTGAAGGCAAAAGACTGATCAAAACAGTATTGCATTATCTCAAATAACAACAAAAGCGGCCACCAGTAGGTAGCAAACGTCGACGGTCAAATGAGTAACACACACTGCTGCCAACTAAATTATCAACGAGGCTTTGTTTGGTCAAACGTCCCATCATCGTGGGATATGACTGACAAACCTGTATCAACCAGTCATGAACGGGTTGAAGCAACCTCTGATGGAGGTAGTTACCTATGGCAAGGAGACGCCTCTTTCCTCCTCCCTCAACCAGCGAACATAGACGACCAACTATAGGCGGACAATTGAGATCCGCGGGAGAAGGCAAATGACGGGCCTATCTTCCTCTCAAAATCTTCGAGATCCCACTCCGAGAAGAGTTTTGTCATTCTCATCCCTAGGGTAACGAACTCTATGTGGACATAGTATACCCATAGACCATTGCTAGCCATAGGCATGTATCCACTGCATAAGGAATTTAAACCCTGAGAGCTCGTAAGCCAATGAGGTGAAGACTGAGCATTTACCACGCGCAGCCCCTTTCCTCTTGACAACATGTAGTTTGACGAATTCTTTCAGTAATCGTCATGGGTAGGTAAGGCCTTCCATGTTGAGTCCCACTATATCCCGCCGGTCAATGGGGAATAGTGGTCAACCAGGGCATATATCTACTTACTGACAGTCGGAAGCTGACTTTTGACTGGAAAATGGAGGTGGAGACCGAGTCGGGATCATCCCATGGTCTGATTATACTGTCAAAGGTCTTCCGACGGAATTCCGGAGCAAGTGCTACCACTTTACTCAAAGAGAAGAACGAAAGATAACATTGAACAAGTAAATCAGCCTTCTCATCACGCTTCTCAATCTTATTGCGATGAAAAGAAGGGATGAGATGTGGATACCCTGATCGGGTGAGGGAGACTGGTATAGGCAGTGACGAAAGGAACATATTTATCACCTCCATACACCATCTGTGATGGATGATGCACACTACTTCAAATAAAGAGCAGTGTAGACGGAGTTCGTCATTTTCGAACCAACCTGACCACCTGCCTAGCAAACAGGTAGGCTGCTATACACATCTCCGTCATTCCAACCATCAGTGGCCAAGAGAATAACCTTCTCCAGGTAACCTCTCATGACTCGAGAGTCTTCTAAAACTCTCTGCCATTGAATGGGTGATAGTTTGAGTAGTGACTGGAAGAGAGCAACCATGGCTTCACGTAAAAGTGACGCTTCCTCTCTGGATGTACGGTGATATATTTTCCACCTGGCAAGGGCTTCTGCGATACCCTGTTGCTGACCGACGGTCTTCACCGTCGGCCGCTACATCGATACACACCAATCCAAACTCACCCACAGCGACCTTCTCATGGAGGTCCCTAGGGGGGCACCGAGGGTAGTTTTGCCTTCGGACTATGTACCCAGTTCACCGGAACAGGTATATAGGTGGGTTGATGTACCCAAATCAACGCTACAGAACCTAGGATCCTGTCCCATGATGATCCTATAGTGCCGAAAGGGGACTCGCCCGGTATGAGGGTTAGACCCCGCACGCGATCTGAACCTGGACCGGTACCACCGGTCCACGCCAGGTACTTCACAGTACCGTGACGCCCTACCCTCAGTGCATATTATGAACCATTGTGAGTAGATAGAGCCACCAAAGAGATGCGACGGTAGTGGACAGTCCCTCTGGGGGAGACTGTCCACCACGTCGAACGGTGGATACAATCGGGTGACGAATGCCAGGGATACTTCGGGGTGGAAAGCATACAAGAGAAGACCCGAGTGACGTGAGAAAAGACAGAGTTGCTCGAGACCTCCTTCGCTACTAAAACGTAGCACTCCTTCACCTCTGCTACGATATTCATGAACTAAAGAAAAAGAGTACGCGTGCGGGAGCGGGTCGCTTCGCTTCTTCGACACCTCCGTTTGGTGGAGTAATTGACGGTCCTTCCCTTTTGGGCCGATTGTAGGCGAGGAGGGATTCGAACCGACACCGTGGTTCGTAGCCACGTGCTCTAATCCTCTGAGCTACAGGCCCCACCACGTCTCCATTGGATCTGTTCCCAGGAGTACCCTAAAAAAGGAACTTCTCCTTAGCCATTTCGTTTCGTTTCGGAAGGAGAAGATGTGAAAGCGCGTTTCTCTCTATAAGAACAGTGTGTTCCGAGGTGTGAGGGGTGAGAGAGAGATGTCATAATTTGGATTGGGGTTTTGAATAAGACGACCTTTGCATTTTTTATTTTTATCTTTTTTATATTTTAAAAGTCAAATAAGAGGTTTCCAGCTTTTTAGCATTCTAGTGTCGAGCTATTTTTCTGCAGGACCTCCCCTACAGTATCGTCACCGTAGTAGAGTTTAACCACCGACATTCGGGATGGATTGGTGTGGTTCCTCTATGCTTAGGACACCAGAATATCGAACCATGAACGAAGAAAGGCATGAGAGAAAAGCATATTGGCTAGTGATTGTGAGGCCCCAATTCGTCGACTGGAAGGGACCAAAGGCCTCTGCCCTTCCCTCCCATCGGATAGATAGGGAAGGGCAGAGCTTTTGGTTTTTTCATATTGTCAAACAGTTGAACAATGAAAATAGATGGCGAGTGCCTGATCGAATTGATCAGGTCGTGTAGGAACAAGGTTTGACATCTCTCAGTCTTTCCGGGTGCCTCAACTGCATACATCACTGCACTTCCACTTGACACCTATCGTAATGATAAACGGCTCGTCTCGCCGTGACCTTATCTTGAATTCTCAATACTTCTGTCGCTCCATCCCCGCAGGGGGGCAGAGAACCCGTCGCTATCTCGGCCGTGCTATCGGAGGCTCTGGGAAGTCGGAATAGGAGAGCACTCATCGTCAGGGTGGGCTTACTACGTCAGATACTTTCAGCAGTTATCCACTCCGCACTTAGCTACATAGCGTTTACCGTGGGCATGATAACTGGTACACCAGAGGTGCGTCCTTTCCGGTCCTCTCGTACTAGGGAAAGGTCCTCTCAATGCTCGGAAGCCCGCACCGGATATGGACCGAACTGTCTCACGACATTCTGAATCCAGCTCACATACCGCTTTAATGGGCGAACAGCCTAACCCTTGGAACATGCTACAGCCCCAGGTGGCGAAGAGCCGACATCGAGGTGCCAAACCTTCCCGTCGATGTGAACTCTTGGGGAAGATCAGCCTGTTATCCCTATAGTAACTTTTATCCGTTGAGCGACGGCCCTTCCACTCGGCATCGTCGGATCTCTAACGGCCGACTTTCATCCCTGCTCGATAGGTGGGTCTTGCAGTCGACGCTCCCTTATGCCTTTGCACTCGAGGGCCAATCTCTGTCCGGTCCGAGGAAATTTTTGCACGCCTCCGTTACCTTTTGGGAGGCCTACGCCCCATAAAAACTGTCTACCTGAGACTGTCCCTTGGCCCGTAGGTCCTTACACAAGGTTAGAATTCTATCTCTTCTAGAGTGGTATCTCACTGATGGCTCCCCCCCCCCCCCCCCCCCCCCTCGGTGATGGAGGCCTTCCTCCGCCTTCCACCTGACGCTGCGCAGGAAAGGCCCAAAGCCAATCCCAGGGAACAGTGAAGGTCTTTCTGTCCAGATGCAGGTAGTCCGCATCTTCACAGACATGTCTATTTCACCGAGCCTCTCTCCGAGCCAATGCCCAGATTGTTACGCCTTTCGTCCCAAAGCATAGGTTCTTTGTCTTAGGGGGGAGACGAATGACTCTATCTCGTAGCGAGGCGAGTATCCTCGGTCACTGAACAGAGCATACATTATTCAGTCTTGTCTTGTGGAGGGATTTAGATGGAGGTGAGGTCTCCGAACGAACGAAAGGAGTCGACGTGCTCTTGTCCTTATGAACATCCTTCCGAAACCGAAGTTGATCGCGTACTTTACTTCGCAAAACTTGTTGAGAAAACCCGTCAGCCATCCCCTACCGAACCGAAGCATACTTACATTAACGAGAAAATATACTCTTTCCCGAACCGAAGCATATCTACATACGGCAGCATATCTACATATACTTAGATTAAAGATATTCTAATTTGGAATTTAATAAGTGAGATAGTCTACGATATCGGTTATCTTTATAATACAGAGATCTTCATTTGCTAAATTGTTTAATTAGCTTAAATAGGTGTTCTAATTTAGTTATCATAATTATTAGAAAAGTGGATTACCAACTAAGAAGGAAACTAGTTGTTATTCTCTTATCCTAACTAGGCTTGCTCTCTTTATATATTTTCCTTGAATCTCCTATGTTTTTTAAGTAGTTTTTGAATAAATTGTCTTTTCGACTTCTATTTGTGCTTGAAGTGTTTACAGCTCTAGCATATCTTCCCTATGACAAATGATCTTGGGTTACTTGACCAAGTACTACTTGACGAGTTTCTGCACTTGGGAGCGCTCTCCTTAAGAGTAGATCACACACTATCAAACAAGGCTAATATCAAGTTCTCATGGAATACCAACTTGCAAGCGTTTGCTCCAATCTCCTGGAGAATCCTTTAAGGATATGTACATCGAGTATGAAAATCTTTACAGTTCCAAAAGGAAACCTCTCGGAAAGAGTTCATCCCCTATATCTCCAACTAAAAATTCATTTATTCTTTTATATAAATCTGCAAGAAATTTGTACCTATATCATTAAACAGAATCTGCTGATGAATTTTATCACGTAATTTATGCTAGTTATATGTAAGTAAGCCCACGGGGGTTAGGTTTGTCTCATATGGGAATGGGAAGTAAATCCACAGACTTCTTAAAGGGCTAGACTATATGCTCTATCAGATGCATAACAAGGCTCTCCATTTACAAATATAATATGGAGGGATTTCTTGCCTTTCTCATCTACTACCAACCATATTTTTTTTATTTTTCATATTAACTAATGGTTAGAGAAGGAGCCAATACTACTCTCTTTCCAGTAAATATAAATGTGTAAATATTTGACTTTTCAAAACTTTTCACATCCATGTTATATACAGTCATGGCCTACCTATCAATATAAGTGTGGTATCCATAAGTAACATGTCACACCAAATATCATTGTGATAATTGAAAGATTAAATAGACATGAGACAACACTAGGTAGTTAAATGAAAGTTCTTATTAATCCAAATAATGATGTACAGTTGTGGGTATAGTTCAACATTAAGATGAATCTTTTTATCAATCGGCTTGGAGATTATATTCTAACTACCTCATCAACTATGACTTAATAATTCTTACCATTCTATGTGATATATATGTACACTATTACAGGTGCAGGACAGTTCTTTACATGAAAGGGGTATTTACTGGTTTGTCCCTCAAATCTTTATATATTATGATTTAGTCCCCCAAATCTTCATATTTAGGATTTAGTCCCCCAAATCTCCTAAGTTACTACAATTTAGTCCCCTTCCCTAACTTTCTTTAATTTTTTATATGATATTACCATTTTGCCCCTCCTTATTCATTCTTTATCTTTCTATTCCTCCTCTCTTCTCTTTTTCTTCATTATTCCTCCTTTCTCTGCCTTCTCTTTTCTTCATTGGGAAAAGAGAGGAGGAAGAGAGAAGGAGAAGAGAGGAGGAATAATGAAGAAAAGGAGAAGAGAAAGGAGGAAGAGAGGAGGAAGAGAAAGAATGAATAAAGAGGGGTAAAATGGTAATATCAAGTCAAAAATTAAAGAAAGTTAGGGAGGGGGACTAAATTGTAGTAACTTAGGAGATTTGGGGACTAAATCTTAAATATAAAGATTTGGGGGACTAAATCATAATATATAAATATGTGAGGGACAAACCTGTAAATACCCCTACATGAAAATGTGTGCCTATATATCCCAAATCTTCCTCAGTACCCATAAAATTCTCTGGAGATTCATAATCCCAAATTAATCTAAATCCTCATTATGAACCTCGTCTATATATAGGCTTATCATGGAACAATGGTAAAGGAAGTAATTAAATTCATGGCATTTAAAGCACTAAGTCCTCTTTGTATTATACTACGATGATTCACTAGTCACAATTTTATCCTTTACTTTCTTAGTGGTAGAAGTGTAGAGTTTAACATTATTTTTAGATTGTTGCTGAGGGTAATCTCCACTTTGAAGATAGATATTCTATCTAAAGGGACTGGCAAGTGTAGAATTAAGGCATATATTACTCCCTCAAAAAGTTAACTGTTATAAGTATATGAAAATCATTATAAACTATACTATTCATAACTCATAATCGATATAAAACTATTAGCTAGAGGCATTACATTCTCTCCACTTTTGGATCTGATGTCCGTATCAAAGGAACACATAATACACTCACACTTCACGAGACTATGTGATGTGGGATTTTAGATGGGGCCACATAGATTTCAGAAGTGGCTCCCACAGATTAAAAAGGTAACCCCCACCATAAGTGTGTGTATTGTATAACACATAGCTCTATGTGGTACTTAATTGCATACACTTCAGATCAATATTAACTCTGATACCACTTGTATTTTCCCGTACCCAAAATAGGGGATAGCAAAAACACCAAAGTCTTGCAATATCAATAGTTAAAATAGTTCATAGTTAACCACGAATTCTTCTCTCTTTACTCATATTTGATGTAGGACTATTAACTAGCAGTATTACAATATCTCTCTAAATATTTCTCTATGGAAATTTAATACACCTTGGCAAACTCATGTAGTTTTATCTTAGTGAATCGAATTCTCCAGGCATCAAATATCTCTTACAAATCAAAAGGTAATTCATGTTTGCTTAACCAATCTTTTAAATGTTGGGGGTCCTATATGCCATCCAAAGTAGGTGCATCTACATTAATCTTTTATGTAATATTATTGTATTGATGTTAATCCTCCCTCAACGTTCTTATTATCTTTTCTTCTATATATAGGGTATTCATGCATGCCTTGAACTCCTAGTTGACTTCATCCAAGCTTACTTGAAACATATGAATGATCTTTAGATTATCATTAAGCGTAGCTATGATATCAGTTTTCTATGTCTTCACTCATACCACTAAGAAGCCAAATGGAGTCTCAACCAAATACATGGTGAATATGCACAAGTTCTTGACACCACCATTAAATGTATGTACAGTTATTGACAGCTTGTAGTTTTGCCCTTGGAACAAACTCCTCTCCTTCGTGCTTAGTATCGAGGTATCTACTAGAATTATACAGGAAAGCATACCTTGAAGAATCTACATTCTACCCTGGGGAGTATACATAAGCACGTGTATTTCTCCAATCCATGGATATATGTGCATGATAGTATGCATGGATGCATGTGGTGTGAGAGTGATTATGTACACGTGGTTTCTGTAACAACCCTGTCATTTTGGAAACCTACTCCGCCTTTCCTATCTAATTTTTTATTTTCGTTCCATTAAAACTCTTAAGATTTCTTTATGGCACTCTTGCAAATTGCAAGGAGTGGTTGGTAAGTAAACTCTCCATACCTGTTCAATGACACCACCACTCCTCTCCCCACTCCCTCTAGGTTAAGTACAAAGACTCAAACCCCTTTTATTCTCCTAATTCATAATCCATTTTCTCCCCATCCCCTTCCCTCTTCATCTTCCTCCAGTAGCAAGCCAAACTTCGCTCCAACCAAACCCATGCGAAACCTCGCCAAGGCTCCTCTTCGAACTCAAGGCAAGAAATCATATATCTTTAGCAAAGAATCATGCATCTACACTGGATACTTAGTTAGAAGTCACATTTTATTATATAAGAACATGATCTTTAAACAACAAACTCTTCTCTTATCCTTTTCTAGCAATAAAATAAGTCTTGGATATTCTAATCTCTAAGTGATCCATCTTTATAAAGAGATCTAGCTATATGTTCAGTTGATCTTAGTGTAATGGGCATATGTTCCTATCCGTTACTCCAAACAAGTACATAGTTCTTTTGTTGGAGTTAGAACTCAATTCTCGACAACTTTCCTTCACATCATCTTCTTCAATCCTAACTTTAAACTAGTCGAAATCCGATTGTAAGTCGAGACAAAGTATGTCAGCTCTATGCTATCTCTCGCATATCCTTGTAGTATTTCGATCATAACTTTTGATTCAGGATTCCAAATAAATTCATTAATTTTGAAGTTATGTTATTACAAATCCCTCTACTTTGTTGTAACTACCCAAAATGGATATTATATATTTATTAATATATTTTTTTCTCGTATGTTTATGCTAAAATAAAATTTAAAATAAATTAACTTAAATATAATTTTAAGGCCACAAAATATTTTTATAAACTATTTTCATTAAAAAAAAAAATATTTGAATTGTATTGATGAGTATCATATATTATATATTTCCTTCCATATTTTATCTATTTTTGTATATAAATAAATGTTACTCGGGTATTTTTAGTTTGTTTTTCAGATAATCCAATTCCTACAAAGAGATAACATGAAATCAGAGCCGGATTAGGAAACAAATCCTATAAAACAGTTTAAAGAGAGCAAAGTTACAAAATTAAAATACTTTAGAGAGTCAAAGTGTAATACAGTTAAGAAAATAAAAATAACAAGACACGAGACTCATGTGGAAGAAAATTCAAGCAATTTTCTTATATTATTGCCGCCAATTGGCTGCATTTTGCCACCATTTGGCGGCAAAAAGAGGGTAAGTCGAGACAAAGTATGTTAGTGTAATATATGGGCATATGTTCCTATCCGTTACTCCAAACAAGTACATAGTTCTTTTGTTGGAGTTAGAACTCAATTCTCGACAACTTTCCTTCACATCATCTTCTTCAATCCTAACTTTAAACTAGTCGAAATCCGATTGTAAGTCGAGACAAAGTATGTCAGCTCTATGCTATCTCTCGCATATCCTTGTAGTATTTCGATCATAACTTTTGATTCAGGATTCCAAATAAATTCATTAATTTTGAAGTTATGTTATTACAAATCCCTCTACTTTGTTGTAACTACCCAAAATGGATATTATATATTTATTAATATATTTTTTTTCTCGTATGTTTATGCTAAAATAAAATTTAAAATAAATTAACTTAAATATAATTTTAAGGCCACAAAATATTTTTATAAACTATTTTCATAAAAAAAAATATTTGAATTGTATTGATGAGTATCATATATTATATTTTTCCTTCCATATTTTATCTATTTTTGTATATAAATATATGTTACTCGGGTATTTTTAGTTTGTTTTTCAGATAATCCAATTCCTACAAAGAGATAACATGAAATCAGAGCCGGATTAGGAAACAAATCCTATAAAACAGTTTAAAGAGAGCAAAGTTACAAGATTAAAATACTTTAGAGAGTCAAAGTGTAATACAGTTAAGAAAATAAAAATAACAAGACACGAGACTCATGTGGAAGAAAATTCAAGCATTTTGCCACCATTTGGCGGCAAAAAGAGGGTCTCACAGGCTAAGTTTTCTTCGAGAGCTTCAATGTAATTTTGTAATTTTGCACTTCTATTAGAATTAGAATTTGAGTTTCGAAGCCTATATATTAGCCGCATCCTTATATTCTTGAGTTTTATGTAGAGATAAATCATAGAGGAAGTATGATATAATTTGTACTCAGATATTATTAATAAAATTAGGGGTTTGCTGAAGGGGTGACGGTCACAATACCGACTCCAGAGGTAACCTTTGATGTTTATTAATTTTTCTTAGGTAATTCTCTTTTAATTGATTTCTAGTTTAGATTTATTTGCTTTCTATATTAGATCTAACTGCTTTCATGAATAAAAATAGGATTTTGCTTACTAGAATTATGAGTAGCTAATTTAGTTTAGCTCTAGGATATAGATAAAACTAGAATCCACCATGTAATTGCTCTCTAATATTTTCTTCCTAATTAAAATAATAAAGACATAATTTTTCTATGAGAAGATTAAAATACAAGAACTCATAGATTAATACTTTGATAGGTTATACTTGAGTTAAGTTTCTTGATAGCCTATACATAGTTAGGATTTGGGATTGTTGATTTTCATCTTCTTTATCAAATTATCTAATGATTTAGTTTGCTTTTATGAAAAGTAGTTTTTTTGATGAATTATAATTGCACACTACTTGATAGCTCATACTTAGAGCACTTTAAATAAAAATTAAAACTAAAAGATCGAATTTTTATGATAGAAGAAAATAATAAAAGTAAATACATAGTTAGAAACTAGTGGATTCAATATCCTAGGCTAATTAGATCAACTCAATTTCAACTTAGAATCTTTGGTTAGTTCGTTAGAATAATAGGAATAGTAAGAATTGCAAAATACCTGAGATCTTTGTAAGACGATCTGTACAGCACTACAACGACATTATACGCTTGCAGTTAAATTATCACATAATATTTTTGGCACCGTTGTCGGGATTAACGGTGTTTTTCTTGCTTTTCTAACGTTTTACGGGTTAACAGTGTGTGTTAAGCATGCAGGAATCAGAAATTGCAGATACATGAAAAGCAAAAGGATCATAGGGACTTCAGGACTACATAGCAGAAATCAGAGAGTGAGACTCTCTAGTTATACAGCTAATTGGCAATAAAAACTGCCAATTGGTGGCAGGTCAGATGAGTTTCTCGCCCAAATTTCCTCTCTCTGTGTTTTTGGTTCTTGATTTTGTAAAAAAATTAAAAAAATAATTAGAAAAGTAGGAATCACATCTTTTATTTTGAACATATCTATTTCACAGTTTTATCTCCACCACACCCCACTTTTTACATTAGTTTAGAAAATTTATGCATACATTCACGATCGCTGGTTCATACCACATTGGACCCATGATCAATTTGGTCGACTAGTGAGATCAGATTTGTTTATGGGTGACAAGATGGACCAACCGATCCCGATCCTTAAGAATCAATGTTATCCGTTGTGCACATCACTAACATTATGCATCAAACTTCCACACGCAGTGGGTAATCACTATGAGTTAAAACCGCAGTACATCAGTATGCTTCCTAAATTCACTGGTTCTGATTCAGAATATGCATATCTCTTTAGCAGTGAATTTCAGAAAGTTTGCGTCATGATTAAACTGCAGCACTTGTCGGAGGAAGAAATTAAACTCCACTTCATCCCGTTTGCTCTCAAGGACAATGCCAAGAAGTGGTTGTACAGTATACTTACTGATTCAATCACTACTTGGGATGAATTTGTTACGGTGTTTCTTAAGAAGTATTATCCCACGCATAAGACGGTAAGGATTCAAAATCAAATCAATCAATTCCGTCAAGTACCGGGAGAACTCTTTTGAAAATACTTGGAATGGTTCAATGATCTTTAAGCTCGGTGTCCCCACCATGGGATAGAAAAGTGGCGGTTATGTCAAATCGTATACGAAGAATTCGATTACACATCCAGAACTCTTCTTGAGTCCATGTGTCAGGGGTAGTTTATGAGAAAGAACGAGGATGAAGCATGGAACTTTCTTGAGGACCTATCGTGGAAGACTATGTAGTGGAAGAGTCCCGCTGAGAAGTCCAGTGCATCAACTTTTGCGCATAAGGATAGGATCCATAGCGTCGACAACTCTATAGCTGCCGAAGCTAAGATTGCAATCTTTATGAAGAGAATTGAGACATTAGAGACTACTCGTGCTCCACAAGTAGGTCAAGTAAATCAAATTCAAGTTCCCACATGCTTTAATTGTAGAACTCTGAATCACGTCATGGAGGAGTGCCCACTATTAGTGAATTCCATGAGTCCCACACTTGAGCAGGCTAACGCTTATATCAAGAACCTATGAATAATCCATATGCTCTGTCATACAATCTTGGCTGGAGGAACCATCCAAATCTATCATGGGGTCAAGGGCAATATCAGGAAGCCCCTAACCGTAACATGCAATCTCCAACCACTGATCAATTCTCAAGACCAAATGTGGGTGCTTATCAACACCCAAACGCATCAAATTATGCAAACAATCAGAATAGACCACCTGCACAAAACCAACCACATCCACAACAAGGGTCTAATAATGATAAAGAAAAGCGACTTTAGTCACTTGAGAAGAACGTTGAAAATCTTCTCAAGTCTCATTCCAAGTTTGATACACATATGTCCAATCTTGACACACACATGCAAAATCTTATGAAAGTGTCAACTGATTTTATTCAAAGTATAGATCAGCAACTGCTTGTGAACCCTCAATCTATTAAGAATGTAGAGCAGCAGGTTGGAAAATTACGAGTCAGATGAGTGAACATGGCCAAGGTACTTTTCCAAGTCAACCCATAATGAATCTTAATGCCAGTTCCTCAAATCAGTCACATGTCCACTAATGCAATGTCATTCACACACTCAGATCTGGCAAGCAAGCGGACAATATTGTAGCCATGACCCCTGATCCCAATTATCTTTACTTTCTTAGAAAGATGACTCATCTATTATGTGAATGAAGTTTGTACTCAATTGACGAGACGGTGAAGAACTGCTCAAGAAATAAGTAGATTGATCGTGATGTAGATTTATTCATACCATTATTGAAATTTTGAGTACGAATTTTTTCTCTAAAGTGATAGGATGTAAATATCCAAAAACGATATGATATATTTATTAATATATTTTTGTCTCGATGTTTATGCTAAAATAAATTTAAAATAAATTAACTTAAAATTATAAACTATTTTCTTAAAAAATAATATTTGAATTATCTTATTATGGCTCAAGCCCTTTCCCTTGATCCAAAATCAAAATGATGATGATGACGATGATGATGATGATGATGATGATGATGATGATGATGATGATAATAATAATATGATAGTAGAGATGATAATAATAATAATGTATAAGATTGGACTTGAACCCAAAATTTAATAACATTTATTAGCCTCACATTCTAACTATTTAGTCAAATTTTATTTTGTAATAATTAAATAATATCCTTCCATTTTAAATATTCTAATTTAATCCCATCATTCAATTTCTAAAATGAATCATTAATCAATTCTATTAATTAGCCCATTTGATTCTTTTAAATTCAATTTCAAAATTTATCATTGAAAACTCTGTTGTCAACTACAATTATTAGTATTTAACCAATTTCAAATTTGTCCTTAAAAACCTTCTAAACCAATCATATTTATGAGCCTTGATTCATTCAAACATTCTTTCAAAAAATCTTATTTAATTCTATTAATCTCGTTAAATACTCTAAATCCTATATAAATCCTCCACTTATCTTAGTTTTCTGCCTGCAAATCAATTTCTCTCCTCTCTCTTTTCTCTACCTGATGGTCTCTGCCAGTAACTATCAAAGCCACCAGCAATAGTCCACTAACCATCGAAACATTATTGATAGTCAAAGCTCTGTTGACCACCAAATTGTCGTCAACCACTAGAAAAGCCACCTCACAAGTATTTTCTGCTACCAGACATGCCTTCATCATGTAAACTACCCCACCGACAACTTTTGCCAACCGTCACCATCCTTGCACCGAATCAATGCTGGAGTCACCATTATCCCGTCAACGCACCATCCCTCCTCATCACCTAACTTTTTTTAAAGACTTCTATTTCAGTTGAGATTAGTAGTAATTCCTTCCTATTTCCTTATTAGGTTTGATTTTATTGGATATAGGTTAGTTCTTATACCTATACCCATAAAAACCTAATTAAGACCTACCAAATTATCTAATAGACCCATTAAGATAACTATCCTATTAGTTAATTTGTTTCAAATATGTTAGCCTTCCATAACTAAAAGTAGATTTTTACCTACTTTTAATTCAAAAAAATTTCCTAAAATTATAAAAATTCAGATTTAGTTATTTTAATATTTTCGCAATGATTTCTTTTGTAGATATTAATTTCAATTAGAAACTTGAATGTGAAGTTATTTGATGAATGCAATTTCAAGCCAAGGCGAGTTCTTTCTCGAACTCACTTTTTCATTCACCATTTCTACTTGATAGGAATAAATTATATTTTAATTTATTAAATACAATTGTTTATATATGTCCTGATACAAATTAGTTTCCTTCGAAAATAATTTTTTAAATAAAGTATGATTTTATTTCCAAAAAGAAAATATCATACGCATTTTACATTTCTCATTTATACATGTTCATGTAATTAGTTATTATTTAATTATATAAAATTTGATGATCTTACAAACTTTATTTAAATAAAATATAGGTTATAAATTAACTAATCAGTAATCAAAAATAGTGAATCGAAATGCTAATTTATGGAGATAATGATTGTAATATTGTATACCAACGGTATCTAGAAAAAAGTTCTAAAGAAAAGTGATTATTTAATTATGGAACTTACTTGCTCGGCAAACCTCCACTTCCTTGCTCTTACCTTGTCATGTGTTATTATGATATGCAGTTAGAATATCTCTAAAATTAGTGATTGAAATTCAAATACTATGTTAAAATTATAAACATCTTTTTAAATATCACTTAATTATGATGAATTTTAACTATATATAAACTCGAAATGAATCAAGATCGGATAATGACTGGAAATTTAGTATACTCGATGTGACACGATCTTCATAACCATAAATAATACTAGATTGGGGTAATACTAATTGAATGTGAGTACTGTGCTTTGACTGTACTATTAAGTTGTACAACTGATTTTTATCCACACCATGGATACATAGTGATTTGTCGGATCACATTAGAATATTAGTTTTGGCGATGTGTAGTCTAGGTCAGCTTCGACAACCATGTGACTATTTTTCTTGGTCTGTACGCGAGACAATCAAAACACAGATATAGAATCAGTTAGATTCTCTAGTCATGCATAACATCGTAAATTAAAATACTTAACATGTAGACTAGAGCATAATTATAAGTCAAATAACTGTTGACAAATATTTTGTTAATAAATAAACTGTTGTGTTATATTTATTACCATATGCATCAATATTTTCTTATCTTACAAATGCATAATTATTTTAGTTTAATCATTTTATATTTTATTTATTTTATAGTATTATTATTTTGTTGCAATCTGACGATATGGATATGCATGTCTAAATTTTAAAATAGATCCAATGGAGCAGACTGAAGATCTGATAGAGTAATTGAAAGTAATAGACGGACCTTGTTTTCTTTTCAGTCTTGTATTTATTATCTAAAATTGTTTCTGCTCTTAAAATGTTATTTTGTCCACATTTGTTTCGATATCCTTATTTCAATCACTATCTATTGTAATCCATCCATTGAATAAATATTATATTTTTAAAGTATTATTGTGTATTTAAATTATGGCAATGATTGATATTTTACTGAGCCTTAGCATATTTTCATGAATGCGTTGCCAAACGACTTGGCTATCCAGTGTTCCAGATGCATATCGTTCCAGGTGTTTACTAATATAACCTTTAATGTAGTCAAAACTTCGGTAGAAGTCAAAGTAAATATAGCAGTCACTAGATTACCCATTATATATCCTCTCGGTATTTTGACCATAACTTTCTCTACAAAACCCTAATAAAGCTCATTTTGAGCTTATTGGAAAGTGGACTCAATTTCTTTAATTTTTTTTGTGTTACATGTCCTCAAGTTCATCCTCTAACCCCACTAGAATTGTGCTCAAGCACGACATCTGTGCACATGACCATAGCTCAGTAGAGACTTCCTCTGCGACATTGTTGGTGGGTTTCTCCACCGACACTGTCTGTGGGGATGGACCTTCTCTGACCTTATTAGCAGGGGTTGTTACCCTTCCAACACATCTACAGGGCCCCAGCCCCTCGAGCTGGCCAAATTCACGCTGAGTTGGTCTCTTTCCCGTTAACACTAAGGAGTCTGTTGGGTGGGATGCGGTACAGTTTTACTAAAATATTTATAACTTTTTATCTATATCTCCAATTGAGCTTAGCTTAGATTTGTTGGAAATAAAATAAAATAATCTACATCTTCTATAACTTTCTATCTTTCTAATTCCCACTTCATCTTTGAAAAATCTTAGCTTAAAATTGGAGTTGCTACAGGGCGGCAAGGTTCTTGTGTTATGTTCAATAAGATATCTTTTAATCCCAAATACGTTTAAGCTCATCCTAGACTTACTTGAAAGAGAACTCAACCCTCTTACAAATCCTAGCTATACTTTTTATTCGAATTCTAATTATATAAAAATATAAGAATTATTTAGAGTCACAGCAACTACAAAACGACTATACAATAATGGAGTTGTTGAAACTCCTCGTGATTCGTCGTTCCCCTTATAAGTTTCACCCAACCGTAAGGCTCATCTATGAACTCTACCTCTATTGTATTTGCAAAATTTTAATACTATTTTGATTAATTGATTCTTTTCTTATCATCCAAACTCTGCCTAGCCTAACCATTTTTGCTAACTCAGTTAATACTACTAATCCCTGGTAATACTACTAATCCCTGTCAACACTACTCATTCTCGCTAACACTATTCATCATCGCCAACACTACTCATCTTTGTCAACTCCATTAAGATAACTCAACTTTACCAATACCACTAATCTCAGTCAACACCATCAACTCGCCTTATCTTCACTGACTTAACTATTCTACCTTATCAGACCTCTTCCTTATAACTCTACTCTCCTTGCCAACCCTCCTATGAAATTTAGCCCAATCAAATTCAGTATCTTTATTAGGAATTAGCTCGAGGCCAACTTATTATATAACTGCATGATTTATTATTTTATTATTTTAATTATCCTATTTAACTGATGGTTTATTTGATAATTCTTAACCCTTCAGAATTGTTGAGAATGGTTATGCTTGACTTAACTAATTATTACATCATATACTAATTCGTTCATATGATTTCATAATATGGTCCTTGTCTAATAAGTAGGTTACTCATATCATACATATACATTATATCACCAATATGCCTCTGGCTCATTAGGACATGTACTTGGATCTTGACTTGCTTGTAACATTTCATTTTTGGACGTGACTTGATGTGATAATTTAACTGCAAACGCACAGTGCCAATTGTAGAGCTATACAGGTCGTCCTACAGAGATCTCAGGTGTTTTGCAATTCTTACTAACTCTATAGTCTAACGGATTAACAAAGAGTTTCTAAATCGGATTTGAGAGTTATTCTAATTAGTCTAGAATCTAAAATCCACTAGTTTACAACCAAATATTTACTTCTATTATCTTCTTCTACCATAAAAAGGTGATCTTTTAGTTTAATCTTTATTTAAAGTACCCTAAGTATGAGCTATCAAGTGGTGTGCAAGTATAACTCATCAAAGATACTGCTTTTCATAAAAATAAACTAAATCATTAGATATTTCTTTGAATAAGATGAAACCAACAACTCCAAACCCTAACTAAGTATAGGCTATCAAGAAACATAATTTAAGTATAACTTATCAAAGTATTAATCTATAAGTTCATGTATTTTAATATTTTCATAGAAAAATCATATCTTTATTATCTTTATTATTTTATTTAAGAAGAAAATTCTAAAGAGTAATTACATGGTGAATCCTACCTTCATCTACATCCTAGAGCTAAGCGAAATTAGTTACTCATATTTATAACAAGCAAAATCAAATTTTTATTCATAGAAAGCAATTAAATCAAATCTAGAAAGCAAATAAATCTAAATTAGAAAGCAATTAAAATAAATTAACTATGGAAAAATTGAAAAACAAAGATAATTGCCTCTAGAGTCTGGTATTGTGGCCGTTACACCTTCAGCAAAACCCTAATTTTATTAATAAAAAGTACATCTCAAATTACACCTAAAAAGCTCTCTCCCAATTTATAAGGATTCATAGGGTATTTATAATCCAAATACAATCCTACTCCTATTCAAACTCAATACAAAAGATATAATCCTAATCCAACACAAACTAATATCAAGATATATAATTTTAATCCAATCCATAGGTATTAGAAACCAATGGTTGAGATTAGATGGCAAAAAATACTAATTTTCGGATCCAAAATCTGAAATTAAGTTCAACAGACCCGTAGCCAGTTGATCAGATTTTTAACTCTGCAGCAGTTCAGTAAAATGACCATAACATTTTTATGCGAACTCGGATTAAGCTGTTCTTAGACTTGTTTCGAAGATAATTCTAAGCTCTACAAAGTTTCCCTACATGGCATTTTCCAGTTCAAGTTTTATCTTTACCAAAAATACTCTTGAATTTGCTGCTACTACACTTGAGTGTCGGTTTTCGCCTTAGTTAACTTTCTTTGCTCATATTCTTGATAAATTTGTATCTTCTTCTTCTTTTCCTTGCAAAATCTTTGTTACCTATAAAAACACACTAAATATATATGAGTAGCAATTATTTATATACAAAAATAGATAAAATATGGGAGGAAAAATACAATATATGAAACTCATCACACCCCCACACCTATTTTTTGCTAGTTCTAAAGCAAAATCTAAAAAGAAAAGAAAAATTCTAACTCACTTTCGCAGGAATCGCGATTGCACTTAGCACGTGCAATAAGCCTTTAAATCCCTAGGTTACCCTAATAGACGAGTGTTGTCTTGTGATTTTGCCGTGAATATACCCACAAAATTCATGAAGAAAATAGATTAAGGAATAAAGAAAAGAAAAATAAGGATAACCAAAAATTAAGAAAAATAAAAATTTTATACAAAAAAAGAAAAATATTTTTCTTAATATTTTTATAAATTAATCTCACTAATATACAAACTGAAGAACGCATTTAGATTATTAATTTTCAAATCGAGCATTATATCAGATACACTTATCATTTAATCAAAAATTTAAATCTTATATTTCAATACCTACTAACAGATAATCTATTGGCTTCTATACATCTACGTGCACGTGTGATAGTCTATTTCAGTTTTAGACTCCAACTCTAACTCATGATTCATCTCCTCTCTCATAACATTTTTTTCTTTTTTCTTTTTTTAATTCTTTTCTTTTTTTAAGAATATTTTACTTTTCATGCGAATATTCACGCTTGCTTAGGCGTAACGTACGCGATTACTCGGTTCATACTCTTTTCTTTTTTTTCTTATTTTTTAGAATATTTCACCTTTCATGCGAACATTCACGCTTACTTAGGTACAAAGTACCTGATTACTTGGATCATACTCTTTTTTCACTCTTGAGACTATTGCCTTAATATCAGACTCACCCCATTATTTTATCACTCTCGAGGCTATTGCCTTAATACCAGGCTTACCCCATTATTTTATTCTCACTTTTTTCTTTGTTTAGAGAGAGAAGACTTACTTAATCGTTATCATATTTATTCTTAACCTAATAAACTATTGTGAAGTGAAAAATAGATGTATACTTGCCTCAAAACTACTGTTAGCGACATTTATTTTTTAAAGTTTGATCTTTTTCATAAAATTCAAAGTGTATCATCCAATCTACTCTTCTATCCAATTTTAAATCTAAATTTGTTCCTTTATCTATAATTAGGTTGATCTACTGATAAAAATACATAAATTTGTTGTAAAAAAAATTATTTATTTATTTCAGTTTTTTATTTATTTTTTCAGTTTTTTTTAAATTTTTTTCAGTTAGTTACCCTAAAAATTACCTAAAGTGTAAAATAAAGAAACCCAAAAATCATCTAAAAATAAAATAAAAACTCTAAAAAAAAACTAAAATCTTAGAAAAACACAAAAACATATTTTAACCCACTCCCCCACACTTAAACTCATATATGCCCTCATACACAAACCAAGGGTGGTAAAATAAATAAGAAAATTATTATATAAATATTATATACTTACTAGAAAATTTAAACCGGTTACGACCTCTTGATCGCTTTCCACTCTCATAGTGTGTCCTTTTATGTTTTGATATGGATGAACTTAGCTTTTTTGTCAATTTTGTATTTAATCTCTCCATTTTGTTTTTTATTTTTCTCAATTAATTTCTACCCTTCTTTTTTTATTCAATAATAAAATTTTAAAGTTGGAAATCGTACCTTTATCATCGATATTTGACCCATGAGTATCGTTCATAATAGTAAGTATTTTAGTTTTATCAACTTGTGAAATAACATCTCACTTTGATGTAGCGGAATCATGAGCTCAATTTTGGATCGCTCTTTCAGATCATTAGGTACCATAATCTCTTCTTTTTCTAGTTCCTTCCAATCTTCAAGTATTATGGGCTTGTCATGCAATTTTTTTTCAACCCTATCATCAAAATTTTCAAAAGAAAATGGCATACTGGTAGACTTATTATCAGTCAAGTTATTATGAAGAGATAAAAATTCTTCCTTACAAATTTCTTCATAAGTTCCATCAAAAGAATCAGATGATAATGTGTCACTAGTAAGCTCATCATGAGGCAAATTACCAAGCAAAATATTTTTTTATCACCAGTTTCATTATTTTCACAATGGTCTAAATTAGTTTGATCACAGTGTTGAATTATAGACTCATCATGCATAAAATTATTTAACTCATTTTGAATCATATCTACTTCAAAAGATGACTGAAGTGGTTGCTTGTTGGAGTCAGATATATTTAAACTATTAGATGGTTGATCTTCAAAAAGTTTAGTTTGAAAAATCGCTTTGAGAAGATCTTCCATACAAGATGCACTTTGAGAGGATGATACAGTTTGAGAGGATGATTTTAGCAAAGTTTATATATCTTCCTCTATTCTACGTCTTCGTTTCTCAGACTCTTTATTGTAATTTTTCTTATTTTCCACAAATGATTGCATTTTGAGATCATGAGTGAAATTTGATGGTGGATATGATAGATCTGTGTACATATTTGATGACAGATATGAAGTGATTGTAGGTAAAATCTCATGACAAGCATACATTGCTTCTAATCTTTTTAATCTTTCATCTAACATGTTCAATTGCATATCTTGTTTATGATTGAATGTAGAACATGAAGATGAATAGCCCATAAAGAAAGGATCAGTGGATGACTATCTTGATATGATTCTTGATTAAATGCAAAATTAGAATTATTCATCCATTCATAATTATAATTTTGTGTATAAGAAGCACTCGTAGGTTCATTATATGTGTTGTGAATTTGATTATAACCTAGTCCTAGCAAACTTTCTATCCATGGACACTGATAATAATTATGATATGCATCACGACAATGATAGCAACCAGTTTGATTTTGAAATATTTTTTAATTTTTTAATTTTTTATTTTTTTTTGAAAAAGGTGGAGAGGGAGAGAGATGGAAAAGAAATAAAAAAGATTGATTGCTTTTTTTATTTTTTTTAGAACCAGGGAACCAAAATACAGAACTGGAGAAAAAGTAGATTCAGAGTGTACATGATAGGTAGCTAATTGGCAGGTTTAGTCGCCAAATAGTGGCTAAATCAGAGACCTTGACTCTCTGATTTTTGTTGCTTAGTCCAGAGGCTCTTGTGATCGCTTTTGTCTTCCTGTATCTGCAATTTCTATTCCCTGCACACTCAACACACACTGTTAACCCGTAAAACTTTAAAAAAAGCAAGAAAAATATGGTCGATCCCCGGCAACGGCGCCAAAAAATTGATGTGATAATTTAACTGTAAGCGCACAGTGTTAGTTGTAGCGCTATACAGGTCGTCCTATAAAAATCTCAGGTGTTTTGCAATTCTTACTAATTCAATAGTCTAACGGATTAACAAAGAGTTTCTAAATCGGATTTGAGAGTTATTCTAATTAGTTTAGGATCTAGAATCCACTAGTTTCCAAGGATATATTTACTTCTATTATCTTCTTCTAGCATAAAGATGTGATCTTTTAGTTTAATCTTTATTTAAACTGCCCTAAGTATGAGCTATCAAGTGTGTGCAAGTATAACTCATCAAATATACTACTTTTTATAAAAATAAACTAAATCATTAGATATTTCTTTGAATAAGATGAAAACCAATAACTCCAAACCCTAACTAAGTATAGGTTATCAAGAAACTTAATTCAGGTATAACCTATCAAAGTATTAATCTACAAGTTCTTGTATTTTAATCTTTTCATAGAAAAATCATATCTTTATTATCTTTATTATTTTATTTAAGAAGAAAATTCTAAAGAGTAATTACATGGTGAATCCTACCTTCATCTACATCCTAGAACTAAGCGAAATTAGCTACTCATATTTTTAACAAGCAAAATCAAATTTTTATTCATAGAAAGCAATTAAATCAAATCTAGAAAGCAAATAAATCTAAATTAGAATGCAATTAAAATAAATTAACTATGGAAAAATTGAAAAACAAAGATAATTACCTCTAGAGTTCAGTATTGTGGCCATCACCCCTTCAGCAAAACCCTAATTTTATTAATAAAAAGTACATCTAAAATTACACCTAAAAAGCTCCCTCCCAATTTACAAGGATTTATAGGGTATTTATAATCCAAATACAATCCTACTCCTACTCAAATTCAATACAAAAGATATAATCTTAATCCAACACAAACTAATCTCAAGATATATAATTTTAATCCAATCCATAGGTATTAGAAACCAATAGTTGAGATTAGATGGCATAAAATACTAATTTTCGGGTCCAAAATCAGAAATTAAGTTCAACAGACCCATAGCCCGTTGGATCGGATTTTTTACTCTGCAGCACTTCAATAAAATGGCCATAACATTTTCATGCAAACTCGGATTAAGCTGTTCTTAGACTCGTTTCGAAGATATTTCGAGCTCTACAAAGTTTCCCTACATGGTATTTCTAGTTCAAGCTTCATTTTTACCAAAAATACTCTTGAAGTTGTTGCTGCTGCACTTGAGTGTCGGTTTTCCCCTTAGTTAACTTTCTTTGCTCATATTCTTGATAAATTTTAATCTTCTTCTTCTTTTCCTTGTAAAATCTTTGTTACCTATAAAAACACACTAAATATACTTGAGTAGCAATTATTTATATACAAAAATAGATAAAATATAGGAGAAAAAAATATAATATATGAAAATCATCATGACTCGATTTGTGTGATATGGATGTCTAATACAAACCCCGCGTAATATCGCTTAGAACTTGATGTGACTTGATTCCTAAACAAATATAGTAATAAAACAATGGGTACGAGGGAACTGAACGATGGAATGGAACATGTATAATGGAGGTTAGGTTGCATAACCGCGTTGGCCTTGTATTGTTGATTTCTATTTCAAAGATAATATTAGCACTTAGCGGTGCGGTTGGTTCAAATGAGACCAATGTTATGGCTGTGATCATAAATATCATGGGATAATACTAGCATTTAGTGGTGCAATTGGTTTAAGGGAGACGAACGTCATGACCATGACCCTGGATATGCATGGGGTAATACTAGTATTTAGTGGTGTGATTAGTTCGAAGGAGACTAACGCCATGACCATAAATCCGGATATACACACGATAATATTAGCACTTAGCACTACGGTTGATTTAAGGGAGACTAACATTATAGTCATGATCCCGGATATGTGTGGATGGTCTAAATGAGGCCTCGTGGCCGTAGTATCGGTGTTGTTGCTAATGGAGCCCTATTGCCGCAGTGGATTTCGGTCTACAGAAACGAGTCCAAAATCGGCCTTAACCCATTATGATATATATATGGAGTGTGGTGCTAGGGTTTTGGTTGAGCCGAAAAAAAAGAGCCAAAAGTTTTTTCTCTTGATTTTCAAGGCGGCTGTTTGTGTTTGGCAAGGAGAGAGAAAAGGTAGCGGCTACAAGAAAGAAGGGGTTGTTGCTTTCTCTGGTTTTGACCGAAGCGAAGAAAAGGATTAGTGAGGAGGCTTAAGCTAATCGTTCTGGGGGCTGCTGCTCTTGATTTTGGCTGAAGGAATCAAAGGAGAGGATTCAAGCAAAGAGGAAAATCACTGCAATAAGAGGTTATGGTTTGATCTCAAAATCTTGTGTGATTTTTTTGTCAATTCTTTTGTGGTTGAGAACTAGAAAGTTATAATTCTCTTTTGATATAGTGGAAGTTATTCATCGTGTCCCGTGGATGTAGGCATATTGCCGAACCACGTTAAATCTGCATGTTCTCTGTCTCTGCTATTTTTCTCTTTGATTAACTATTTGATTCCGCTGGTTGTTGCATTAGTATTATTCTGCTATTTTCTCTAACAATTGGTATCACAGCCCTGGTTCGGATCAGATTTCACTTAGATCGGTGTTGATTTTGAGTGGGAGTTATGGCGGAAGATAGGAAGGAAAAGATTGAAAAAATTGATGGGACAGATTTCCAATGGTGGAAATTGCAGATGGAAGATTATTTATATCAAAAGAATTTACATTAACCACTATTTGGAGGAAAGCCAAAAAAGATAACGAGGAGTGGGAATTTTTGGACAGGAGAGCTTTGACGCAGATTCGATTGTGCATGACAAAGCAGATTGTGTTCAACATCTCCAAGGAACATATTTATCACCTCCATACACCATCTGTGATGGATGATGTACACTACTTCAAATAAAGAGCAGTGTAGACGGAGTTCGTCATTTTCGAACCAACCTGACCACCTACCTAGCAAACAAGTAGGCTGCTATACACATCTCCGTCATTCCAACCATCAGTGGCCAAGAGAATAACCTTCTCCAGGTAACCTCTCATGACTCGAGATTCTTCTAAAACTCTCTGCCATTGAACGGGTGATAGTTTGAGTAGTGACTGGAAGAGAGCAACCATGGCTTCACGTAAAAGTGACGCTTCCTCTCTGGATGTACGGTGATATATTTTCCCCCTGGCAAGGGCTTCTGCGATACCCTGTTGCTGACCGACGGTCTTCACCGTCGGCCGCTACATCGATACACACTAATCCAAACTCACCCACAGCGACCTTCTGATGGAGGTCCCTAGGGGGGCACCGAGGGTAGTTTTGCCTTCGGATTATGTACCCAATTCACCGGAACAGGTATATAGGTGGGTTGACGTACCCAAATCAACACTACAGAACCTAGGATCCTGTCCCATGATGATCCTATAGTGCCGAAAGGGGACTCGCCCGGTATGAGGGTTAGACCCCACACGCGATCTGAACCTGGACCGGTACCACCGGTCCACGCCAGGTACTTCACAGTACCGTGACGCCCTACCCTCAGTGCATATTATGAACCATTGTGAGTAGATAGAGCCACCAAAGAGATGCGACGGTAGTGGACAGTCCCTCTGGGGGAGACTGTCCACCACGTCGAACGGTGGATACAGTCGGGTGACGAATGTCGGGGATACTTCGGGGTGGAAAGCATACAAGAGAAGACCCGAGTGACGTGAGAAAAGACAGAGTTGCTCGAGACCTCCTTCGCTACTAAAACGTAGCACTCCTTCACCTCTGCTACGATATTCATGAACTAAAGAAAAAGAGTACGCGTGCGGGAGCGGCTCGCTTCGCTTCTTCGACACCTCCGTTTGGTGGAGTAATTGACGGTCCTTCCCTTTTGGGCCGATTGTGGGCGAGGAGGGATTCGAATCCCCGACACCGTGGTTCGTAGCCACGTGCTCTAATCCTCTGAGCTACAGGCCCCACCACGTCTCCATTGGATCTGTTCCCAGGAGTACCCTAAAAAAAGAATCTCTCCTTAGCCATTTCGTTTCGTTTCGGAAGGAGAAGATGTGAAAGCGCGTTTCTCTCTATAAGAACAGTGTGTTCCGAGGTGTGAGGGGTGAGAGAGAGATGTCATAATTTGGATTGGGGTTTTGAATAAGACGACCTTTGCATTTTTTATTTTTATCTTTTTTATATTTTAAAAGTCAAATAAGAGGTTTCCAGCTTTTTAGCATTCTAGTGTTGAGCTATTTTTCTGCAGGACCTCCCCTACAGTATCGTCACCGTAGTAGAGTTTAACCACCGACATTCGGGATGGATTGGTGTGGTTCCTCTATGCTTAGGACACCAGAATATCGAACCATGAACGAAGAAAGGCATGAGAGAAAAGCATATTGGCTAGTGATTGTGAGGCCCCAATTCGTCGACTGTAAGGGACCAAAGGCCTCTGCCCTTCCCTCCCATCGATAGATAGGGAAGGGCAGAGCTTTTGGTTTTTTCATATTGTCAAACAGTTGAACAATGAAAATAGATGGCGAGTGCCTGATCGAATTGATCAGGTCGTGTAGGAACAAGGTTTGACATCTCTCAGTCTTTCCGGATGCCTCAGCTGCATACATCACTGCACTTCCACTTGACACCTATCGTAATGATAAACGGCTCGTCTCGCCGTGACCTTATCTTGGATTCTCAATACTTCTGTCGCTCCATCCCCGCAGGGGGGCAGAGAACCCGTCGCTGTCTCGGCCGTGCTATCGGAGGCTCTGGGAAGTCGGAATAGGAGAGCACTCATCGTCAGGGTGGGCTTACTACGTCAGATACTTTCAACAGTTATCCACTCCGCACTTAGCTACATAGCGTTTACCGTGGGCATGATAACTGGTACACCAGAGGTGCGTCCTTTCCGGTCCTCTCGTACTAGGGAAAGGTCCTCTCAATGCTCGGAAGCCCGCACGAATATGGACCGAACTGTCTCACGACATTCTGAATCCAGCTCACGTACCGCTTTAATAGGCGAACAGCCTAACCCTTGGAACATGCTACAGCCCCAGGTGGCGAAGAGCCGACATCGAGGTGCCAAACCTTCCCGTCGATGTGAACTCTTGGGGAAGATCAGCCTGTTATCCCTATAGTAACTTTTATCCGTTGCGCGACGGCCCTTCCACTCGGCATCGTCGGATCACTAACGGCCGACTTTCATCCCTGCTCGGCGGGTGGGTCTTGCAGTCGACGCTCCCTTATGCCTTTGCACTCGAGGGCCAATCTCTGTCCGGCCCGAGAAAACCTTTGCACGCCTCCGTTACCTTTTGGGAGGCCTACGCCCCATAAAAACTGTCTACCTGAGACTATCCCTTGGCCCGTAGGTCCTTACACAAGGTTAGAATTCTATCTCTTCTAGAGTGGTATCTCACTGATGGCTCCCCCCCCCCCCCCCCCCCCCCCCCCCCCCCGCGGTGATGGAGGCCTTCCTCCGCCTTCCACCTGACGCTGCGCAGGAAAGGCCCAAAGCCAATCCCGGGGAACAGTGAAGGTCTTTCTGTCCAGGTGCAGGTAGTCCGCATCTTCACAGACATGTCTATTTCACCGAGCCTCTCTCCGAGCCAATGCCCAGATTGTTACGCCTTTCGTCCCAAAGCATAGGTTCTTTGTCTTAGGGGGGAGACGAATGACTCTATCTCGTAGCGAGGCGAGTATCCTCGGTCACTGAACAGAGCATACATTATCCAGTCTTGTCTTGTGGAGGGATTTAGATGGAGGTGAGGTCTCCGAACGAACAAAAGGAGTCGACATGCTCTTGTCCTTATGAACATCCTTCCAAAACCGAAGTTGATCGCGTACTTTACTTCGCAAAACTTGTTGAGAAAACCCGTCAGCCATCCCCTACCGAACCGAAGCATACTTACATTAACGAGAAAATATGCTCTTTCCCGAACCGAAGCATATCTACATACGGCAGCATATCTACATATACTTAGATTAAAGATATTCTAATTTGGAATTTAATAAGTGAGATAGTCTACGATATCGGTTATCTTTATAATACAGAGATCTTCATTTGCTAAATTGTTTAATTAGCTTAAATAGGTGTTCTAATTTAGTTATCATAATTATTAGAAAAGTGGATTACCAACGAAGAAGGAAACTAGTTGTTATTCTCTTATCCTAACTAGGCTTGCTCTCTTTATATATTTTCCTTGAATCTCCTATGTTTTTTAAGTTGTTTTTGAATAAATTGTCTTTTCGACTTCTATTTGTGCTTGAAGTGTTTACAGCTCTAGCATATCTTCCCTATGAAAAATGATCTTGGGTTACTTGTCCAAGTACTATTTGACGAGTCTCTGCAGTTGGGAGCGCTCTCTTTAGAGTAGATCACACACTATCAAACAAGGCTAATATCGAGTTCTCATGGAATACCAACTTGCAAGCGTTTGCTCCAATCTCCTGGAGAATCCTTTAAGGATATGTACATCGAGTATGAAAATCTTTACAGTTCCAAAAGGAAACCTCTCGGAAAGAGTTCATCCCCTATATCTCCAACTAAAAATTCATGTATTCTTTTATATAAATCTGCAATAAATTTGTACCTATATCATTAAACAGAATCTGCTGATGAATTTTATCACGTAATTTATGCTAGTTATATGTAAGTAAGCCCAAGGGGGTTAGGTTTGTCTCATATGGGAATGGGAAGTAAATCCACAGACTTCTTAAAGGGCTAGACTATATGCTCTATCAGATGCATAACAAGGCTCTCCATTTACAAATATAATATGGAGGGATTTCTTGCCTTTCTCATCTACTACCAACCATATTTTTTTTATTTTTCATATTAACTCTTGGTTAGAGAAGGAGCCAATACTACTCTCTTTCCAGTAAATATAAATGTGTAAATATTTGACTTTTCAAAACTTTTCACATCCATGTTATATACAGTCATGGCCTACCTATCAATATAAGTGTGGTATCCATAAGTAACATGTCACACCAAATATCATTGTGATAATTGAAAGATTAAATAGACATGAGACAACACTAGGTAGTTAAATGAAAGTTCTTATTAATCCAAATAATGATGTACAGTTGTGGGTATAGTTCAGCATTAAGATGAATCTTTTTATCAATCAACTTGGAGATTATATTCTAACTACCTCATCAACTATGACTTAATAATTCTTACCATTCTATGTGATATACATGTACACTATTACAGGTGCAGGACAGTTCTTTACATGAAAGGGGTATTTACTGGTTTGTCCCTCAAATCTTTATATATTATGATTTAGTCCCCCAAATCTTCATATTTAGGATTTAGTCCCCCAAATCTCCTAAGTTACTACAATTTAGTCCCCTTCCTTAACTTTCTTTAATTTTTGACCTGATATTACCATTTTACCCCTTCTTATTCATTCTTTCTCTTCTCCTCTCTTCTCCTCCTCTCTTCCTCCTCTCTTCTCTTTTTCTTCATTATTCCTCATTTCTCTTTCTTCTCTCTTCCTTCTCTTTTCTTCATTGGGAAAAGAGAGGAGGAAGAGAGAAGGAGAAGAGAGGAGGAATAATGAAGAAAAGGAGAAGAGAAAGGAGGAAGAGAGGAGGAAGAGAAAGAATGAATAAGGAGGGGTAAAATGGTAATATCAAGTCAAAAATTAAAGAAAAATAGGGAGGGGGGCTAAATTGTAGTAACTTAGGAGATTTGGGGGACTAAATCTTAAATATAAAGATTTGGGGGACTAAATCATAATATATAAAAATGTGAGGGACAAACCTGTAAATACCTCTACATGAAAATGTGTGCCTATATATCTCAAATCTTCCTCAGTACCCCTAAAATTCTCTGGAGATTCATAATCCCAAATTCATCTAAATCCTCATTGTTGGCAGTGAAAATTTCTAAGTTAAAAAAGGATTTTCCACAACAGAACGCGGAGCTAACTCCGCAGCCCCGCGTTTGGCTATATTAGCCTTGCGTTTGAACAAAACGCGGAGATGTTTAATAGCTCCGCGTTGATTCCACAGTCTGGCTAGTTTTAGCCTCGCGTTTGAGTGAAACTCGGAGATGATCAATAGCTCCGCGTTAGCTCCGCGTTCTAGTTATTTAGCGCCGCGTTTTGATGCGATTAAAGCTCCGCGTGAGCATATAACCAGAATCTCAAATTGATTGAGATTATGATTTGGGTTTATCCAAATACCTAAGTCAAGTCCAATCAGAACTCTAAATCAAGAGATTTAAATCAATATTAAAGATTTGATTGGAATCCTTGATGAGAGGGAATTCTATTTAGATAGAAACTTTCAAATTAACCTGGGGCTATAAATACCTTCCTGGTGAAACCCTAGGATCTTCTTTTCGGCAATTAAGATCTTCTTTTTGGATCCTTTGACAATTCAAGTACGCAAGAGAGCCTTGAAATCAGGGGTATTCTTCTTCTTCCTTTCGGTTCTTAGAGAATTCAAGTTACGCACAGAGCCTTGAGTTCAGGAAAGACCGGAGAAGATCGTTTACAGTCGGCCGATATCTTCAAGAGAGAAGAGTTCAACGTTCGATCGTCCAAAGGAACTACTATAGATCCCATCGCTACGAGATCCCACAAATATATTGTAAAAGAGAGAGATTAAAGTATAAAATCCTCTCGTTTGTTCTTTTTATCTTGTTCACTTCTATTGTAATTTAAATTAATTCAATGGAAGGAAAGCGAAGAATTTCTGTTGTGAACAAACTGGCGACCACAGTGGGAGCTGTCTCTTTCACTGCCGAAGAGATCGTGGCGCAATCGGACGTTGACATGATCGGATCCGAAGTAGACACGCTGGTTGTTGAAATCGACCAGCAGAAGTTGAGGAGTTCCTCTCCTCTGAATCAGGTGACTTGGGCGAGACACGACACTATCGTCACATGTACTCCAATACCCGAGCAACGGGTAAAAAGGTATCCACCGAGATACGGGGATCCTTGGAGACTGCGGCTATAGGGCCGATGCTCGAACAAGAAATCCTAGCAGAGGAAGAGCTTCCTACTGCCGAAGAAGACTTGGAAACTGGATTGACCAGGACCCAACTCCGAAATAGGAATCGGAGACTAAGGCGGAAAGCCCTTAAAGCCTGCCTCAGACGCAAGGCTACCAGATGCGAGGCTATGGTCCCTCGCAAACTGGCTCACGCTAATTTCCAGACCAGCTACTATCGCATTAAACGCGAAGTTACAACTTGCCTTAAAAGCAAGGAAAAGCCAGCGTGTGATTTTCCACGCGAGGCTGTTGCTGAGCCCAGCGAGAAACGCGAAGCCAGCATGATTTGCGCTAGTCGCAAAATATCTGACACTTGCGAGAAACGCGAGTATAAAAAATTATTTGAAGCCAGCGTGTGATTTTCCACGCGGGGTTGATACTAAGCCAAGCAAGAAACGCGAGGCTGATAGCACTTGCAATAAACGCAAGATCCCTGACACTTGCGAGTATAAAAATTCAATAAAGCCAGCGTGTGATTTTCCACGCGAGGCTGATACTGAGCCAAGCGATAAATGCGAGGCCAGTAATACTTGCGAGAAATGCAAGATTCTCCACGAGGAACGCGAGGATGATTGGCAAATAGTTGTCAGTCGTAAAAATTGTGCTAGGCGCGAAGCTATGATTTGCGTTAATCGCAAAGATAAGCCAGCGTGTAAGAACTTCCCTTCATGCGAGGCTATTATTCCAGAAGCTAAATTTCTGAAGACAAGCCAAGCCAGCGAAAAACGCGAGGCTAAAACGGCAAGATGCGGAGCTATTCCTCAGCCCCGCGCGATAAGACGCGAAGCTACTTCTAAGCTCCGCGTGGATCAATCCAACCGCAGAATCAGGGCAGATCCTTGCATCAGCGGGCCAGAACTGGATTCCAATAATCCTGAGAAGTTTCAGTGGGTTCATAGACCCTCTCAAAAGTTGAATAGATCCCATGATTCCATAGCTGAAGACGTTGATCTCAGGGAATATCTGTCCAAGAAGAGAGGCATAGAACAACTGCAAGCTGAACCTGTTTGTCATTGCCAGCAGCTTATGACAGCGGTGTCCGCTGTAATGGACAACTGCGGCTGCAGCAAGAGCAGGGTATCTGTGTTCGACCGATTAATTGAGTCAGACAAGAACCCTGCTAAGAAGACAAGAACCGCTTCCCTAAAAGAATGGAGGGCTGTAACTTCCAACATGGTGGGAAAAGAGAAAAAGATTGTAGAGACGGATGATGATTCGGAGTCGAGCGATGAAGAACCTTCTCACGTCACTCGACTTAAATCAGGAGCCGTCCCACCTAGAAATTATAAGAAGCTTGCAAGGGGTTCTCACGACGAGGATAGTGATAATTTAGCTATAGCCTCCCCTCCATCCTCTACGTCATCTCGGCTACAGAGAACGGCATCGCATATGGCAGATAAGTCTGATGATATCAATCAGAGATTTGAAGCTCAAGAGAGAATGATTCGCGAGCAACAAAAGATGATTGAAGGCCTTAAAGTGATGCTCTCTAAATTCGTTGAAGATAAAAAGGGCAAAGAAACTCTGAATGAAGAAGAACAGGAGGAGAAAGCCCACTCAATCCATGAGGATGACGATAGATTTTCTTTCCATGATCCGCATGGAGAAAAGATAGAGAAATTATAAATTCAACTCGAAGCTTTGATGCAGAAAAAAGAGTTGAAATATTCAGGGGTCTCAAGACCATATCCACCTGAATGGGATGTGATACCCTACCCCTAGAAGTACAAGCCGCTCAAGTTAGAGCCTTATGATGGGAAGGGGTCACCCAGTCAGCACATTTATTATTTCTTGTCCCAAGCAGGACATTTGTTGGGTAATGACCCAATTATGAACAAAGTATTTGCAAGTACTTTGCGAGGGCCTGCTTTTACTTGGTTCATGCAGTTGCCCCCAGGTTCTATTAATACCTGGTTCGATGTTGAGAAATTATTTCTCTCGCATTTCTTTGAGGAAGATACCGAGATTACGGTCATTCCCTCCTTGCAATTACACAAGGGGAACAAGAAACGGTAAAAGATTTCATAGAAAGGTTCTGGGAGAAGTCCGTTTATTGCAAACACGGAATGATCCAGGAAACTCTAGTCGAGACTTGTCGACACAATCTTAAGACCAATGTGCTCCTAAAAATGGGGGCCGTAGAGTCTAAGACATTGAGGGATTTGCTCAAACAAGGAGAGAAAGCTGAGGACTTGATTCGGCGAGTTGAAGAATCTCGTGGATCAAGAAGTACTGGGGGTAATAAGCCATATTCCCAAAATAGCAGCAACAAGAATAAAGGAAAAACGGTGATGGCATCAGAAGCTGCTCCTCAGAAGACAAACCCTCCACCAAAGCCGAAGCCCCAAAATCAGCAGGGCACAAGGCAAAATAGACCTCAACAGGAGAGAAATTACACTTTCAAGGCGGAACAGACGCCTATTCTTTTTCACCTCCTCATGAAGAAGGGAATGCTGAAACTCCCGGAGAACAGGAAGCCAGAAGACACTGGCAAGACCAATGACCCTAATTACTGTCTTTATCACCGGAACGTTGGGCACCCGACTAGGGATTGTTACCCTCTTAAGAACAGAATCCAAGCACTAATAGAAGCTGGAGTTCTGACGCTTAAGGAAGAACAGAAAAAGGTCACTGCCAATATGGCAACTATAGTGATTGGAACCCATGAGTTCCCCGCAGGGGTGATCCCAATTCCAAAGGGTAAGATGGTTACAAAGAACCTCGATCCTCATAAAAAAGCCCAAGAAGGACTTGTCCCTGTAACGACCCAAAAGGGGGAAGTTATATGGGTTCACCCCGATTTATTAGAAGATGAGCAGTGGACTACCGCAGGTCAAGGGAAAAAGCGGACTGTTAATGCTATTTCCGTGGAGATAAGGGAAGAATATATAGCTTTGGGAGCCTTCACAGATTCTGAAGAAGAGCCCAAAACTATGGCCACTCATCAAGATGGGGCAGGCCCTTCCGGTACTCGATCTGGGAAGACATATCTCAAGGACTACACCAGAGTAGATCCAAAAGACATATATGCAGAACTTGCAAAACCGGCAAAGCGGAAAGGACTTCGTTTTCAAAAGAATCCTATTAGAGATGAAGGAGCCAAGGAGACTACCTTCAAATTTGACATAATAACTCAGCTGGCTAACATCCCAGCACGAGTTACATTATATGAGTTGCTTCGATTGTCAAAGTCAACTCGCGAGGTATTGAGAGAGGCCTTGGCAGACTCTGAGTCATTCCTAGCTCAAATTGTCTAGCCGGCCATCGAAGAACAGGACTCTTGCCCCCACTGTCATCTTCTCTCCAGAGGACATGCAAGTGAGGAATATAAGGCATAACAGGCCTTTATATTTCACCGGATATGTTGGGTCTACAAAAGTGGACCGAATCCAAATTGATCCGGGTCTGCACTTAGTGTTGTGCCCAGAAGGTTGATGCAGCTGTTGGGGATTTCCCTTCATCGTTTGACGCCTACAAACACCACTATTTACGGATTTAACGCTAATAACAGCCATCCTCTTGGTAAAATCCGATTATGGTGTCAAATTGGAGACTTGAGAACGGAGGTTACATGCTATGTTATTGATGCTGATACCTCCTACAATATTTTACTGGGACAAGCTTGGATCCACGCTCACATGATAGTTCCGTCGACTCTTCACCAATGCATGAAATATTGCGATGATGAAGGAGAAGTCTGGACGTTGGTCGCAGATAAGTAACCATTCAAAGGGCTGGAGAATTACTTCATAGATGCTGCACTCTATAAGCCAGCCCATGAAGTTTCCAATGACGATCCTAGCAAACTCCCAAAGCCTGATGAAAGTGGTAATGAAGCCGATACCGAGTGCGAGCTTCTTGAAGAAAACGATGGGGGTGATTATGAAATCAACCCTCACTTAGATTTTAATTTGAGTCTTGATATAGCTGATGTAATAGAGGAAGAATGGATTATAAATGAAAACATAAAGTTAGTCTACGAGAATGCTGTAGCTACTGAATCTGAACCCTTTTGTACTTCTACTGAAGTGGATGACATATCTGAACTTGAAATTCTGGCAGCATACCATTTGCCACTTAGGTCATCCCTCATCTCTCGGTCTAAAATAGTTGAGGGAAATGGTCACTACTTCGAAGTGCCTTCTCGACAAAAGTCCCAAAAGCCGATCATGTTCGGCAGAATAATTACGTCACCTCGACAAAGACAAAGTAGTGAAAGTGATGAACAAACATCACCTCAATTTCACATGTATGAACAGAAATCCCGGCAAATGATGGAGAAAATGGATTATAATTTTACCCAAAAGCCGGGGTTAAACTTTGGAAAAGGGCGACGGAATCTTATACCCTCGTTCAGACCGAGAGGAAAGAGCCCAGACTATTATCAAAAGACTCGCAGGGGGTTGGGCTATGTATCTACTTCTCCCTCATCACCATCTAGACAAGAAGAGAGTTCTTCGGCCAAGGAAGATACATCTTCACCTGATCATGACTCGGATCAAAGTACTGGCGCTTGGTTTCAATCTTTGACAGCCAATATGGTTTCAGCCACACCAGAAAGTGACAAGGAACCAATTGATGTTCAAGATGATTCCTGGGCTAAGCGTATGGATACCCTTTGGGATGTCCACTTTGAACAGCGTGACCCGCCCACTGAAGACATATTAATACAAGTCAATATGGGAACGGAGGAAAACCCGAAGCCCATCTTCATAAGTGACACGCTGACTCCCTTAGAAAAGGAGGAACTTATCTCTTATCAAAGAGTATATAGACGTGTTCGCATGGAGTTATGAAGACATGTCCGGACTTGACCCTCAAATTGCTACACACCGGCTAAATATTAAAGAAGACGCCAAGCCCGTCAAACAACAGCAAAGGTGTTTTCAACCGGAATTAATGGAGGTAATAGTTGCTGAGGTCAATAAACTTATAAAATCCGGATTCATCCGTGAGGAGCAACATCCTGATTGGGTGGCTAACATAGTGCCGGTTCGTAAGAAGAACGGCAAAATCCGGATATGCATCGATTTTCGAGATCTGAACGCTGCATGTCCTAAGGATGAATTTCCACTTCCCATCACCGACGTGATGATTGATAATACATGTGGTTATGGGAGGATGTCCTTTATGGATGGCTTCTCAAGTTATAACCAGATCAAGATGCACCCAGATGATGAAAAGCATATAGCTTTCAGAATGCCGCTGGGGGTATACTGTTATACGGTGATGCCGTTCGGATTGAAGAACGCAGGTGCCACCTACCAATGCGCAATGAGTGTCATATTCAAAGAACACCTGCGCAAGACAGTGGAGTGCTATGTCGATGACTTAGCGGTCAAAAGCAAAGACAAAGACGATCATCTTCATGATTTAAGAGTGGTCTTCGATCTCATGCGAAAACATCATCTAAAGATGAATCCCACTAAGTCATTTATGGGGGTGTCCAGTGGGAAATTTCTTGGATTCATAATAACTTCAAAAGGAATTTTCCTCGACCCTGAAAAGGTAAAAGCGATTAGCGAGATGCCACCTCCCCGCAATCTTAAAGAGTTGAGGGGGTTACAAGGAAAGCTCGCCTATATTCGGTGCTTCATATCCAACTTATCTGGACGATGCCAGCCATTCTCCAAAGTTATGAAGAAGGGGGTTTCTTTCGTATGGGATGAGGCATGTCAACAGGCATTTGATGACCTCAAAGAATACCTCACCAAACCTCCTGTTCTTATGGCACCGGTCCCTGGGCAGCCCTTCCTTATATATGTAAGGGCCATGGATAATGCTTTAGGAGCGTTACTTGCGCAATATAATGAGCACGGCCATGAACATGCCCTCTACTATTTAAGTAGAATAATAATTGGGGCTGAACAGTGGTATACCCCAATTGAAAAGGAGTGTTTAACCCTGGTGTTCGCTGTTCAGAAAATGCGACACTATCTTTCAGGGCAAACAATTCATGTCATATCACGGGTTAATCCCTTGAAGATCTTGATGACGAAACCAGGATCCTTAAACGGCCGGTTGGCAAAATGGGCATTATTGCTATCGCCCTATGACATACACTTCGTCCCACAAAAGGCCATGAAGGGACAGGCAATCGCTGACTTCCTTGCAGACCATCCAATTTGGTCCAAATCTAAATAGACGTCAGAGGTCAACACAGTTAGCAAAGAACAAACATGGCGGATGTTCTTTGATGGTGCTGCCAGACGATCTACTGCTGGAGTGGGGGTTGTGCTTATATCCCCACATAAACATATATTACCTAACGGTTACTCATTAACAGAACCGTGCTTGAATAATGTGGCGGAATATAACGCGCTCATTATCGGCTTAAAAATAGCTCTGTAACTGGGGGTGAACCATCTAGAGGCATATGGAGACTCTAAACTCATCGTCAATCAGATGACGAGTGAGTATGAGGTCAGACATGAAGCCCCCATCCCCTATCATCAGCTAGCTATTGAGCTAGCATGATATTTTGAACAGTTTTACATATATCATATATCCCGGAATGAGAACGTCTATGCAGATGCTCTGCTGCATTAGCCGCAACACTGGTAATCCCGCCAGGTGAAGCTAAAAGCACCATTGGTAGCAGAGAACTCCTCCAACCAGACGCGGTATCTCAAGCCGAAGAGGTATGCCAGACAGCCTTAATGTTGGAACCCCGTGATTGGCGATTTCCGTTTGTGGATTATGCTTTACATGGGATATTACCAAAAGATCCAAAGGAAGCCACCTCGATAAAGAGGAAGGCCCAGAAATTTTATTATGAACATAAGCTTCAGACTTTGTATAGAAAGTCAAGAGATGGTCTGCTACTACGCTGCGTATCAAAAGCAGAAGCAGAACAAGTGCTGAGAGAAACACATGATGGAGTATGTGGAGCTCATCAGCCCGGTCCAAAACTCGGAGACCGCAGAAGAAGGCTAGGATACTACTGGCCGAACATGATAGCGGAAGCAATGGCATACGCTAAACGATGCCATGCATGTCAGATACATGCAAACTTTATTCATCAGCCCCCAGAGTACTTGCACAACACTGTTGCTAGTTGGTCGTTTGAGACATTGGGAATGGATATCGTGGGGCCTATAACTCCCCCGTCATCCAGAGGACATCGGTTTATCCTTGCGATAACTGATTATTTTTCAAGATGGGCCGAAACCGTGCCCATGAGAGAGGTAAAAACAACAGATGTAATTAAGTTCATCAAGCATCATGTTATTTACCGTTTTGGCGTCCCTCGGAGGATCATCCATGATAATGGTCTGCAATTCGTTAGTGAGAGGTTCTCTAGATTCTGTGACAAATTCAGAATCAAAGATATCGCTTCAACACCATATAACCCGCGGCTAATGGTTTAGCTGAAGCTTTCAACAAGATGATTATTAAGCTCCTTCGGAAGTTCGTCTCTCCAATAAACAAGATTGGGATGAAAAGTTAGGAGAATGCCTGTGGGCTTATCGCACCACCGTTCGCACCCCTACAAAAGCTACTCCTTTCTCTTTGGTTTATGGAAGCGAGGCCGTCTTGCCTCTCGAAATCCATATTCCATCACCAAGAGTGGCCTTAGCCACAAAGATGACCACAGAAGAGCGCCATCAACAAAGACTGCGAGAACTAGAGGCGTTGAATGAAAAGCGTCTCAGGGCCCAACAACGGATTGAGTTGTATCAAGCCCGAATCTCACGAACGTTCAATAAGAACGTTAAACCAAGGACCTTTAAATAAGGAGACCTGGTTCTGGTTGTTAAAAGGCCGATGGTGCTAACCCACAAGACTAAGGGTAAATTTGAACCCAAGTGGGAAGGACCGTTCATCGTGGAGACTGTATACTCCAGTGGAGCCTACCGCTTAATGAATCAGAGTGGCGATAGGATGATGATGTCAATCAATGGCAAGTTTCTGAAGAAATACTATGCTTAATATCCCTGGAAGTACGTGACTCCACTTGTTCAAGTTCCGCAATTGAGCGCTTGGTCTTCTTCTTAGGCATGCGCAATTGAGCGCCTCTGACCTAAAACCTGGTGTGCCCAGTTCTCAAGTTTGAACCGCCTCCAGTCTTCTTCTTCTTAGGCACCGCAATTGAGCGCCTCTGACCTAAAACCTGGTGTGCCCAGTCCTCAAGTTTGAACCGCCTCCAGTCTTCTTCTTCTTAGGTATGCGCAATTGAGCGCCTCTAACCTAAAACCTGGTGTGCCCAGTTCTCAAGTTTGAACCGCCTCCAGTCTTTTTCTTCTTAGGCATGCGCAATTGAGCGCCTCTGACCTAAAACCTGGTGTGCCCAGTTCTCAAGTTTTAACCACCTCCAGTCTTTTTCTTCTTAGGCATGCGCAATTGAGCGCCTCTAACCTAAAACCTGGTGTGCCCAGTTCTCAAGTTTGAACCGCCTCCAGTCTTTTTCTTCTTAGGCATGCGCAATTGAGCGCCTCTGACCTAAAACCTGGTGTGCCCAGTTCTCAAGTTTGAACTGCCTCCAGTCTTCTTCTTAGGCATGCGCATTGAGCGCCTCTGACCTAAAACCTGGTGTGCCCAGTTCTCAAGTTTGAATCACCTCCCGTCTTTTTCTTCTTAGGAATGCGCAATTGAGCGCCTCTGACCTAAAACCTGGTGTGCCCAGTTCTCAAGTTTGAACCACCTCCAGTCTTTCTTCTTAGGCATGCGCATTGAGCGCCTCTGACCTTAAAACCTGGTGTGCCCAGTTCTCAAGTTTGAACCGCCTCTAGTCTTCTTTCTTGGTGTGCCCAGTTCAAGTTATGAACCGCCTCCAATCTTCTTCTTAGGCATGGAAATTGAGCGCCTCTGACCTAAAATTGATAAATTACCCAACGCCGATTAGGCAATGGGAAGAGAACTAGTTTCTCGCCAACCCTTTAATGCTGGGGGTAAAAGCATGAATTACCCAACGCCGATTAGGCAATGGAAAGAGAACTAGTTTCTCGCCAACCCTTTAATGCTGGGGGTAAAAGCATGAATTACCCAACGCCGATTAGGCAATGGGAAGAGAACTAGTTTCTTGCCAACCCTTTAATGCTGGGGGTAAAAGCATGAATTACCCAACGCCGATTAGGCAATGGGAAGAGAACTAGTTTCTCGCCAACCTTTTAATGCTGGGGGTAAAAGCATGAATTACCCAACGCCGCTAAGGCAAAGGGAAGAGGAAAAGTTTGGCATTTAAGCCCAAACAAAATTCTCGACAATTCACCATGTTGAGGGGAATAAACATGGCTAGCCCAACTCAAACGGTAGTTGGTAAAGGCCAATCAAACCCGTTGATAGTTGGGGGTTTGCTAAAAACCCCATAAACCCTGTCATGTTAAACTCTTACCTCTGACAGTATGACTTAGGCTACTTTTTGATAACAAGTTATTTGTTGTGCAAACAGATTTCCTAGCCAACAAATAAAAGAATCAAAAAAGCAGTTATCTTTATTTCATCATTCAAAAGGAATGAATTTACAAAAGAAGCCAGAGAATCAGTAAAGTTCTCTCTTTTATTACAAAGAAGAATAAAAGGATAAAAGAAAACTATGAATCTCTTAGGAGCTTCAATTTATTCGTCGCCTCGTCAACCACTCGACGGCGAGTTGCTTCCACAGAATGTTGAGCTTGCCGGAGTAAGTCGTCATCATTCATTGTAAATTGCTGGTTTAGATGCTGACGAGACTCTTCCATAGCATGGCTTCTTATTGTCTCCTCCTGTTCGACCTGTTCCCGTTGAAGGGTCAGCGCTTCCCGCTTCTTAACAGCTTCCCCTAATTGAAGCTCGTTGGTTACTAAGACCGTCCGAGTTTTAGCAATGGTTTCCTGGGCGCTAAGGATGGCGGCCTGACTCCTCCCAATCTGGCCGCTAATTCCTCCCGAAGACGCGCTAACTCAATTGCGGTAATCGCTTCCACATCCGCTTCGCGAATTGTGTTCAGCGTGCGCACTTGCTCTTCCAAATCTGCAAGGCAGGCCCGGTAAGGAGCTGCTCGGTCTTATCCCCCGACCCTTTCAATATTTTCAAATAACTGAAAAGCATCGGACATCCGAGACTGAGGAAATCTCTTCCAGCAAGGGTCATCTCAATGCATCTTCTTAGCAACCGCATGAAATCATCAACACTGTAGTTGAAGATTTCTTCGATGTCTATATTTACGGCAGGAAGTGCTAAAGAAGGCATCATTGAAGAAGGAGTGGTATTTACGGGAAGTAGAGAGGAAGGAGCCCGTCCCTGTACTAGGTCCATAATATGCGGGGCAAGTAAAGCCAATGCAGACCTGGCTGAACTAGGAGCCCGAAAAGGAGTGTTGCTAGTACAAATCACCCGGGCAGTACCACCAACAGGAGATGATGAGGGAGTGTTTCCACCAGAAGTTCCTCCGATGACTGAAGAAGCTTCAAATGAGAACTTCAGATTTTTCTCGTCCCCTGCCGGAAGACTTGGAGCTGGAGGAGTTGCAGGTGTCTCAACAGCCATTATGGTAGAAGACGTTAGTATTGCCGACTGAGGAGCAGCAGGCACACCGACAACTATGGGGAAAGTTTCGTCAGAGCAGACATTCGGTGTTGGAGACGACAAACTTGGAGATGGAGTGGCTTCTTTTGCCGCAGCTGCAACAATCACCTCTGTCCTCTCATCACTCCCAAGTTCATCAATTGGGGGAACCGAAGAAGGAACAAAGGGAGGAGTTGTTGTAAAATAGTCTGCACCAAAATCGCTTGCAGAGCTACCCAAACCACCCACTGAGCCGGTGGTGCCGAATAATCCACCCTATCATCAGACTCTACATGGGTAGTTGAATGCATTGGTGAGAGGAGCTGACCACCTATATTTCAAGAAACAAGAAAAATGGTGTTACAGTAAAAATAATGAACAAAAGACAGAACACTAAGAGCTATACCTGGAGATACAAGTCCAGTTGTTGGACTTGAAGGGGGAGCCACTGTCATCTCCAGAAGTGTACCCGTCTCATTACTAAGTGGTTGTGTAGCAGGATGCTCAACGGGTTCTACAGTTGGAGGAGCCGAAACCTCAGGAGCACTTGGAGCTCCAATGGGCCCACTCCCACCTGCCAGCGTTGGAGGTAGAGTTGAAGCCAGCAGGTCTGAAGCAAACTTGATAGCCACTTCTTGGGGGGCTATTAGAGTTCCCGGAGCCAACTTCTGCTTCTTCTTGGCAGGTCCTTTCTTTAGAGTACCGCGACGTTTAGGGATCGGGCTCCAGGGACGAATGACAACAGGTTGGGAAGCACCTCCAGCATCAGGATTGTCATCGTCGTTATTATCATCATCATCGCCAGACTCGCTGACATCCGATGGTTCGGCCGCGGCGCTAAGGAATTCATCCATTCCTTTTACTCTAACTCTGGAAGCACCCTGGCGGCTAATGTAGAAAGCCTCAATCTCCATGCAACAGCTTCGGTTGATCGAGAAATGAGGCACGTCAGCATTAGCAACGCTATACCACGTGCAAAAACTGAGAGTCATGGCCAATTCTGGCAACTTCTGGGGCAGGGCGAATTCAACTCCGGTTCCACCAGCTACAAAATGAAACCAGCCGTGGGTACCCTCGTACAAGTTTCCCTCATAGGCTAAATTCTTGTTTGGATTACCCACATAGAGTTGGGAATATCCAAATTGGCGCGCAAAGCGACTCGGGACGTACGGTTCGATAAAGCAGGTACTATCCTAACGGTACACCAGATGCCTGGGCCGGATATTGAGAAGCCACCAGAACGCTCCTGAGGATAAAGCAGTAAAATTATCTGCTCCAGCGATATCCCTCAGCTTCAGCCCATATCCTCCACCCGGAAAATCAGGGAAGCACCGAAAGATCTCGTAATTTTGGTGGTGCCGGAGAGTCTTCCGGATTTGGGACATATAGTAGTGCTTCCATGAAGAGCGCTCATATAGCTCTACAAAGTAACACTTGTCACCAGAGCGGCATGAAGCAGCACTCGTCAGAGATGGGCAGTGCATAACAAGCCATGCCATCAGATAAGTATAAGGAAGCTCTACCCTAGGGTTCGAAGTCTTCACCGAGACAATCTCTTTCGACTTTCCTTTCCCTTTCCCCTTGCCTTTATCAGCAGGGAAGAAGTCATTACAGAGTGTTCGCAATCCATGCTGTAGATTGCACACCATGGCGGGAAGAAGTCCGAAAGGTCGGCCGTATGCGAGGAGGACTGCTTGATAGACCACAGTCATTGCAATTGCCTCTTTTGGCAATGATAGCACCACACATCTCTTCAGCCACAACATCAGAAACCCAGCAATAAGGCCTCTGTTAGATACTGGAGACTGAGCCTGATAGTGGTAGCTCTTCAAAGAAATACCAGGACCGATCCACCTTCATTGGAATCAGTGGTATAAAACATTAGCCGGGTCTTGGCAATACGGCTTTCAATCTCCGTGATATAGACAGGAGCATTTCCATGAACAGTTGTTGAACTGTCCTAAGAGTTCAAGTTGGCAAAGAGGTAATAGGCCCATTTCTTGTGGCCGATACCTTGATTACACACACCTGCCAAGTCAGCACAGATGCGATAGTGGCACATCATCTCCCAATATGTGGCATAAATGCGCTCGTCTTTCGCCAATAGTATGTTCAATTCCTCGGTTGTGGGGATATACTCCTCGTAGGGGACTTCGCCCATTGAGAGCCCGGATACCTCAAACATCTCGTGGAGAGCAAACCCTAGCTCACCCACTGGCGTAAAAAGAGTGCAGGTCTCGGAGTTGTACATTTCGAGAAAGCAGAAGAAATGATAAGCACTCTGAGGGAACCCAAATTGAACGTTCCTGATGGCCTTGAACAAGCCAATCTCCTTCAAAAAGGGTTCATGAGAATCCAGCATGTATTGAACAAGACGGGCCCACCACATGTTGCCAGAAGAGTAAACCCAGCCAGGCATCCTAAAGTCACTAGCTGGGTATTGGCCTTCTTTCGCCAGGAACTCGCTTAAGAAAGTTCTTGCGCAGATGGGAACTTCTCCTACTGAGAGCTCCTTGCCAAAACGGTCTGGAAGCAAACCAGTAATACATCTGAGGGAACCATCTTGATAAATCCCTTATGCACCAAATTTGCCCGTTGGGATGCCATCTTTTTCTTGAGATAGCCCCCACTTTAACTCACGGGTCATTGCCAACCTCTGAAGGTAGATCAGAGGGTAACCACGATCCATTTCGGGAAGAAACATTAGAGCTTCACCAGAGTTGTAGAGCCACATGCAATCCTGTTCAGAGAGGATTTCGTCTGATTACTCCATCTGGTCCCCAAAGAGAAATGCGGGTTTTTCTAACGCTTCTCTGTTCACATCTTCGAAGGCTGTATCAGTGATGAGCTCCCGTGCAGTAGTGGGATGATATTTGATTAGTTTTTCCCTGCGCCCTCTGGAGTCAGGTTTGTATGTGGCTAGGATGGTGGTGAAGCGAAATTGAGCTGATGGGTCAGAACCACCAGCAAAGTCAAAATAGTGCTTATGGGGAAGGGCTTCCGCCGAATACCCTACTGAAAAAGGAAAAATCAAAGTTAGAAAAGTTTCTACAAAACAGAAAATTTTTCTAAGTATGGACGCGCGAAGCTAAAAAATTAGACCGCGCAAAGCTAAAAGTAACTCCGCGCGAAGCTAAAAATTAGACCGCGCAGAAAAATAGCTTCGCGTTTCAACGCGACTGCTACTCAAAATAGCCTCGCGTTTCAACGCGATTGCTACTTAAAATAGCCTCGCGTTTCAACGCGACTGCTACTCAAAATAGCCTCGTGTTTCAACGCGACTGCTACTCAAAATAGCCTCGCGTTTCAACGCGACTGCTACTCAAAATAGCCTCACATTTCAAGGCGACTGCTACTCAAAATAGCCTCGAGTTTCAACGCGACTGCTACTCAAAATAGCCTCGCGGTTCAACGCGACTGCTACTCAAAATAGCCTCGCATTTCAACGAGATTGCTACTTAAAATAGCCTCGCGTTTCAACGCGACTGCTAAATCGAATAGCCTCGCGTTTCAAAACGCGAGGATGACGCGATAACTTCGCGTAAGAAGAAAGTCAGAGACTTTTCTTCTTCTTCAAGCCTTACAGCAGGAGTACGGCAATCTCGCCGGCAAAAGAGTTGATCAATCGGATTAAATTAAGCCAAATCACTCTAGAAATATTCTAAAGATCTCGATAGAGAGATTCTTACCTCCAATAGGCGAAATGTGGGCTGACGCGCCGCTGCCATGGCCGCTGCCACCATTGCTTGTGCCAGTCACCGACGATGGGGCTGCGCGAGAAGAAGCACGAGTCTTGGGTGCCATTGCTTAAAAACTTGAGGAAAATCGACGGGAAATCGGGAGATACTCGATCGGAAAAAGCTCGGGTCGCCTGAACTATAAATCGCCTGAATCTCTAAGTCTCTGGAAAGTTCTTGAGTAAAGTGAGAAGGATAAGGAATAGAGATTTCATTTAAATGAAAGAAACCGCCTCTTGGAGTTCGGCGCGAATTTCAGAAAAAAATGACTGATCAGTTACTCTCCAAAAACGCGAAGCTATTAGCTTCGCGTAACGATGGAAAACACAAAGTTATTAACTTCGCGCAACTGTTCAAAACGCGAGGATAACCCGGTGCCTTAGCTTCGCGTTCCTATGAAAAACTTGAACTTTTGGCAAGTGCAATTATGCGCTTCCGTCTAAGTTAAGGTGATCCTTATTCGATCATTTTGGGTATTAATAATCTAAGTTACGCAAATAAGTCTTAGATTATTTTACCAAAATTATAAACCATCTATTTGTTGAGCAAGCAAGATTCTTGAAGCCGACAGATAGAGAAGAAAATAATTTGCTCTTTATTCATAAAAGAAGAGATTACAAAGAAGGAGTTATAGGTCTCCCAAAAGCTTCTACAAATTCATCGACTCATCAATAACCTAACAGTGAGATTCCTCCGCGGGGTGTTGAAATTCAATTCCAGAGTTCACATACAAGAGATCTCCTCTGCAAATGTCAACTATGATCTGTTTAAAGTTCTTAGTGGATAATCTGAAGATACTGCTACAAGAATCCTAATGAAGATGCACAAGTTGGATTCGACATGCTACAAGCCCTTAGATGATCATCTCTATCACTTTGGAAAGCAACAGAGATTGTCATCTAACAGAGATGATCCTCAAGAAAACTTAATGAGCTGCCGCAGAGTTCTTGTAACTCCTTCAAAAGTTTATCTTTTGGAGTCAGAGCTTGAAACCTGTAACTATGTTGTAAAACATATGCTTCTGACTTCCTTAGAATTACTTTTGCTGACGAAGATTGGTAAAGCCACATGCACTCCTCTTCAAGAAGGATCTGGTCCAAGTACTTCACTGCAAAAGAAGAATCAAGAGTTAGAGAAAACTCAAAAAATCTTCTAAAACGCGGAGCTAAGGATAAACTCCGCACGCAGTTAAGGAAATAGCCTCGCGATTGAAACGCGACTGCTAGTCAAAATAGCCTCGCGATTTAAACGTGACTGCTAATCAACATAGCCTCACGATTGAAAAGCGACTGCTAGTTAAAATAGCCCCGTGTTTCAAAATGCGACGATGACGCGATAACTTCGCGTAGAGAAAGATCAGAGTTCCTCTCTGACTTCTTCTTCTCCTTCAAGTCTTACGGCCGGAGAACGGCGATCTTGCCGGTTCAAAATTGGCTGATCGATTAAAACCAAGCCAAAACACTCCAAAGTTAATTTAAGGAGTCTAAAAGTTCAGAATTTATACCTCCAATTGGTGTAACATGGATTGGCTCGCCATTTTGGCCACTGCCTCGGCCGTTGCCGCCGTTGCTAACGTCGGCTGCCGATGGCAAGGAGGCATGCAATGCTGTACTCTTCTTAGATGACATCCTAGTGATGAAGATCTATGGAAAGCCGAAGGAAGCTCGGTTGAAGATCATTCCTTCAAAACTGATTTGCTTGAGTCGCTTAAAGACCTAAGCTCTCGAATTCTTCGGATGAAGTGAAGAAGAAGATGAGTCAAAGCCTCTATTTAAACAAAATTTCCGTCGCTTGGTATTCGGCGCAGAAATTCAGAGTAATCAATGAAGCAATTACTCATTTCCCTAAAAAAAATGAAGCTGATTAGCTCTGCGTAAGCGAGCATAACGCGAGATAGACTTGGTATTCTAACTCTACGTTTCAGTTTAAAGATCCAAAGTATTTCAAAATCTACTAAGCTCTAAGCCATTTTGAAAACTTTGGAGGGGGTTCTATTGGCAGTGAAAATTTATATGTTAAAAAAGGATTTTCCACAACAGAACGTGGAGCTAACTCCGCAGCCCCGTGTTTGGCTATATTAGCCTTGCGTTTGAACAAAACGCGGAGATGTTTAATAGCTCCGCGTTTATTCCACATTCTGGATAGTTTTAGCCTCGCGTTTGAGTGAAACGCGGAGATGATCAATAGCTCCGCGTTAGCTCCGTATTCTGGTTATTTAGCGCCGCGTTTTGATGCAATTAAAGCTCCGCGTGAGCAGATAACCAAAATCTCAAATTGATTGAGATTATGATTTGGGTTTATCCAAATACCTAAGTCAAGTCCAATCAGAACTCTAAATCAAGAGATTTAAATCAATATTAAAGATTTGATTGGAATCCTTAATGAGAGGGAATTCTATTTAGATAGAAACTCTCAAATTAACCTGGGACTATAAATACCTTCCTGGTGAAACCCTAGGGATCTTCTTTTCGGCAATTAAGAACTTCTTTTTCGATCCTTTGACAATTCAAGTACACGAGAGAGTCTTGAAGTCAGGGGTATTCTTCTTCTTCCTTTCGGTTCTTAGAGAATTCAAGTTACGCACAGAGCCTTGAGTTCAGGAAAGATCGGAGAAGATCGTCTACAGTCGGCCGATATCTTCAAGAGAGAAGAGTTCAACGTTCGATCGTCCAAAGGAACTACTATAGATCCTATCGCTACGAGATCCCACAAATATATTGTAAAAGAGAGAGATTAAAGTATAAAATCCTCTCGTTTGTTCTTTTTATCTTGTTCACTTCTATTGTAATTTAAGTTAATTCAATGGAAGGAAAGCGAAGAAACACTCATTATGAACCTCGTCTATATATAGGCTTATCATGGAACAATGGTAAAGGAAGTAATTAAATTCATGGCATTTAAAGCACTAAGTCCTCTTTGTATTCTACTACGATGATTCAATAGTCACAATTTTATCCTTTACTTTCTTAGTGGTAGAAGTGTAGAGTTTAACATTATTTTTAAATTGTTGATGAGGGTAATCTCCACTTTGAAGATAGATATTCTATCTAAAGGGACTGGCAAGTGTAGAATTAAGGCATATATTACTCCCTCAAAAAGTTAACTGTTATAAGTATATGAAAATCATTATAAACTATACTATTCGTAACTCATAATCGACATAAAACTATTAGCTAGAGGCATATACATTCTCTCCGCTTTTGGATCTGATGTCCATATCAAAGGAACACATAATACACTGACACTTCACGAGACTATGTGATGTGGGATTTTAGATGGGGCCACATAGATTTCAGAAGTGGCTCCCACAGATTAAAAAGGTAACCCCCACAATAAGTGTGTGTATTGTATAACACATAACTCTATGTGGTACTTAATTGCATACACTTCACATCAATATTAACTCTGATACCACTTGTATTTTCCCGTACCCAAAATAGGGGTTAGCAAAAACACCAAAGTCTTGCAATACCAATAGTTAAAATAGTTCATAGTTAACAATGGATTCTTCTCTTTTTACTCATATCCAATGTAGAACTATTAACTAGCAGTATTACAATATCTCTCTAAATATTTCTCTATGGAAATTTAATACACCTTGGCAGCCTCATGTAGTTTTATCTTAGTGAATCGAATTCTACAGGCATCAAATATCTCTTACAAATCAAAAGGTAATTCATGTCTGCTTAACCAATCTTTTAAATGTTGGGGGTCCTACATGCCATCAAAAGTAGGTGCATCTACATTAATCTTTTATGTAATGTTAATCCTCCCTCAACATTCTTATTATCTTTTCTTCTATATATAGGGTATCCATGCATGCCTTGAACTCCTAGTTGACTTCATCCAAGCTTACTTGAAACATATGAATGATCTTTAGATTATCATTAAGCGTAGCTATGATATCAGAAGTTTATTAGTTTTCTATGTCTTCATTCATACCACTAAGAAGCCAAATGGAGTCTCAACCAAATTCATGGTGAATATGCACAAGTTCTTGACACCACCATTAAATGTATGTACAGTTATTGACAGCTTGTAGTTTTGCCCTTGAAACAAACTCCTCTCCTACGTGCTTAGTATGGAGGTATCTACTAGAATTATATAGGAAAGCATACCTTGAAGAATCTACATTCTACTCTGGGGAGTATACATAAGCACGTGTATTTCTCCAATCCATGGATATATGTGCATGATAGTATGCGTGGATGCATGTGGTGTGAGAGTGATTATGTACACGTGGTTTCTGTAACAACCCTGTCATTTTGGAAACATACTCCGCCTTTCCTATCTATTTTTTTATTTTTGTTCCATTAAAACTCTTAAGATTTTTTTATGGCACTCTTGCAAATTGCAAGGAGTGGTTGGTAAGTAAACTCTCCATACCTGTTCAATGACACCACTACTCCTCTCCCCACTCCCTCTAGGTTAAGTACAAAGACTCAAACCCCTTTTATTCTCCTAATTCATAATCCATTTTCTCCCCATCCCCTTCCCTCTTCATCTTCCTCCAGTAGCAAGCCAAACTTCACTCCAACCAAACCCATGCGAAACCTCGCCAAGGTTCCTCTTTGAACTCAAGGCAAGAAATCATATATCTTTAGCAAAGAATCATGCATCTACACTGGATACTTAGTTAGAAGTCATATTTTATTATATAAGAACATGATCTTTAAACAACAAACTCTTCTCGTATCCTTTTCTAGCAATAAAATAACTCTTGGATATTCAAATCTCTAAGTGATCCATCTTTACAAAGAGATCTAGCTATATGTTCAGTTGATCTTAGTGTAATGGGCATATGTTCCTATCCGTTACTCCAAACATGTACATAGTTCTTTTGTTTGAGTTAGAACTCAATTCTCGACAACTTTCCTTCACATCATCTTCTTCAATCCTAACTTTAAACTAGTCGAAATCCGATTGTAAGTCGAGACAAAGTATGTCAGCTCTATGCTGTCTCTCGCATATCCCTATAGTATTTCGATCATAACTTTTGATTCAGGATTCCAAATAAATTCATTAATTTTGAAGTTATGTTATTACAAATCCCTCTACTTTGTTGTAACTACCCAAAACGGATATTATATATTTATTAATATATTTTTTTCTCGTATGTTTATGCTAAAATAAAATTTAAAATAAATTAACTTAAATCTAATTTTAAGGCCACAAAATATTTTTATAAACTATTTTCATAAAAAATAATATTTGGATTGTATTGATGAGTATCATACATTGTATTTTTCCTTCCATATTTTATATATTTTTGTATATAAATAAATATTACTCTGTTATTTTAGTTTGTTTTTCAGATAATCCAATTCCTACAAAGAGATGACATAAAATCAGAGCCGGATTAGGAAACAAATCCTATAAAAGAGTTTAAAGAGAGCAAAATTACAAGATTAAAATACTTTGGAGAGTCAAAGTGTAATAACAAGACACGAGACTCATGTGGAAGAAAATTCAAGCAATTTTCTTATATTATTGCCTCCAATTGGCGGCATTTTGCCACCATTTGGCGGCAAAAAGAGGGTCTCACAGGCTGAGTTTTCTTCGAGAGCTTCAATGTAATTTTGTAATTTTGCACTTCTATTAGAATTAGAGCTTGAGTTTTGAAGCCTATATATTAGCTGTATCTTTGTATTCTTGAGTTTTATGTAATCATAGAGGAAGTAGGATATAATTTGAACTCGGATTTTATTAATAAAATTAGGGGTTTGTTGAAGGGGTGACGGTCACAATATCGACTCCAGAGGTAACCTTTGATGCTTATTAATTTTTCTTAGGTAATTCTCTTTTAATTGATTTCTAGTTTAGATTTATCTGCTTTCTAGATTAGATCTAACTGTTTTCATGAATAAAAATAGGATTTTGCTTACTAGAATTATGAGTAGCTAATTTAGTTTAGCTCTAGGATGTAGATGAAACTAGAATCCACCATGTAATTGCTCTCTAATATTTTCTTCCTAATTAAAATAATAAAGACATAATTTTTCTATGAGAAGATTAAAATACAAGAACTCGTAGATTAATACTTTGATAGGTTATACTTGAATTAAGTTTCTTGATAGCCTATACTTAGTTAGGATTTGAGATTGTTAATTTTCATCTTCTTTATCAAATTATCTAATGATTTAGTTTGCTTTTACGAAAAGTAGTTTTTTTTATGAGTTATAATTGCACACTACTTGATAGCTCATGCTTAGAGCACTTTAAATAAAGATTAAAACTAAAAGATCAAATTTTTATGATAGAAGAAAATAATAGAAGTAAATACATAGTTGGAAACTAGTGGATTCTATATCCTAGGCTAATTAGATCAACTCAATTTCAAGTTATAATCTTTGGTTAGTTCGTTAGAATAATAGGAATAGCATGAATTGCAAAACACCTGAGATCATTGTAGGACGATCTGTACAGTGCTACAACGACATTATACGCTTACAGTTAAATTATCACATAATATTTTTGGCACCGTTGTCAGGGATTAACAGTGTTTTTCTTGCTTTTTCTAACGTTTTACGGGTTAACAGTGTGTGTTAAGTGTGCAGGAATCAGAAATTGCAGATACATGAAAAGCAAAAGGATCATAGGGACTTCAGGACTACATAGCAGAAACCAGAGAGTTAGACTCTCTAGTTATACAGCTAATTGGCAGTAAAAACCGCCAATTGGTGGCAGGTCAGATGAGTTTCTCGCCCAAATTTCCTCTCTCTGTGTTTTTGGTTCCTGATTTTGTAAAAAAATTAAAAAAATAATTAGAAAAGTAGGAATCACATCTTTTATTTTAATCATATCTATTCCACCATTTTATCTCTACCACATCCCACTTCTTACATTAGTTTAGAAAATTCACGCATACATTCACGATCGCTGGTTTAAACCACATTGGACCCGTGATCAATTTGGTCGACTAGTGAGATCAAATTTGTTTATGGGTGACAAGATGGACCAACTGATCCCGATCCTTCAGGATCGATGTTATCCGTTGCGCACATCACTAACATCATACATCAAACTTCCACACGCAGTGGGTAATCACTATGAGTTAAAACCGCAGTACATCAGTATACTTCCTAAATTCACTAGTTCTGATTCAGAAGATGCATATCTCTTTATCAGTGAAGTTCAGAAAGTTTGCGTGATAATTAAACTGCAGCACTTGTCGGATGAAGCAATTAAACTCTGCTTCATCCCGTTTGCTCTCAATGACAATGTCAAGAAGTGGTCGTACAGTATGCTTACTGATTCAATCACTACTTGGGATGAATTCGCTACGGTGTTTCTTAAGAAGTATTATCGCACGCATAAGATGGTAAGGATTCAAAATCAAATTAATCAATTCCGTCAAGTACCGGGAGAACTCTTTTGAAAATACTTGGAATGGTTCAATGATCTTTAAGCTTAGTACCCCTACCATGCGATAGAAAAATGGAGGTTATGTCAAATCGTATACGAAAAATTCGATTACACATCCAGAACTCTTCTTGAGTCCATGTGTTAGGGGTAGTTCATGAGAAGAATGAGGATGAAGTATGAAACTTTCTTGAGGATCTATCGTGGAAGACTATGCAGTGGAAGAGTCCCGCTGAGAAGTCCAGTGCATCACCTTTTGCGCATAAGGATATGATCCATAGCGTCGATAGCTCTATAGCTGCCGAAACTAAGATTGCAATCTTTATGAAGAGAATTGAGGTATTAGAGACTACTCATGCTCCACAAGCAGGTCAAGTAAATCAAATTCAAGTTTCCACATGCTTTAATTGTAGAACTCTGAATCACATTATGGAGGAGTGTGAATCCCATGAGTCCCACACTTGAGCAGGCTAACGCCTTATATCAAGGACCTATGAATAATCCATACACTCTGACATACAATCTTGGCTGGAGGAACCATCCAAATCTATCATGGGGTCAAGGGCAATATCAGGGAGCCCCTAACCCTAATATGCAATCTCCAACCACTGGTCAATTCTCAAGACCAAATGTGGGTGCTTATCAACACCCAAATGTATCAAATTATGAGAACAATCAGAATAGACCACATGCACAAAACCAACCACATCCACAACAAGGGTCTAATAATGATAAAGAAAAGTTTCTTTAGTCACTTGAGAAAAACGTTGAAAATCTTCTCAAGTCTCATTCCAAGTTTGATACACATATGTCCAATCTTGACACACACATGCAAAATCTTATGAAAGTGTCAACTGATTTTATTCAAAGTACAGATTAGCAATTGCTCGTGAACTCTCAATCTATTAAGAATGTAGAACAGCAGGTTAGAAAATTACGAGTCAGATAAGTGAACATGGCCAAGGTACTTTTCCAAGCCAACCCATAACGAATCCTAATGTCAGTTTCTCAAATCAGTCACATGTCCACTAATGCAATGTCATTCACACACTCAGATCTGGTAAGCAAGCGGACAATATTGTAGCCATGACCCCTGATCCCAATTATCTTTACTTTCTTAGAAAGATGACTCATCTATTATGTGAATGAAGTTTGTGCTCAATTGATGAGACGGTGAAGAACTGCTCAAGAAATAAGCAGATTGATCGTGATGAAGATTTATTCATACCGTTATTGAAATTTTGAGTACGAAACTTTTCTCTAAAGGGATAGGATGTAACTATCCAAAAACGATATAAAATATTTATTAATATATTTTTGTCTCGATGTTTATGCTAAAATAAATTTAAAATAAATTAACTTAAAATTATAAACTATTTTCTTAAAAAACAATATTTGAATTATCTTATTATGGCTCAAGCCCATTCCCTTGATCCAAAATCAAAATGATGATGACGATGATGATGATGATGATAATAATATGATAGTAGAGATAATAATAATAATGTATAAGATTGGACTTGAACCCAAAATTTAATAACATTTATTAGCCTTACATTCCAACTATTTAGTCAAATTTTATTTTGTAATAATTATATCCTTCCATTTTAAATATTCAAATTTAATTTCGTCATTCAATTTCTAAAATGAATCATTAATCAATTCTATTAATTAGCCCATTTGATTCTTTTAAATTCAATTTCAAAATTTATCATTGAAAACTCTGTTGTCAACTACAATTATGAGTATTTGACCAATTTCATATTTGTCCTTAAAAATCTTCTAAACCAATCATATTTATGAGCCTTGATTCATTCAAACATTCTTTCAAAAAATCTTATTTAATTCTATTAATCTAGTTAAATACTCTAAATGCTATATAAATCCTCCACTTATCTTAGTTTTCTACCAGAAAATCAATTTCTCTCCTCTCTCCTTTCTCTACCCGATGGTCTCTGCCAGTAACTATCAAAGCCACCAGCAATAGTCCACTAACCATCGAAACATTATTGATAGTCAAAGCTCTGTTGACCACCAAATTGCCGTTAACCACTAGAAAAACCACCTCACAAGTATTTTCTGCTACCATACACGCCTTCATCGTGTAAACTACCCCACCAACAACTTTTGCCAACCGTCACCATCCTTGCACCGAATCAATGTCGGAGTCACCATTATCCCGTCAACGCACCATCCCTCCTCATCACCTAACTTTTTTTAAAGACTTCTATTTCAGTTGAGATTAGTAGTAATTCCTTCCTATTTCCTCATTAGGTTTGATTTTATTGGATATAGGTTAGTTCTTATACATATACCCATAATAACCTAATTAAGACCTACCAAATTATCTAATAGACCCATTAAGATAACTATCCTATTAGTTAATTTGTTTCAAATATGTTAGCCTTCCATAACTAAAAGTAGATTTTTACCTACTTTTAATTCAAGAAAATTTCCTAAAATTATATAAATTCAGATTTAGTTATTTTAATATTTTCGTAATGATTTCTTTGTAGATATTAATTTAAATTAGAAACTTGAATGTGAAGTTATTTGATGAATGCAATTTCAAGCCAAGGCAAGTTCTTTCTCGAACTCACTTTTTCATTCACCATTCCTACTTGATAGGAATAAATTATATTTTAATTTATTAAATACAATTGTTTATATATGTCCTGATACAAATTAGTTTCCTTCGAAAATAATTGTTTAAATAAAGTATGATTTTATTTCCAAAAAGAAAATATCATACGCATTTTACATTTCTCATTTATACATGTTCATGTAATTAGTTATTATTTAATTATATAAAATTTGATGATCTTACAAACTCTATTTAAATAAAATATAGGTTATAAATTAACTAATCAGTAATCAAAAATAGTGAATCGAAATGCTAATTTATGGAGATAATGATTGTAATATTGTATACCAATGGTATCTAGAAAAAAATTCTAAAGAAAAGTGATTATTTAATTAATTGCACGGCAAACCTCCACTTCCTTGCTCTTACCTTGTCATGTGTTATTATGACATGCAGTTAGAATATCTCTAAAATTAGTGATTGAAATTCAAATACTATGTTCAAATTATAAACATCTTTTTAAATATTTCTTAATTATGATGAATTTGAACTATATATAAACTCGAAATGAATCAAGATCGGATAATGACTGGAAATTTAGTATACTAGATGTGACACGATCTTCATAACCATAAATAATACTAGATTGGGGGTAATACTAATTGAATGTGAGTACTGTGCTTTGACTGTACTATTAAGTTGTACAACTGATTTTTACCCACACCATGGATACATAGTGATTTGCCGGATCACATTAGAATATTAGTTTTGCCGATGTGTAGTCTAGGTCAGCTTCGACAACCATGTGACTATTTTTCTGGGTCTGTACGCGAGACAATAAAAACACAGATATAGAATCAGTTAGATTCTCTAGTCATGCATAACATCATAAATTAAAATACTTAACATGCAGACTAGAGCATAATTATAAGTCAAATAACTGTTGACAAATATTTGGTTAATAAATAAACTGTTGTGTTATATTTATTACCATATGCATCAATATTTTCTTATCTTACAAATGCATAATTATTTTAGTTTAATCATTTTATATTTTATTTATTTTATAGTATTATTATTTTGTCGCAATCTGACGATATGGATATGCATGTCTAAATTTTGAAATAGATCCAATTGAGCAGCCTGAAGATCTGATGGAGTAATTGAAAGTAATAGATGGACCTTGTTTTCTTTTTAGTCTTGTATTTATTATCTAAGATTGTTTCTGCTCTTAAAATGTTATTTTGTCCACATTTGTTTCGATATCCTTATTTCAATCACTATCTATTGTAATCCATCCATTGAATAAATATTATATTTTTTAAAGTATTATTGTGTATTTAAATTATGGCAATGATTGATATTTTACTGAGGCTTAGCATATTTTCCCGAATGCGTTGCCAAACGACTTGGCTATCCAGTGTTCCAGATGCAGATCGTTCCCGGTGTTTACTAATATAACCTTTAATGTAGTCGAAACTTCGGTAGAAGTCAAAGTAAATATAGCAGTCACTGGGTTACCCATTATATATCCTCTCGGTATTTTGACCATAACTTTCTCTACAAAACCCTAATAAAGCTCATTTTGATCTTATTGGAAAGTGGACTCAATTTCTTTCAATTTTTTTTGTGTTACATGTCCTCAAGCTCATCCTCTAACCCCACTAGAATTGTGCTCAAGCACGACATATGTGCACATGACCATAGCTCAGTAAAGACTTCCTCTGCCGACATTGTTGGTGGGTTTCTCCACCAACACTGTCTGTGGGGATGGACCTTCTCCGACCTTATTGGCAGGGGTTGTTACCCTTCCAACACATCTACAGGGCCCCAACCCCTCGAGCTGGCCAAATTCACGCTGAGTTGGTCTCTTTCCCGTCAACACTAAGGAGTCTGTTGGGTGGGATGTGGTACAGTTTTACTAAAATATTTATAACTTTTTATTTATATCTCCAATTGAGCTTAGCTTAGATTTGTTGGAAAGAAAATACAATAATCTACATCTTCTGTAACTTTCTATCATTCTAATTCCCACTTCATCTTTGAAAAATCTTAGATTAAAATTGGAGTTGCTACAGGGCGGCAAGGTTCTTGTGTTATGTTCAATAAGATATCTTCTAATCCCGAATATGTTTAAGCCCATCCTAGACTTCCTTGAAAGAGAACTCAACCCTCTTACAAATCCTAGCTATACTTTTTATTCGAATTCTAATTATATAAAAATATAAGAACTATTTAGAGTTACAACAACTACAAAACGACTATACAATAATGGAGTTGTTGAAACTCCTCGTGAGTCGTCGTTCCCCTTATAAGTTTCACCCAACTGTAAGGCTCATCTATGAACTCTACCTCTATTATATTTGCAAAATTTTAATACTATTTTGATTAATTGATTCTTTTCTTATCATCCAAACTCTGCCTAGCCTAACCATTTTCGCTAACTCAGTTAATACTACTAATCCCTGGTAATACTACTAATCCCTATCAATACTACTCATTCTCGCTAACACTATTTATCATCGCCAACACTACTCATCTTTGTCAACTCCGTTAAGATAACTCAACTTTACCAATACTACTAATCTCGGTCAACACCATCAACTCGCCTTATCTTCACTGACTTAACTATTCTACCTTATCAAACCTCTTCCTTATAACTCTACTCTCCTTGCCAACCTTCCTATGAAATTTAGCCCAATCAAATTCAGTATCTTTATTAGGAATTAGCTTGAGACCAACTTATTATATAACTGCATGATATATTATTTTAATTATCCTATTTAACTGATGGTTTATTTGATAATTCTTAACCCTTCAGAATTGTTGAGAATGGTTATGCTTGACTTAACTAATTATTACATCATATACTCATTCGTTCATATGATTTCATAATATGGTCCTTGTCTAATAAGTAGCTTACTCATATCATGCATATACATTATATCACTGATATGCCTCTAGCTCATTAGGACATGTACTTGGATCTTGACTTGCTTGTAACATTTCATTGTTGGACGTGACTTGATGTGATAATTTAACTGCAAGCGCACAGTGCCAGTTATAGCGCTATACAGGTCGTCTTACAGAGATCTCAAGTATTTTGCAATTCTTACTAATTTTATAGTCTAATAGATTAACAAAGAGTTTCTAAATCGGATTTGAGAGTTATTCTAATTAGCCTAGGATCTAGAATCCACTAGTTTCAAACCATATATTTACTTATATTATCTTCTTCTACCATAAAAAGGTGATCTTTTAGTTTAATCTTTATTTAAAGTGCCCTAAGTATGACCTATCAAGTGGTGTGCAAGTATAACTCATCAAAGATACTACTTTTCATAAAAATAAACTAAATCATTAGATATTTCTTTAAATAAGATGAAAACCAACAACTCCAAACCCTAACTAAGTATAGGCTATCAAGAAACTTAATTCTAAGCTCTTCAGTAATTTTCGGATCCAAAATCCGAAATTAAGTTCAACAGACTCGTAACACGTTAGATCAGATTTTTAACTCTGCAGCACTTCAGTAAAATGGCCATAACATTTTCATGCGAACTCGGATTAAACTGTTCTTGGACTCGTTTCGAAGATAATTCTAACCTCTACAAAGTTTCCCCACATGGAATTTTCCGGTTCAAGTTTTGTCTTTACCGAAAATACTCTTGAATTTACTGCTACTACACTTGAGTGTCGGTTTTCGCCTTAGTTAACTTTCTTTGCTCATATTCTTGATAAATTTGTATCATCTTCTTCTTTTCCTTGCGAAATCTTTGTTACCTATAAAAACACACTAAATATACCTGAGTAGCAATTATTTATATACAAAAATAGATAAAAATATGGGAGGAAAAATACAATATATGAAACTCATCACACCCCCAAACCTATCTTTTGCTAGTTCTCGAGTAAAACCTAAAAAGAAAAAGAAAAATTCTAACTCACTTTTGCAGGAATCGCGATTGCACTTAGCATGTGCAACAAGCCTTTAAACCCTAGGTTACCCTAGTAGACAAGTGTTGTCTTGTGATTTTACAGTGAATATACCCACAAAATTCATGACGAAAATAGATTAAGGAATAAAGAAAAGAAAAATAAGGATAACAAAAAATTAAGAAAAATAAAAATTTTATCCAAAAAAGAAAAATATTTTTTTTAATATTTTCATCAATTAATCTCACTAATATACAAACTCAAGAACGCATTTAGATTATCAATTTTCAAATCGAGTATCATATCCGATACACTTATCATTTAATCAAAAATTTAAATCTTATATTTTAATACCTACTAACAGATAATCTATTGGCTTATATACATCTATGTGCACGTGTGATAGTCCATTTCGGTTTTAGACTCCAACTCTAACTCATGATTCATCTCCTCTCTTATAACATTTTTTTTCTTTTTTTTCTTTTTTTCGTTTTTAAATTCTTTTCTTTTTTTAAGAATATTTTACCTTTCATGCAAATATTCACGCTTACTTAGGCGCAACGTACCTAATTACTCGGTTCATACTCTTTTCTTTTTTTTTTCTTTTTTTAAAATATTTCACCTTTCATGCGAATATTCACGCTTACTTAGGTACAAAGTACCCGATTACATGGATCATACTCTTTTTTCACTCTTGAGACTATTGCCATAATACCAGGCTTACCCCATTATTTTATCACTCTCGAGCCTATTGCCTTAATACCAGACTCACCCCATTATTTTATTCTCACTTTTTTCTTTGTTTACAGAGAGAAGACTTACTTAATCATTATCATCTGTGTTCTTAACCTAATAAACTATTGTGAAGTAAAAAATAGATGTATACTTGCCTCAAAACTACTGTTAGCGATATTTATTTTTCGAATTTTGATCTTTTTCATAAAATTCAAAGTGTATCATCCAATCTACTCTCCTATCCAATTTCAAATCTAAATTTGTTCCTTTATCTATAATTAGGTTGATCTACTGATAAAAATACATAAATTTGTTGTAAAAAAAAATTTTATTTTTTTTTCAGTTTATTTATTTATTTTTTCAGTTTTTTTAAATTTTTTCAGTTAGTTACCCTAAAAATTACCCAAAGTGTAAAATAAAGAAATCCAAAAATCATCTAAAAATAAAATAAAAACTCTAAAAAAAACTAAAATCTTAGAAAAACACAAAAAAATATTTTAACCCACTCCCCCACACTTATACTCATATATGCCCTCATACACAAACCAAGGGTAGTAAAATAAATAAGAAAATTATTAAATAAATATTATATACTTACTAGAAAATTTAAACCGGTTACGACCTCTTGATCGCTTTCCACTCTCATAGTGTATCCTTTTATATTTTGATATGGATGAACTTAGCCTTTTTGTCAATTTTGTATTTAATCTCTCCATCTTGTTTTTTATTTTTCTCAATTAATTTCTACCCTTCTTTTTTTTTATTCAATAATAAAATTTTGAAGTTGGAAATCTTACCTTTATCGTCGATATTTGACCCACGAGCATCACTCATAGCAGTAAGTATTTGGTTTTATTAACTTGTGAAATAACATCTCACTTTGATGTAGCGGAATCATAAGCTCAATTTTGGATCGCTCTTTCAAATCATTAGGTACCATAATCTCTTCTTTTTCTAGTTTCTTCTAATCTTCAAGTATTATGGGCTTGTCATGCAACTTTTCTTCAACCCTATCATCAAAATTCTCAAAAGAAAATGGCATACTAGTAGACTTATTATCAGTCAAGTTATTATGAAGGGATAAAAATTCTTCTTCACAAATTTCTTCATAAGTTCCATCAAAAGAATCAGATGATAATGTGTTAATAGTAAGCTCATCATGAGGCAAATCACCAAGGAAAATATTTTTTTATCACCAGATTCATTATTTTCACAATGGTCTAAATTAGGTTGATCACAATGTTGAATTATAGACTCATCATGCATAAAATTATTTAACTCATTTTGAATCATATCTACTTCAAAAGATGACTGAAGTGGTTGCTCGTTGGAGTCAGATATATTTAAACTATTAGATGGTTGATCTCCAAAAAGTTTAGTTTGAAAATCGCTTTGAGAAGATCTTCCATACAAAATGCACTTTGAGAGGATGATACAATTTGAGAGGATGATTTGGGCAAAGTTTCTATATCTTCCTCTATTCTACGTCTTCGTTTCTCAGACTCTTGATTGTAATTTTTCTTATTTTCCTCAAATGATTGTATCTCGAGATCATTAGTGAAATTTGATGGTGGATATGATAGATCTGTGTACATATTTGATGACAGATATGAAGTGATTGTAGGTAATTCTCATGACGTCCATACCTTTCTTCTAATCTTTTTAATCTTTCATCTTACATGTTCAATTGAAGATCTTGTATATGATTGAATGTACAGCATGAAGATGAATAGCCCATAAAGAAAGGATTAGATTGATGACTATCTTGATACGATTCTTGATTATATGCAAAATTAGAATTATTCATCCAGTCATAATTAAAATTTTGTGTATAAGAAGCACTCGTAGGTTCATTATATGTGTTGTGAATTTGATTATAACCTAGTCCTAGCGAACTTCCTATCTATGGACACTGATAATAATTATGATATGGATCACGACAATGATAGCAACCAATTTGATTTTGAAACATTTTTTATTTTTTTTGAAAAAGGTGGAGAGGGAGAGAGATGGAAAAGAAATAAAAAAGATTGATTGTTTTTTTATTTTTTTTAGAACCAGGGAAACAAAATACAGAACTGGAGAAAAAGTAGATTCAGAGTGTACCTGATAGGTAGCTAATTGGCGGGTTTAGCCGCCAAATAGCAGTTAAATCAGAGATCTCGACTCTCAGATTTTTGCTGCTTAGTCCAGAGGCTCTTGTGATGGCTTTGGTCTTCCTGTATCTGCAATTTCTATTCTCTGCACACTCAACATACATTGTTAACCCGTAAAACTTTAGAAAAAGCAAGAAAAACACCGTCGATCCCCGGCAACGGCGCCAAAAAATTAATGTGATAATTTAATTGCAAGCGTACAGTGTTAGTTGTAGCGCTATACAGGTCGTCCTACAGAGATCTCAGATATTTTGCAATTCTTACTAATTCAATAGTCTAACGGATTAACAAAGAGTTTCTAAATCGGATTTGAGAGTTATTCTAATTAGTCTAGGATCTAAAATCCACTAGTTTCCAACCATATATTTACTTCTATTATCTTCTTCTAGCATAAAAATGTGATCTTTTAGTTTAATTTTTATTTAAAGTGCCCTAAGTATGAGCTATCAAGTGGTGTGCAAGTATAACTCATCAAATATACTACTTTTCATAAAATAAACTAAATCATTAGATATTTCTTTGAATAAGATGAAAACCAATAACTCCAAGCCCTAACTAAGTATAGGCTATCAAGAAACTTAATTCAAGTATAAACTATCAAAGTATTAATCTATAAGTTCTTGTATTTTAATCTTTTCATAGAAAAATTATATCTTTGTTATCTTTATTATTTTATTTAAGAAACAAATTCTAGAGATTAATTACATGGTGAATCCTACCTTCATCTACATCCTAGAACTAAGCAAAATTAGCTACTCATATTTCTAACAAGCAAAATCAAATTTTTATTCACATAAAGCAATTAAATCAAATCTAGAAAGTAAATAAATCTAAATTAGAAAGCAATTAAAATAAATTAACTATGAAAAAATTGAAAAACAAAGATAATTACCTCTAAAGTTCGGTATTGTGGTCATCACCCCTTCAGCAAAACCCTAATTTTATTAATGAAAAGTACATCTAAAATTACACCTAAAAAGCTCTCTCCCAATTTACAAGGATTCAAAGGGTATTTATAATCCAAATACAATCCTACTCTTACTCAAACTCAATACAAAAGATATAATCTTAATCCAACATAAACTAATCTCAAGATATATAATCTTAATCCAATCCATAGGTATTAGAAACCAATAGTTGAGATAAGATGGTATAAAATACTAATTTTTGGGTCCAAAATCCGAAATTAAGTTCAACAGACCCATAGCCCGTTGGATCGGATTTTTCACTCTGCAGAACTTCAATAAAATGGCCATAACATTTTCATGCAAACTCGGATTAAGCTGTTCTTAGACTCGTTTCGAAGATAATTCTGAGCTCTACAAAGTTTTCCTACATGGAATTTTCCAGTTCAAGTTTTATTTTTACCAAAAATACTCTTGAAGTTGCCGCTGTTGCACTTGAGTGTCGGTTTTCCCCTTAGTTAACTTTCTTTGCTCATATTCTTGATAAATTTGAATCTTCTTCTTCTTTTCCTTGCGAAATCTTTGTTACCTATAAAAACACAATAAATATACTTGAGTAGTAATTATTTATATACAAAATAGATAAAATATAGGAGGAAAAATATAATATATGAAACTCATCATGACTCGATTTATGTGATATGGTTGTCTAATACAAACCCCGCATAATATCGCTTAGAACTTGATGTGACTTGATTCCTAAACAAATATAGTAATAAAAACAATGGGTACGAGGGAACTGAATGATGGAATGGAACATGTATAATGGAGGTTAGGTTGCATAACCGCGTTGGCCTTGTATTGTTGATTTCTATTTCAAAGATAATATTAGCACTTAGCGGTGCGGTTGGTTCAAATGAGACCAATGTTATGACTGCGATCGCAAATATGCATGGGATAATACTAGCATTTAGTGGTGCAATTGGTTTAAGGGAGACGAACGTCATGACCATGACCCTGGATATGCATCGGGTAATACTAGCATTTAGTGGTGTGATTGGTTCGAAGGAGACTAACGCCATGACCATAATTCCGGATATACACACGATAATATTAGCACTTAGCACTGCGGTTGATTTAAGGGAGACTAACGTTATAGTCATGATCCCGGATATGTATAGAATAATATTAATACTTAGTAGTGTGGATGGTCTAAATGAGGCCTCGTGGCCGTAGTATCGGTGTTGTTGCTAATGGAGCCCTATTACCGCAGCAGGTTTCGGTCTACAGAAACGGGTCCAAAACTGGCCCAAACTCATTATGATATAATATATATATATATATATATATATATATATATATATATGGAGTGTGGTGCTAGGGTTTTGGTTGAGCCGAAAAAAAGGAGCCAAAAAATTTTTTCTCTTGATTTTCAAGGCGGCTGTTTGTGTTTGGCCAGGAGAGATAAAAGGTAGCGGCTACAAGAAAGAAGGGGTTGTTGCTTTCTCTGGTTTTGGCCGAAGCAAAGAAAAGGATTAGTGAGGCGGCTTAAGCTAATCGTTCTGGGGGCTGCTGCTCTTGATTTTGGCCGAAGGAATCAAAGGAGAGGATTCAAGCAAAGAGGAAAATCACTGCAATAAGAGACTAGAGTTTGATCTCAAAATCTTGTGTGATTTCTTTATCAATTCTCTTGTGGTTGAGAACTAGAAAGTTGTAATTCTCTTTTGATATAGTGGAAGTTCTTCGATTGTGTCCCGTGGACGTAGGCATATTGCCGAACCACGTTAAATCTGTATGTTCTCTGTCTCTACTATTTTTCTCTTCGATTAACTATTTGATTTTGCTGGTTGTTGCATTAGTATTATTCCGCTATTTTTTCTAACAATTGGTATCAGAGCCCTGGTTCGGATCAGATTTCACTCAGATCGGTGTTGATTTTGAGTGGGAGTTATGGCGGAAGATAGGAAGGAAAAGATTGAAAATTTTGATGGGACAGATTTCCAATGGTGAAAATTGCAGATGGAAGATTATTTATATCAAAAGAATTTACATCAACCACTATTTGGAGGAAAGCCAGAAAAGATAACAGATGAGAAGTGGGAATTGTTGGACAAGAGAGTTTTGACGCAGATTCGATTAAGCCTGACAAAGCAAGTTGTGTTCAACGTCTCCAAGGAGAAGACCACTTCAGATTTGATATCAGCGTTAGCTAAATTTTATGAGAAGCCGTCTACTTCAAATAGACTGTTTCTAATGAAAAAGTTGTTCAACTTAAGAATGCTTTCTGATAGTTTAGTTGTTAATCATTTGAACAAATTTAACACATTATGGGCACAACTTGAATCCTTAGATTTTGTCTTTGCTGATGACATTAAAGCTTTGATGTTTATGTGTTCATTACCAGATAGATGGAATAATATTGTTATGGCCATCAGCAATTCTTCTAATACTGCTCTTAAATTTGATGATGTTGTGAGTACAATCATGAATGATGAATTGATGAAAAGAGCACGGGTGAGAGCATAGTTTTTACAAGTACTGCTCTGTCTGTTGATAATGACAAAAGGAAGGAAAGATGTAGAAGTTTAAGTAGGGAGTCGAAGAAAAGAGGAAGATCAAAATCTAAGTTAAAGTTCAAGAAAAAGTTAGTGTGTTGGCAATGAAAGACAGAGCGTCATATGAAAAAGGATTATCCAAACAAATATAAGAAAGGAGCGAATGTGGTGAATCCAAGTGAAAAATATGATGACTTGTGCTTGTCTTCTCATACAGAATCAATGCCAGATCTATGGTTTGTGGATTTAGGAGTTTCGTTCTATTGCACTACTCGCAGGGAATGGTTTGAGAATTATGTCCAAGGTGATTTTGGGCATGTGACTGTTGGTAATGGGCAGGAATGCAAGATTGCCGGTAAAGGGACAATTCAATTAAAGTTGCACAATGGTACAAAATTGCTTTTACAAGAGGTCAGGCACATACAAGATTTGAAGAAGAATTTTTTATATCTGTTAGCAAGCTGCATGGCGAGGGTTATCAAATCTCATTTGAGAAGAAACAGTGGAAGATCAGTAAAGGAGCAATGGTAGTGGTCAAGGGTGAGAGTGGGAACTCTATATTTACTCTCAAGCTCGGTGGATCACGTTATTTTTTTGGCCACCGTGAAGAATGAGAAGGCTGCCTTATGGCATCAAAGGCTCGGTCACTTGAGCGAGAACGGCATGAGTATATTGCAATCCAGAGGTATGTTGACAGATATGAAAGATACTAACTTTGATTTCTGTGAGAACTGTGTTTGGAAAGTGGAAAAGAGTTAGCTTTATGGAGGATGGCAAGGAGAAGAAAATCGAGAGATTGGAGTTGGTGCATACAGATGTATGGTGGCCTTCTTCGGAAAAGTCTCTTGGAGGTAATTCTTATTTTGTCACTTTCATAGATGATGCAAGCAGGAAAATATGGGTGTTCGCACTTAAGCAGAAATCTGATGTCTTCAAGATCTTCAAGGCATAGAAAGCTCTTGTTGAGAATGAAACAGTTTTGAAGGTGAAACGTCTGTTGTTAGACAATGGTGGGGAATTTTGCAATAGAGAGTTCGATGACTATTGCTCTACCCACGGGATCAGGAGAGTAAAGACTATACCGAGGACATCGCAACAAAATGGCGTGGCTGAGAGGATGAATAGAACCATTTTGGAGTGAGCTCGAAGTATGAGACTACATGCAGGTTTGCCTTTACAACTTTGGAGAACCGCTGTAGATACGACAGTCTATCTGATCAACAGGAGTCCAGCTAGTATTTTAGATGAAGGAATTCCAGAGGAGGTATGGTCTGGTAAGACTGAATTATTCATTCTTAAAAGTATTCGGTTGTATAGCATATGCACATGTGAATCATGAGATAAGAAAGAAACTTGATTCTAAATCTCAGAAGCGTGCATTCATTGGATATTGTGGCGACGAATATGGTTATCGCTTATGGGATTAAGAGCATAACAAGGAAATTTGTAGCAGAGATGTAGTATTTAATGAGGGTTATATGTATAAAGACCGAATGGAAAGTAAGAGTGAGAAGGCAGTGGAGAAAGAGCACTTGGAACTGGATGAGCTACAGAATGGGATGGATTTCATGGATAAAAGAACGGAAGAAATACGTACATCTGAAGTGGAAGAAATGGCTACACCTGAGAATACACAAGTTTCAGATGAGACCGAACAGGAGAGTGAGCCACTAACTGAAGTAGATGGTTTCAGTACTTCATCATATAGTGTTTCCATTTTGAAGAGGAGCATGAGGATAAGGAAGATAACCCAAAACCTTTGTCTTCCTTCATATCATGTTTTGTATACTAATGCAGGTGAACCAGAGAGTTATCAAGAGACTATGTAGGATAAATTTCGTGTTAAGTGGGAGCAAACCATGTGTGATGAGATGTCTTCTTTAGAGGAGAATCACACATGGGAATAGGTGAAGCGACCGAAAAAGATGAAAATATTGCATAACAAGTGGGTATATAGGGTAAAACATGAGGCAGGAGGGACACAAAGGTTCAAGACTAGACTTGTGGTGAAGGGATATGGTCAGATAAAAGGTATTGACTTTAATAAAATATTTGTACCTGTTGTCAAGATGACTTCTATTAGAGCAATACTAAGTATTGTGGTTGTGAAAGGATTGTATTTAGAGCAGCTCGATGTGAAGGCTACTTTCCTTCATGGTGATTTGGAGGAGGAAATATACATGGAACAGCCGGAGGGATATGAAGTTAAAGAAAAGGAGAATTGGGTATGTCGACTGAAAAGGAGTTTGTATGGGTTGAAACAGGCGCCAAGGCAATGGTACTTGAAGTTCAACAAGTTTATGTTGGATTCAGATTTTGCTAAATGCAATTCAAATCATTGTGTATATTTACAAAAGTTTAAGGATGGTAACTTTATTATACTTATTTTGTATATAGATGATATGCTTATGGCAGGTACATGCATGAAAAAAATCAATGATCTGAAGAGAAAGTTGGCAGGAAAATTCTCTATGAAGGACATGGGTGAGGCTAAACAACTTCTTGGAATGCAAATTATCCGATATAAGAAAAGTAAGAAATTGTGGTTATCTCAGGAGGGGTATATCAAGAAGGTGTTGGAAAGATTCAATATGAATAATACAAAATCGATAACTACAGCTCTTTGTGGTCAGTTTAAACTATCAAAAGAGTAAGGTGTTAAGACAGATGAGGAGATGAGACACATGGAGAATGTACCTTATTCATCGGCCGTTGGGAGTCTCATGTATGCAATGGTGAGTACAAAACCAGATATTGCACATGCAGTAGGAGTAGTTAGTAGATTCATGAAGAATCCTGGAAAGGAACATTGGCAAGCGGTGAACTAGATTTTCAGGTATTTGAAAGGTACTTCAAAGTATTGTTTGTATTTTGGGGGTGATAATATTAATGTGCAAGGTTTTGTGGATTCGAACCATGTGAGTGATAGAGACAATGGCAGGAGCACCACAGGTTATGTCTTACTGTAGGATGGACAGCGGTAAGCTGGATTTTAAGATTACAATCAATTATTGCTTTATTTTCAACAGAAGCTGAGTATGTTACAACTGCAGAAGCAAGTAAGGAGTTTATTTGGTTACAGCGATTGATTAGTGAGTTGGGTTTTGATGGAGTGGATTGCAGGTTATTCAGTAACAGTCAGAGTGCAATTCATTTTGCTAAAAACTCAACGTATCATTCACGGACTAAATATATTCACTTAAGGTATCACTTCATTAGATCTTTGTTGGAGGATGGCCAATTGAAGTTGGAGAAGATTGAGGGCATCAAAATTCCTGCAAATATGTTGACAAAATCGGTTGATGGAAAAAAATTGAGCTATTACTCAACTTTGGCGCATTTGTGTTGAATGCTGAAACTGAGACTTAAACTGATCAAGGTAAAAGCTTTGGACACTAGAATTATCATGTATAGAGATTACAATTTTTGCAATATTTCTTCAAATGGGAGATTGTTGCTAATGGAACCTATTACCGCAGCGGGTTTCGGTTTACCGAAACGGTCCAAAACCGGTCCAAACCCGTTATGATATAATATATATATATGGAGTGTGGTGCTAGGGTTTTGGTTGAGCCGAAAAAAAGGAGCCGAAAGTTTTTTCTCTTGATTTTCAGGGCGGCTGTTTGTGTTTGGCCAGGAGAGAGAAAAGGTGGCGGCAACAAGAAAGAAGGGGTTGTTGCTTTCTCTGGTTTTGGCCGAAGCAAAGAAAAGGATTAGTGAGGCGGCTTAAGCTAATCGTTTTGGGGGCTGCTGCTCTTGATTTTGGCCGAAGGAATCAAATGAGAGGATTCAAGCAAAGAGGAAAATCACTGTAACAAGAGATTAGGGTTTGATCTTAAAATCTTGAGTGATTTTTTGGTCAATTCTCTTGTGGTTGATAACTAGAAAGTTATAATTCTCTTTTGATATAGTGGAAGTTTTTCGATCGTGTCCTGTGGATGTAGGCATATTGCTGAACCACGTTAAATCTGCGTGTTCTCTGTCTCTACTATTTTTCTCTTTGGTTAACTATTTGATTCCGCTGGTTGTTGCATTAGTATTATTCCGCTATTTTTGCTAATAGGTGCATGGTACACTTTGGAATACTTGTGACATATCCACCAATCAGTTCCATCAAGCGCTAGCTTAGCACCACAAGGAGTAAGAATACTTAATGAGGTCGATATTGTCACATTATACTTAACAGGAACTTCCTCTAGTTTGCCCAAATATTTAGAATATATGTGGATCACTTTACGTCTTAACCTGACTTGCATTTATTTAGAATACATGAGGTTGACAATAATTAATTATGAACAATGTTGAAAATAATGTATTATAAAACTCGTTATATTGCATTATGATATCTAGCACAAACTCAACAATATCTACTAGTAGAAAATAACTCAGTGCATTGTAACAGTGTGTTTTTCATGCTATTCTACACTATTTTACGTTATTTATATTATGTTATGTTATGTTATGTTGCATTATTTGCTGTATATTTTGAGTTATTTTTATATTGCTACAGATTATTTATTATTGCTTGCTAGCATTGCTGCAATTCTTTACTTTATTATTTATTTGCTTATTTAATTACTTTGAAATTAATAACTTATTAATTTGTGATTGCTTGATGTAATTTCTCTCTGATTGTTAAATTTTGTTAATTATTTTTTATTCTATTGAGCTCTTGGCTTAACTGAAATGAACATTAGAAAATATGAATTGAGTATTAAATTACAACTAACGATGAATGAAATGAAAATAAATAAATTCAAAATATTTTTTCTTTGTTTCATATCTGAAATAACGGTTACGACCTTAATATTACTTGTAAAGGTAAAATGTTAAAATTATTGTGTAACTTTTTAGGAACTTAAAATAGTTTACAAGTATTATAATATGGTCTTACATTCTTTTTTATTAAAGTTTAAATTTATTTTTTGATTTATAAAAAATATTATATAGTTTTATATTTACTTTATTGATTAAGTTGGAAATTGCATAATTTATGTTATGCATTACGCTAAATGTGATGTAACCTACGGAGGAAAAAATTATGAAAATTGAAAAATAATTCCAGATAATTATGAAAAATCCAAAATAATAAGATAAGATGTCTCCGCTTTAGAAAATTTGAAATTAGAAATTAGAAAAAAAAGATATAACTCAATTTAATCAGTATCTAACATATCAGTGTTCAGACTCCTGGACTGGTATAGATGATATAAAATAAACTGATACAAAGGTTTAAGAATTAAGGTCGTTAAAGCTAATATAAGTGAAGTCGATTGTAGTGTCATATAGCAACAGTGTCTCAGAAAGAGTGTAATATCCTCAAAATTCGTGCTACTCGTATTCTTCTTTTGGGTTTGATCGCGCTGAACAAAACTACCAATGTCAATTATGGGACACCGAAATAATTTTCGATGGATGGAATTTTAAATCCATGACTCCAAATGACATCCAGTCTTCACATTTATTAGTTTTCTAATATTTATTATTTTTAAAAATTTTCCTTGCAAGCCCAAAAAATATTTCCGAATTTACTAATTTAATAATATTAAATTATTCTTCTAATTATTTTGAAATTTTAATTCTCTTATTCTGGACATTGAAATGACAAACAAATAATTTTTTAGCGTTACTCTCGTTGAGTATTACGCCATGCATTAATTTGGTAACATTTGGACAATATTGAATGGAACCAAAATCGGATTAAAAAATTATTATTAAAAAAATAATTCCTTAACATCCACCGCCAACGAAGGTGGTGGCCCCTTTGAGAGCCAATCATATGGTATGTTTAAAGATTAAGACGTGGTGGAGCAAAAATATTTTCTTTTCCTTCCTTTCTTTCTCATCTCTTCTTCACTCCTCTCACGCCAAAGACACAGCATATTGAGAAGGATTTTGAAGGCAAAAAAAGAGAGAACAAACAAAAGAAGAATAAAGGAAAGGAAGATTAAATTGAGGAATCCAAATCAAAAAGATGTAAGAAGCACTTTGATTTCTCCATTCCTCCTTCTTAAAAATTTATTTAATTTATGTTGTACGTAATCAAATTTATTTAGTAGATTTATTTAATTTATAATTTGCATATGTAATTTATTTATAAATATTCTTGGCCAACATTTTGGAATATTATTTTGTAAATATGCGCAACTCACAATTTGAACTATTAATTGATATTGAAAACTGAACAATTTATTTATGAAAATTCAAGATATCAAAAGTTCAACTCACAGTTTGCATGTCATGTATATTTTGTGAGTACTAAGTCATAGTTTATATGAAATCTTAAACATAAGGAACTAAAAAGAATTATGAAATAAAATCAATGGATCAAGGTTGGGTAATTTGGTTAGACTACACATCAGGTGGATCAAGCCTAAGATACTTTCTTATTATGGGCCAAACTATAAATAGAAGGGTAACTATAAAGGCGCACTCAGATCTCTAAAGGCACACACCCATTGAAATAACTAGGAGGTATTGTGGCATTGTGCATGTTATTTTGGAAATTTGGGGTTTGGTTGTAGATTTATGCATGTTATTATAGTGCTACTATAGTTAGCATGGTACATATTTAAGTTCGCGTTACCGAGACCAGCTTGATATACAGAAGTCTCTTTGAGATGAGTAGAGACTAGATCACAATACTCTTGCTTGAGGAAACAAAGGCACAATTCAAACAACCATTTACTTGGTTAATATAGCCAAATCATTTTGTTATACCGAAAAAGAAAATCATGATGCTTAAAATGTTTAAAATATTTTTAATAATCATGGTCGCAGCATAAGAAATTATGACTATAGTTGGCATGTGATATTTATTAATAATATAGTATATTATATGATTCTTACATGAATAATACATTTTATGTAATATATGACACGTAAGACATGGTCTATATATATTTAAGCCCAATACATGATATGTTAGAATCAATGTTGAAAATAACCCATTATGAAACCCGTTATATTGCGTTACATAACCTAACGGAACCCCAACGCTACGTAACAACTGAAAATAACTCAGTGCACAATAACAGTGTGTTTTTTATATTATTTTACGTTATATTACGTAACGTTACGTTAAATTACGTTATGTTACGTTATTTACAATTATTTTTTTAGCAATTTCTATATTGTTGATTATTATTTTGACTATTAGCGAACTGCATTAATTTTCTTACTTGATTAGTTGTTGACTCGTTTTGATCATTTATAAAATTACTAACTTGTTAGTTTACGATCATTTCCTTATTCGCTAGTTATAATTCCTCTCCGGTTGTTAAACTATCATGTTGATTCTATTAAATTTTAATTGAACTAAACTTAACAATTACAAATAAGATAAACTGAACATTACAAAATATAAATTACAACAATAATAATAACTAGAATTGAAATAAAAAATTAGAATCTTGTTTTCTTGTTTAAATAATAACTAGAATTATTGTTGCAGACTTAATATAATTTATGAAGATAAACGTGAAAACTATTGTAAAACTTAATATAAAATTAGAATAGATTATGTATTTACAAAATGGTTTTATATTCTATTTTTTGATATTTTAAATTTATTTTTCCAGTTATAAATTTTTTTATATCGTTTTATATTTACTTTTATTAAATAAATAGGAAATTGCATAACCTACGTTATGCATTATGCTATATGCGACATAACCTAACAGAGATAAAATGTTACGTTACCGTTATTGCTATTCTAAACATTGATTTGAATGTATTATTTGAATACTAGATACACGATGAGCATGACCATTCATAAAAATATGATGATAAATTTTATACATCTTGATTACAAAGAAATAGAGTATCCTCGTAATATGTGTGTACGTGATTCGTAATTAAATTGATTCTTGAATCCAGTGTCTAATAAAGGACATATACATAATCTGACTTTGCAAGCCATATGTTTCTATTGGTTCATGTGTATCATATATCATTGATATAGAGACTGGGCGAAACTATATGATGGATAAGAAATATATCGTATGAGGATCATGTTGGTCATTTCTTGTTAGGTACTGAGAACTTATACTGCAGTAGTACCGTATGGTACTGAGTCACAGTTTGATACATGAGTTCCCATAAGGGTGACGCCCGTTACCATTTTCCAATACGGGATTTGTGTAGCAACATCTAGCAATGCATCATGGTTTAGTGTCATAGGTTTGAGCTGGGTCCCGGGTATGTATGGAAACTTGTACAATACGAAAATTTGTGCGCCATCTTATCCATCATTTAGTTTTAAATACTAATAAGGACTTGATTTAAACTTGTCATTTTTACATGATATTTACCTACTATTTGCAAATGACATATATAATCTTACTTATTCTATTTTTCATTATTTACGTGGTATGTTTAACACCAACACAATTTGTTTGCATATTATTTATCTCTAGAACTATGATAGTATATTTTTTTTTCTTTTGTTACTTGCTAGGTTTAATCCCCTGGGTTCTGAACCTAGGGTTGGAGGGTGAAGGAGGAGAACCAGCCCCAACTGATGACCCACACTTTATTGAACAGATTGAGTGCAGTAAGTAGTGAGTACTTTCTGGAGAACCTTTGTACATTTAATTCATATTTTCTTTTGCATGGGCACTGCTTTTCTCTTTTGATTCTTTTGTGTTCATATTCAGAGCAGTGTGCCATCTTATGTAATTAGCTCTTTATATAAATAAAATATTTTCAGTTTTAAATGTGTTATTTATCAATCTAAATGTGGTAATAGTTATGATTATTCCAAAATCTTATAACTATTAGATTGTTTAGTATTAACTTAAGTAACGCCCTTCGTTTTGGCAAGCAGCTGAAAAATGGGGGTATTATAGGGTGGTATCAGAGTCTAGATTTAGATAGAAGGCCATAAGATTACTGCAATTTAAGAACATGTATGTGACTTGCTCTTAATTGTTTCTTGTTTTTTGATATCTAACTGCTCTAGTATCGTGTCTATTCTACCATATCATATTTGTTTAAAATATCTATCTTTAAAATTCCATTATTGATTTCTATCCGATCCGTTGTGGAACAATATCGATCTAATTTTGGACCAATATGTCCTTTAGTGATTAATGATAGAGAATTTTATACAAACTTTCTAATAATTAATGGAATAAGATATGGTGTTATCCTAAGTATGGAATAGTTGAGTACCTTCCATGTGGTAATAGATTGCAGAACAAGAAGAGTAATCTTTTAGATTCCTGGACATTCAGACTTTGAGTTTATTGGTGAAAGTCAATCTTTAGAACTAGCAGTATCTAAGGTATTCCTGAGAGGGAATGTTTTGGAAGAAATAAAAGTAGGAGAAAAAATAATCTTAGTAGTATCATAAATTTTAGATATGTTTTTTTAAAAGGATACTTAAACTACCACCAGTAAGACCAGTAAAATTTACTATTAATATTATCTCTAGAGATAAACTAGTTTGTAAGCCACCTTATCAAATGGAAGTTGCATAATTAAATGAAGTTATTAAACAAGTAGGTAAGCTATTGAAATTGGATTTTGTGAGACCTAGTGTTTCACCTTGGGGAGCTCCAGTATTATTAACAGGAAAAAATGATGGGAGTCAAATATTGTGTGTGGACTATAGGGGTTTGAATGCAGTAATAATTAAGAATAAATATATATTACCGAGAATAACTGATCTGTTTGATTAACTGGGAAGAGCAAAAGTATTCTCGAGAATAGATTTTCGTTTGGGATTCCATCAAGAAACGATCCAAATAGAAGATATTCCAAAAACTGTATTTAGAACCAGACATGGTCATTATGAATATTTAGTGATACCATTCGGAGTGACTAATACTCCAGTAGTATTTATGAATTTGATGAACCATATTTTTGCTCAGCACCTAAATAAGTTGGTAATGATATTTATTGATGATATCTTAACCTTTTCTAAACATAGAGAAGAGCATGTTGAGTATTTGATGATAGTCTTGCATACTCTCAGAAAGCAAAAGTTTTACAGAAAATTAAGTAAATGAGAGTTTTTGGTTGGATAGAGTTACCTTCTTAGAACATATAGTTTATGGAGATAATTAACCGATCCTAAGAAGATGGAAGTCATGATGGACTGGCCTGTACCAAAATTAGTGTTAGAGATTCATAATTTTCTAGTGATGGTCAAGTATTACATAAGGTTTGTACGAGATTTTGCAAAAAAAAAAAAAACTCTCTAACTAAATTGACTAGAAAAAAAGTGGGATATGTCTGGACAGAGGAGGGTGATAAGATATTTGAATAATTGAAATGAAGGCTAACAACATTACTTATATTAGCAATTCCATACAACCCTAGAGGCATGAAGGTTTATAGTGATGTTTCAAGTCAGCAATTATAATATGTGTTGATATAGAATAGAAGAGTGATTAAATTTTATAATTAACTATGAATTCATTTCCGATCTTGTATCATTAGCATTCATAGCTCCATTACAATGGTAGTATAATAGTTGAGACTTATTTTCTCTTCTACAGTCTATTATAGTTATATAATAGGACCTTAGGAATGAACTCTGTATATTTTCCTTTGCTTAATCAGGATGGCTGGTACCTCGAATTGGTAGTTGTTGCTCCTGATTAAACTTTGTCCTATTTTTTGCATTCCTCCGCCCTGAATAAAATTTTGAGGATGAATTGAAAATTTTGCCTACAAATTATCATTACCAAGTGATTAAAACCATTAACAACGTATTTCACGTATTATACTTGAGGAAGTATTTAGGTAAATGATGTGATAATTTTACTGCAAGCATAAGTATCAGTTATAGCGCATTACAAGTCGTTCCTACAGTGATTTAAAGTGTTTTGCGATCTTTTTAATTCTATTATTTCAACGAGTTAACTATGAGTCTAGATTGATTTTGAGTTATTCTAATTAGTCTAGGATATGGAATCCACTAGTTCATAACAAAATATTATCTATTTTATTTTTTTCTTCTATAAAAATTTGATCTTTTAGTTTAATTCCTACTTAAATCATCCTAAGTATGGACTATCAAGTGGTGTGCAAGTATAATCCATCAAAGAAATTACTTTTGAACAGGAATAAACTAAATCATTAGATTAATTCAATAAAATAAATAAAAACCAACAATTCCAAACCCTAACTAAGTATAGGCTATCAAAATATTTAAATTAAGTATCACCTATCAAAGTCTTAATTTACGAGTCCTTCTAATTTTATTGTTTCATAGAAAAATCATATCTTTTTTATTTTTATTTTAGAAAGAACACAAATAGAATAATATAAGGTTGATCCCTAGTTTCATCTATATCATAAGACTAAACTAATTAGTTACTCATACTCTTAGTTAAAAAGATCCTATTTTTATTTGTGAAAGCCACAAAAAATTCTATTTGAATTCAAAACAAGAAAAATCTATACTACAAAGCAAATAAATCTATACTAGAAAGCAATTAAATCTATCTAAAAAGAAATTAAAATATTTATATTTACTAACGCACTTTTGAATAATGAAAAATCTCTGGAGTATGGTATGGCGGTCGTCACCCCATTGGCAAAATCCTAATTTTATTAATTAATCAAGAGTATAAAATAACATGATGATCCTACGTTATAAGGACACGGCCAATATATAGGTCTCGGAGAACCAAATTTTACTTTTAGTAAAGCTGAAAACTACAAAATTACATCAAAGACCCTGTAAAAATTTCATGATATGTGGGCCCCAAAGTGCCGCTTATTAGAAGCAAAAGTATGGAATATTGGCTAATGTTTTCTTCTACATGAAGTTCCGGTCTTTTCCTTTTGATATGAATGACTGCATTGGATTTTGGCTCTCTGCAGCTTCATATTTTTGTAACTTTGTTCACTTTTAACTATTTTCTGGATTTGATTTTCTAATCAGACTCTGAGTTTATGTCATCTCTTTGTAGAAATAGATTTGACCTGAAAACACACTAAAAATATCTGAGTAGTATTATTTATATACAAAAATAGATAATATGGAGACTATAAATATGCAATATATGGCACTTATTATACCTCCACACCTATTTTTTGTCAGTTCTCGAGTGAAACCTAGATCTAAAATGATAAAGAAAAATCCTAACTCACTTTCGCAGGAATCGTAATTGCACTTAGTATGTGTAACAAGCCGTTAAACTCCTACATTATCCTAGTAGACGAGTGGTGTCTGGTGAGGGTTTGCAGTAAATATACCCACAAAATTTGTGAAGAAGTTACATTAAGGAAATAAGAAAAGAAAAATAAGGATAACAAAAAATCAAGAAAAATAAAAACTTTTATACAAAAGAAAGAATTTTTTATATTTGCTTCAATTAATCTCACTAATATACAAACTCAAAAACGCATTTAGATTATCAGTTTTCAAGTCAAGTATCATATCAAAATCACCTATCATTTTAATAAAAATTCAAATCATATCTTTCAATACCCACTAATAGATAATTTATTGACTCCTATACATATACGTGCATGTATGATAGTTTATTTCGGCTTTGAACTCTAACTCTAACTCATGATTCATCTCTTCTCTCTAAATTTTTTTTTCTTTTTTTTTTGTGAATATTTCACTTTTCATGCGAAAATTCACGCTTATTTAGATGCAAATACCTGATTAATCGGATCATACTCTTATATGTGATCCGATTAATCCGATCATACTTTTAAAAGGATTATTACCTTAATACCAGACTAATCCTTTTTTCTTTTTTTAAGCATTATTGTCTTAATAATAGGCTCATCCTCATTTTTTCTTTTTTTAAAGGATTATTGCCTTAATACCAGGCTCATCCTTTTTTTTCTTGTTTAGAGAGAGAAAACCACTCAATCGTTATCATTTTTATCCTTAACCTAATAAACTATTGTGAAATAAAAAATAAATATATAGTTATCTCAAAATTACTATTGGCGGTATTTATTTTTTAGATTTTTATTTTGTTCATAAAATTCTAAGTGTATTATCCAATCTACTATCCTATCAAATTTCAAATCTAAATTAATTCTTTTATTTGTAATTAGGTTGATTTATTGAAGAATTTTTTGTATTTTTTTTACGTTTTACTCTTTTTTTCTAGATTTTTTTTACTTTTTTGGCAGATTTTTTAGTTACCCTAAAAACTACCCAAAGTGTAAAATAAAAACCCCAAAAAATCTAAAAATAAAATAAAAATCCTAAAAAAATAAAGATCCTAGAAAAATACAAAAACAAAATCTCAAAACCCACTTCCCCACATCTAAACTCATGTATGCCCTCATACACAAACCAAGAGTGGTAAAATAAATATGAAAACTATTGTACAAATATTATACAAATAATGAGAGTCGTGAAAAGTCATGATCTCAATATCGTTACCCTATTAACGCATAGAAAGTGGTTATGATCTCTCGATCACTTCTTACTTTCATAATATGTGTGTTTTAAACGAGAAGTGGGTGTATTGTTGTGTCTCATCATCCTCCTAAAATCACAAAATTACCTTTTTGCTTCTTATGTCGTCTTCGCTTTTTCTTTGTCCATATGTAAGCATTGAAAATTGGGTTAAAGAATTCTTCATTATAAACCTGCTAATCATTGTTAGTAATAAGTACACATATAGGAATATCGTGAGGTGTGAAGAGTACAAGATGATCAAGTGAATCAACTGTGAAGTGTGGTGCCTCTTTTAACTCACGAAGTAATGCAAGCTCCTCTACAAACAAATTCTCAAAGGTTTGCTCATAAATCAATGGCACACTTGCACAAGTATCATTATACGTAGAGTTAGTATATGACAATTCGTCTAACAACATAAACTCATCTCTGAAAATTTGCTCAAACGAGAGTTTATCATTAGCACAAGAGGTAGAATAAGAGTGCAAACTGTGAATCATATTATCTCAATGAGAGAGGTCGTTGTGTGCTCATCCATATTGAATATGTTCAGTGTCACAGTCATATTCCCAAATGATACCTTCATGAGGCCACTCCTACAATCAATTAATGCATTTACTGTTGTAAGGAATGATCTGTCCAAGATAATGGGAATTTGATTTTGTAGATTAGAAATCACTTAGTTTCTAAGACAATGAAATTTATAGGAAAGATAAACTCGCTGACCTTAATGAGTACATCTTCAACTATGCCAAGTGGTCACTTGATCGAACAATCAGTTAGCTATAATGTGATCTTAGTAGGTTAAAGTTTTCCTAATCCCAATTGCTGATAAAATAGTGTAAGGAAGTAAGTTGACAGTTGCCCCTAGCTCAAAAAATGCCTTGTCAAATATAATGTTTCCAATAGTGCATAAGATTGTGGGAAAATATGGATGTTTGTATTTGGCAAGTATGGAGTTAGAATATGTCATATATTTGCAGTAAGAAAAACTTTCTCAGAATGCTTCTTACTCGTTTCTTAGTACACAAATTTTTGAGAAATTTGGCGTAAGTAGGAACATGTTGTATAATATTAAGAAGTGAAATATTAACCTTCACCTGCTGAAATATTTTAAGAATCTTTTTTACTTGTGGTAAAGGCTTCCTAAGTTGATTGGGATATGGTGCTTTCGGTTTAGGAACAGCTTCTTCTGAATGAGCATGTGATGGTAATGGAGGTAATGGAGATGGATGTGGAGAAAGAAATAGAAAAGATGGTATAACCTCTAGAATAGTATGAGTGAGATTACGGGGTATGGATACATTATTGTCCACTTGCTTGTCAAATCTAAGCGTGTGAATGGCATTGCATTGGTAAACATGGGATGAAACAGACTAAAATGAGTTAGAGTTGGGGTTCATTATTGGTTGGCTCAGAAAGATACCTGGCCCCCGCTCACTCAACTGTGTGGCTAACTGTCCAACCTACTGCTCTATATTCTTGATCGACTGAGAACTTACAAGAAATTATTGGTCGGTTTATTGTATAAAGTCAATAGACACTTTTATTAAATTTTACATTTGTGTGTCTAAATTGGATATTGTCTTGAAAAGGTTCTCCACATTCCTTTCAAGTGTCGTTAGTCATCTATCATAGTCATTTTTAGACCCCTACTGTAATATAATTGATTATGTGCAGGTAGTCTATTCTAATTGTTCCCTTGATTCGTAACATTTGGATATTGATATACACCCACGTTAGGTCTCGGGAACTAACCATTAGGTGGAGGCTGTATGTTAGGGTTGGGGGCTCCCTGATATTGCCCTTAACACCATGAAAGATTTTAGTGATTTCTCTAATCTGGATTATATATAGGAGTGTAAGAATTATTCATAGGTCGTTAATATAGAGCGTTAGCCTGTTCAAGTGTTTGACTCATGGGATTTATTTAATGGACACTCCTTCATAATATGATTCGAAGTTCCGCAATTAAAGTATGTGAAAATTTAAATTTGATTTACTTGACCCACTGGTGGAGCGCTAGGAGTCTCCAATATCTCAATTCTCCTTATAAGGGCTGCAATCTTAGCTTTGAAAGCTATAAAACTATCGACGCTATGGATCCCACTTTTATGTGCAGAAGTTGATACATTAGGTTTCTTAGTGGAGCTCTCCTTCTACATAGTTTTCCACGATAGGTGCTTAAGGAAGCCCATGCTTCATCCTCATTTTTTCTCATGAACTCCCCCTGACACATGGACTCTAGAAAAGTTTTGGATGTGTAATCAAGTCCTGCATATACGATTTGACACAACCGCCACTTTTCTATCGCATGGTGGGGGCACTGAGTTAACAAATTTTTGAAATGTTTCAACTATTTCCAGAAGGGTTCTCCCGGCACTTGATGGAATTGATTAATTTGATTTTGAATTTTTGTCGTCTTGTGAATGGGATAATACTTCTTAAAAAAAAACTATAGCGAATTCATCCCAAATAGTGATTGAATCAGTAGGCATTCTATACAACCACTTCTTGGCGTTATCTTTAAGAACGAACGGAATGAAGCGAAGCTTACTTGCGTCATCTGATAAGTGTTGCAGTTTAATCATCACACATACTTCCTGAAATTCACTAATAAAAAGATATGCATCCTCAGAATCAGAACCAGTGAATTTTGGAAGCATGCTAATATACTGCAATTTTAGTTCCTAATGATTACCTGTTCCGTGTAGAAATTTGATGCATGACGGTAGTGATGTGCGCAACAGCTAACATCGATCTTAAAGAATCAGGATCGATTGGTACATCTTGTCTCCCATGAACAAATTTGATCTCACTAATCAACCAAATTGATCACGGATCCAATATGGTATGAACCAGTGTGAGTTTTCTAAACTAATGCAAGGAGTGGGGTGTGGTGAAGATGAAATGGTAAAAAAATTATGATCAAAGAAAAATGTGATGTCCTACAGTTTTTATTTTTTTTACTTTTTTGTATTTGTTTACAAAACCAGAGACCCAAAACACAGAATGGGAGAAAATTAGGGGGAGATTTTCACCTGAATTGCCGCCAAATGGCAGCCATTGCTGCTATTTGGCAGGAAAATCAGAGAGGCTGGCTCCCTTCTTTTTGCAGTGTACTCCTAAGACTTCTCTCGTCTCTTTTTCCTTCTTGTATTTGAAATTTTAGATCTCTGCACACTTAACACACACTGTTAACCAGCAAAACATTAGAAAAAACAAAAAAACACCGTCGATCTGCGGTAACGGCGCCAAAAACTTAATGTGAAAATTTTACTGTAAGCTTACAGTATCGATTGTAGTGCTTTATAGGTAGTTCCCACAGGGATCTAGAGTATTTTGTGATCTTACTAATTCTATTATTCTAATAAATTAATTATGAGTCTAGATTGATTTCAAGTTATTCTAATTAGTTTAGGATATGGAATCCACTAGTTCACAACCAAATATTATCTATTTTATTTTTTCTTCAATAAAAATCTAATCTTTTAGTTTAATTCCTACTTAAAGCATCCTAAGTATAGCTATCAAGTGGCGTGCAAATATAATTTATCAAAAAAATTTCTTTTGAATAGGAATAAATTAAATTATTAGATTAATTCAACAAAACAATAAAAACCAACAACTCCAAAACCTAACTAAGCATATGCTATCAAAATACTTAAATTAAGTATAACCTATCAAAATCTTAATCTACAAGTTTTTATATTTTTATTGTTTCATAGAAAAATCATATCTTTTTTATTTTTATTTTAGAAAGAATATAAATAGAATAATATAAGGTTGATCTCTAGTTTCATCTACATCTTAGGAGTAAACTAATTAGCTACTCATACTCCTAATTAACAAGATCCTATTTTATTTGTAAAAACCATAAAAAATCTATTTTGATTCAAAACAAGAAAAATCTATATTACAAAGTAAATAAATCTCTACTAGAAAGCAATTAAATCTTTCTAAAAAGCAATTAAAATATTTATACTTACTAGTACGCACTTCTGAACAATGGAAAACCTCTGGAGCACGGTATGTAATTTTATTAATTAATCAAAAGTACAAAATAACATGATGATCCTACGTTACAAGGACACGACCAATATATAGGTCTCGGATAACCAAACCCTACTTTTAGTAAAACTGAATAACTACAAAATTATATCAAAGACCTTGGAAAAATTTCATGACATATGGGTCCCAAAGTGCCGCTTATTAGCAACAATTGCTCTAAATGGCGGCAAAATTATGGAATATTGGCTTCTCTTTTCTTCTGCATGAAGTTCTAATATTTTACTTTTGATATAAATGAGTGTATTGGACTTTGACTCACTGCAACTTCATGTTCTTGTAATTTGTTCACTTTTAACTCTTTTTTGGATTTGGTTTCTTAATCGGACTCTGAGTTTATATCATCTCTTTGTATGAATAGATTTCACCTGAAAACACACTAAAATATCCGAGTAGTATTTATATACAAAAATAGATAATATGGAGACTATAAATACGCAATATGTAGCACTCATCAATAAAGAGTATAGAATAATATATCAATCGGAGCTGAAGTTGAGATCAAACTTAGATGTACAAAAAGAAACCTGTAGTGATCGTTGACCGGTATGAGAAAGTCTTGAAAAATAAAGTAATAATGCTGATTTTGTTTTATGGGATGCACAGCCACCAAGAGGATCTATTTGAGAGTTAGAGAATGACACCAGAATAAATTATGTATACCTTTCCTTATGATCAGGTAGGTTAATTTCATTCATTTCCATGGCCATACACCCACATATATTTTCATGCTCCTTAATATGGAATTTTGAAGAAGAAATTACGTTGTTAGATGGGTAGAATGTAATATCCCCAAAATTCTTGCTACTCGTATTCTTCTTTTGGCTTCGATCATGCCAAACAAGGCTATCAAAATAAATTTTGAGACACCAAAATAAATTTTAATAGACGTAACTTTAAATCCGTGACTCCAAATGACATTCGGTTTTCATAGTTATTAGTTTTTTAATATTTACTATTTTTAGAAATTTTCCTTGCAAGTCCCAAAAATATTTTCAAATTTATTAATTTAATAATATTAATTTATTCTTCTAATTATTTCATAATTTTAGTTATTTTATTCCGGACATCGAAATAACAAAAGGACATTTTTTTTAGCATTACTCTAGTTGAGCACTATGCCATGAATTAATTTGGTAATATTTGTACAATATTGAATGCAACCAAAATCATATAACTAATTTGGTAATATTTGTACAATATTGAATGCAACCAAAATCATATAACTAATTTGGTAATATTTGTACAATATTGAATGCAACCAAAATCATATAACTAATTTACTATTGAAAAATATTTAATTTCTTAACATCTACCGCCAACAATGGCGGTGGCCTCTTTGAGAGCCAATCATAGCGTATGCTTAAGGATTAAGATGTGGTGGGCAAAAATATTTTCTTTTTATCTCTTCTTCACTCCTCTCACGCAATAGACACATAGCATATTGAGAAGGATTTTGAGAAAAAAAAGAAGAGAGAGAAAAAAGAAGAAGAGTAAAGGAAAGGAAGATCAAATCGAGGAATCGGAATCAAGAAGATGTAAGTAACGCTTTCATTTATCCGTTCTTCCTTCTTGAGAATTTATTTAATTTATGTTGTACATAATTAAATTTCTTTAGTAGATTTATTTAATTTACATTTTGCATATGTAATTTATTTATGAATATTTCTGGTCCATATTTTGAACTATTATTTTGTGAATATACCTAATTTACAATTTAGACTATTAATTGATATTGAAAACTGAACAATTTATTTATGAAAATTCAAGAAATCAGAAGTTCAACTCACAGTTTGCATGTCATATATGTTTTGTGAATATTGAGCCACAGTTTATATGAAACCTTAAACTTAAGAAAACAAAAAGAATTATGAAATAAAATCAATGGATCAATGTTGGGTAATTTGGTTAGACTAGCCATCTGGTGGATCCAGCCCCAGATACTTTCTTGTTATGGGCCAAAGTATAAATAGAAGGGTAATTACAGAGGCATACCTAGATCTCTAAAGGCACACATCCATTGAAATCACTAAGAGGTACTATGGCATTGTGCATGTTATTTTGGAAAATTGGGGTTTGGTTGTAGATTTATGCATGTTGTTATGGTGCTACTATAGTCAGAATTGTACATATTTAAGTTTGCGTTATCAAGACCAGCTTGGTATATAGAAGTCTCGCTAAGATGAGTAAAGACTAGATCACAGTACTCTTGTTTGAGAAAACAAAGGCACAATTCAAACAACCATTTACTTGGTTATGTAGATCTTAACAGAGCCAAATCATTTTGTTATAGCGAAAAAGAAAATCATGATGTTTAAAACGTTTATAATATTCATGGTGGCAACATATGAAATTATGACTATAGTTGGCATGTGATATTTATTATATGCGTGATGCATGGCATGCGATATTTATTAATGATATAGTGTATTATATAATTCTTGCATGAATGATAAAGTTTAAATGATATATGACACGTAATACGTGGTATATATACACTAGAACCCAATACATAATATGTTTGAATGAATTATTTGAATATTAAATACACGATGAGTATGACCATTCATGAGAATATGATGATAAAGTTCATATATCTTGATTACATAAAAATAGAGTATCCTTGTAATATGTGTGTACATGATTCGTAATTAAATTGATTATTGAATCCAGTTTCTAATAAAGGATATATACACAATCTGACTTGGCAAGCTATATGTTTCCATTGGTTCGTGTGTATCGTGTATCATTTACATAGGGACAGGGAAAACTACATGATGGATAAGAACCATATCGTGTGAAGATCATATTGGCCATTTTTTGTTAGGTACTGAGAATTTATACTGCAGCAGTATTGTATGGTACTGAGCCATAGTTTGATACATGAGTCCCCATAAGGGTGACGTCCGTTACCATTTCACAGTTCAGGGTTTATCTAGTAGCACCTAGCAGTGTACTATGGTTCAGTGCCATGGGGTTTGGGCTGGGTCCTGGGTATGTACAGCCACTTGTACAATACGGAACACTATGCATTATTTTATCCATTATTTAGTTTCAAATGCTAATAAGGACTTGAGCTAGACTTGTCATTTTTACATAATATTTACCTGCTATTTGCAAATAATATGCATAGTCTTATTTATTCTACTTTTCATTATTTATGTGATACGTTTAACACCAACATAATTTGTTTGCATATTTCTTATCTCTATTACTGTGATACTACACATATCTTTTTCTTGTGTTATTTATGAGGTTTAATCCCTTGAGTTATGAATCCAAGGCTGGAAGGTGAAGGAGGAGAACCAGCTCCAACTGAAGGCCCGTACTTCATTGAACAGACCGAGCGACAATAAGAGTGAAGTACCTTCTGAAGAACTATTGTATATTTTATTTATATTTCCTTTTGCATGGGCACTACTTTCCTCTTTTGATTCATTTATGTTCATATTCAGAGAAGTGTGTCATCTTATGTAATCAATTATTTGTATAAATAAAATCTTTTCAGTTTCAGATATATTATTTATCAATCTGAATGTGGTTATAATTATGATTATTTTAAGATCATGTGACTGTTGGATTATCTAGTATTAATTTAAGTAGCATGCTCTGTTTTGGAAAATAACTGAAAAACAGGAGCATTACAAAGAGTTTCAAAGGAAAGTTGTTATTTAATTCTGAAACGTGCTTATATGAAAAACGTCCCACTTCCTTATTCTCATCTGACCATATGTCATTATGATATACAGTTCGAAAATACTTGAATTAGTAATAAAACTTAATAACATATTAGAATAAAAACTTGTTCCAAAATATTACTTGATTATAATAAACTTAAACTTACTTGAACTCTGAATCAGAATCATATTGATTGAAAATATATTGTACAGGCTTAACACGATCTTGACAACTATAAATATTACTAGGTTAGAGGAGATACTAATTGATGTACTGTCGACTATACTATCAAGTTGTACAACTGATTTTTGCGCACACTATGAGCGCGTGATGATTTGCTAGATTACCTCTAAAATTTATTGTTTATCACTATGTACGTCCGAGTCTGAAAAATCATGATGGCTATTTTTCCGAGTCTGTATGAGAAACAATCAAAATACGAATATAGTATCAGTTAGATTCTCCAATAATATATGACACCTTATATTGAAATATTTGACTATTAGACTGCAGCATAATTGTAATTAAAATAAATATTATCAAAAACTTAGTTAATGAATAAATTCATGTTCTATATCTACAATCATATGTACTGATCATGTTTATTTCAGTTGTTTTCATTCTTTGTCTTTTCATACTATTATTATTTTTTTATTTGGTCGTAATCTGATAACCTCGGTATGCATGTCTAGATTTTAAGATAGATCGTATACCGTCGTTCTTTTCTTTCGGTCTTGTACTTTTAGGTTACTTTCACTATTTGAATTTATTTTTTATCCATAGTTATTTCTCTATCCTTATTTCCGCCATTGTACATTGTAATCCAAATTTGTCCATTTAATAAATGTTCAATTTTTTATTAAAATAATGTTGTGAGTTTAATTGTGACAATGACTAATATTATGTTGAGGCTTAGCATATTTTCACAAATACGTTGTCAAACGACTCAGCTATCTAGCATCCCAGATGGTGGGCCATTATATAATCCATGGACACATGTGCATGATAGTGTGTGGATGCATGTGGTGTGAGATTGAATATGTGAAAGTGGTTTTTTGGTTATATTTTTATCCTCCTAATCATGCTTGCTATGGCATCAGAATATGCCTCTTAACGAGGGTGAATTAAGTGCAACAAAATGTACCAGTGGTTTGCAATCATCTGGCTTACAAGTTATCTCCCATCCCATAGTTGAAAGACTATAAGAACTATAACATGCAAGAAACAGGGAGTCACATGCTTTTGGCTCTTACTCTATTTATTTCAATTTTATTTTCTTTACCCCCTACCAACTTTCACCCACATTTAACCTCTCCTTTTAATAACTCTTACCTGTTACCATACGCCAATATTCCAACAGAATCTTTTCAGATATTCCAGTTTCCAACATCTCCTTCTCGACTCTCGAGGTTGTGAGGGGTAAAATAAGTATCATGAAAATTAACTATTACAATGGTATAATCTTTATGTTTATTTCTGTTTTTTTTTTTTTTTTTTTTCCTCTTTGTGGTTACCTATCTCCAGTCAGGTGTACTGCTGTTGCCGTTGCAAGTTCGGTGGGAAGAGAGAAATTCTATTCATGCACATCACTTTGTTCACTATTCCCATCTCTTAAAATTATAAAAAAATTACAGGTTTAATATCATGCGATGTCAAATCCATTCGGAAACTAATATTCGATCAGTATGAAAACCGTTCGAAAGACTATTCCCAACTAAGTAGTGTGGGCATCACGAGCAAAGTGATGTGCTTAAATAGAATTTTCCCTGGAAGAATTAGGGGATCCTATGTCCACTTGTGGCTGTTGGTTTGGCTGAGGGCTGCCATCAAACTGAAGTCGTCCCATTGTTCAACTTTGTCATGTTCTGTCATGAATTCTCGCCTTCTTCCCTTTCGAGGCCAAGGGCCATGAACTGAGCGGCTCTATATGACGCTGGTAGCTAACAAGATGTCCTCCTTCTTATCTATAGCTTGTACGTATATAAGTTTAGTCAGTGCACTGTTTGTGATTGGTTCTTGAACTTCTGCAAGCTATGCAGAATTATTGACAAGCTATCTCAGATGATTTTATTGTATCTTAACGGATGGTGTGTCTTAAATATATTTCCTAGATGAACTTGATGCCGTGATCCCTATTTGTTTATTTATCACAAAGCTAATAAACCTTAACTCTATTCTGTAGGTTGATTTCACTGTGATTTGTTTAATCAGCAACAATTACTACTAACATTTGTTATAGGTAAAAGATTTGGAAATCCCGGCATGATCCTCTCCGATCCGACATGGGTCATGATCCCCTCCCCCAGAATTTTTTTTTTATTTTAAGAAAACCTAATATAATTTTATTTTTGAAATTTTTTTAAACCCACCTCTTCTAAATCCTCAATTTTATAATTTCCCTCCCTAAATTTTTAGTTTTCAATTATGAAGTTCGTGATCAATATTTAAAATAATGATAACGATAACGTAATGTTTTTCCTCTGTTATCTTATATCGCATACAGCGTAATGCATAACATAACTTACTCAATTTCCTATTTATTCATTAAAAACAAATATGAAAATATGAAAAATAATTTATATAAATTTGAAAACATATTTATAATTCTATAAAAAGAATATAAGAATATTTTATAATACTAGACTAATTCTAAAATATCTAACAACTCTCACAATTAATTTACATTTATCTCTATAAATTATATTAAATGATCAACTATAATTTTAGTCATTACCTAAATAAGAAAACGAGATTTCAAATTTATTTTCAGCTACTATTAATATTGTAATTTGTATTTTGTAAAGCTCAATATATTTTTATTTGCAATTGTTCATTTTAGTTCAGTTAAGAATTTAATAAAATTAATAGAAAGTAAGAAATTCCAGTAATTGGAAATGAATTCAACAAGCAAACAAAAAATTAATTACGAATTAGTAAGTTAATAATTCCACAAGTAATCAAATAAGAAAACAAGTAATAGAGTAAGAAAATTTCAATAACTAACTAACGATCAAAACAAATATTTAACAATATTATAGAAATTACTCAAAAAAAATAATAGCAAATAACATAATATAACGCAATGTAACATAAAATAAAAAATACACTGTTACGGTGCAATAAGTTATTTTTGACTGTTAGACAATATTGAATTTCCGTTAGATATCATAACGCAATACAACAGGCTTCGTAACGAGTTATTTTCAGCATTGATCTCAATTATAAGAGATGAATGGCTCAATAAAAAAAATTAAGATGATATCTCGTTTTTTGAACTAAATAAAATATTTTCTTATTTTAAACTCCAAAAATCTATGACAAAAATTTCTGAAGATGATATTTGCATTGAAAGAAATTATAAAATAGAAACATTTTTATTAATATCGTAATCATAAATTTATATGTAAATTATATAACAAAAATATAATATTTGGTCTGGGGCTTCGCCCATAAACTCGGTAGGGGTGCTTGGCCTACTGCACCCTACAAGTTGTTTGGACAGCTGGACTCCCAAATAACTTTGCCCTCCCTAGTTCGAATATCTGGTCAATGAGAAAGTCTTTTCCAGGGAGGACGCTTATTTTTCTTGCACACTGTCACGTCTCATACAGTTCTTCACTTGTCTCCCCTAGCATTATCCTCTCCTGTCAGTTGGCTAAGCTCTCTAGTCATTGTACATCCAAAATTGGGGTGTTCTTTTCCATTGCCATTCAATAAATTATAGGAAAAAAATACAGCTTTTAATTTTATAATACAGAAGAAGAAAAGAAATAACTTTTTCCCTTTTTTTTCATTGGCTCACTTGGACAGCAAGAGAAGGTTGCTACTGTCTTCCATTAACGATCCGAATATTGGTTGACCTTCTGTAGAAACAAGCTTAGGACTTTACTAGAGAAGAAAGGACGAATGTTAGAGTTCTTTCTTTTAGACTCTGTAAATTCTTTCTTTGTAGGATTCTTCTTCTTGGTTGGATCCTGCCTCTCCTCTCTGGTCGATCCTCCCTTCCTCTTTTTTCTTAATCTGGAGAGGGCTTTTTATAGCCATTAGAGAGTGCAAAAACTCCCTTATTTTCTCTTGTATTCTCTCCGTAATCAAATTATCACGTTATGAGTAGTGGAGAGTAATGATTTCCGAAATTATAGCGGAGCATTGCAATGTGCGTTACTAGCGGATTCCACACGTGTGCCTAGGAGGAGCACGCTCCTAGCACACAACGTGACCTGGGCATGTGGGGCGCGTGCTCCAGGGAACGCTTGGCCCTAGGCATGCATGCCCCTGGACACGCCTAGCCCTAGGCGCGCATATCCTTGGGCTCGTGTGGACCATAGCATGGCACACTAGGGTGCACGTGGGACTATCACGCGAGAGGTTGCCTGTGTGCATGGCTCATGGCATGTGCGTCCAAGGGTGCACGCGCGTCCTCGTGGACGTGCAGGTCCAAGGAAGTGTGCGCATCCCTATGCGCATGCGCATCCCTTTGCATGCACGCATCCCTACTCTCGTGCATCAGGGCGGCTACGTCCCTCTGTCCGTGCATCGGGGTGCACGCGGCCTTGGGGAATGTGACCCTTGCAAATGCCCTAGGCGTACACGTACATCTAGGTGCATGACGCTGGGCACGCGCGCCCCTGGATGCATGCTCGATTCTTAGTGCATGTGCGATCCTGGACACGCACAATGCATGGCACGGACGAGGGTCACAGTGCTGTCTTGCGCCCTCCTCGGTATGCGCAGGACGCCCAGCGAGGGGGCATGGGTCTGTAGCATCCGCCCAATTGAGCACACGCCCAATGGTGGGCACACTTATTCATGGAGCGCGCTTGTTTGGATGCCACAGGCTTAGTTCAACCCAGTGCCTTTCTTTTTGAACTATGCGGCTTTAGTTTTCATCGTTTACAGAATGCGCCTATAATGCGCGTGCATGCCAAGATGCGCACGCGCTCCTGGACATGCACGCGCCTAGAATCGATACACTCGCCTAAGAGGCATGTGCTCCTCAGTGCACGCTTCTCAGAGCCCAAGCGTGCGCTCATGGACGCATGCCTCTAGGCGCGCTCCTATGTGTGCTCTCCCAGTCATGTGCATTTAGCACTCTTATTTCAAGTGATTGTTCTATTTTTTTTTTTTTTAATATCTACAAACTTTACAGTCTTATAGTAATCGAAATTGAAATGGAACTGGGTACCAAACATTTGATTGAAAAAATGTGATGATTTACAAATTTCACTGAGGCAGAAATATGATACAAGGTAATAGCATAAATCTCTTCGAAAGCAACCTCTTCTATCACAAGCAAGCGAGTGCTCCTACCTTCACTCCTAGTTCTAGCGTGTAATCTCTTGTTCATAGTTTCCTTCGTCCATGAAGTTGGCAATAACTATGAGAGAGTTGATGTCACGATGTGGAGCCTCACTCTATAGTCAAGTCCAACTTGATAGGAAATTAGATGATAACATTGATGATGGCGATGGCGATGGTATCTCAAACCTGACTGTTAGGTCATGGTCAAGCATTAAAACGGCCCGGCCAGGCCTCTTTATGCTAAGACTGGCCAAAATCTCCCGATGGACTATGTTATCCTGTGATCTCTGCCAACAACAATTTTAGTATTATGGCTAGCCCCTCTCTGGGAGTTTCCAAAGGAGCACACCATTTTTCCTAGTGAGCCCAGTTTTCCTAGTTAGCCCACCCTCTCTTTTTAAAAGAGAGATTTTTCCTAGTGGGCGCACCAAATATTCCTATTATGCCCTCACTCTCTTTATCTCATTTTCCCTTTCTTCTCCCCCCACCTCCATTCTTTTCTCCCTCACATCTCCAAAGGAACCCAAAAAACCTAGGTCCTCTCTTCCCTCCCTCTCCCACCTCCCATAATCCTTCATCTTCCCCTTCCCCTTCCTTACCTCCTCCTCCTTCCAATTTATCTTCTCTCTATTCAATTTGCCCGCCGCCATCGCCAATCCCACCGCCGATCTGCTGTCGCCGCCGGTGATCCAGACCACGCCCACCGTCCAGTCGTCGCTTCTTGGGTTGAGGTGGTGAGATCATCTCCTCATTTAGCAATTTTTTTATTTTGGTAATTTTTTTGGAGCAAAGAATGAGAGAAATTTGTATTTGGTGGTTTTGTTGGGTTGGAGAGGAGGAAGAGGGGAGGAGAAGGAGGAGGTGGATGGGTATTGATAATAAAATTGAGGATGGAGTATTGGAATTTTGGAGGTGTAGGTTTTTTTTATCATAGATTTTAATTTTTTTTATAATTTTACCTCATAATTCATTCTTTTTATAAGTGTACCTCACAATTTATATTTTGATTAAAATTAGTAAAAAAAAATTAAAATATTGTAATGCTTGTTGTAAAATATGCAAAATTTCATTAATTTTCCAATCGTGTACGGTAATGGTAAATTTTAATATGCCTTGAAGTTTCTAGTGTTATTGTAATGGTTGATTAAGTAGCAAAAGAAGGTTTTGAGTATATTTATACCTATATTTTAGATTCTACTACAGTATCAAAATTAGAGAGAATATGATATTTGTACGAAATTTAACTCTGTAACTACTTACTTACACGTTTAACTGATAGCCACAATTTTTTTCAATTGTTGTTTTACAAAGATATGCACGTGCAGTAGCTCTAATTGATCCATTACTTGTGCAAGGTGAAAAGGCCTTCAAGAAGCGGCATGGGTGTTATTTAGTGCTCTTGCGAAGATTAAAACGGTGCTAACTAGTTGCACTCAACCAGAGGAACAAGTAGACTATCAAGCAGAGAAATAAGCCACTGTTGATGCATCCGATACTACAAGAATGACTCGAGCCACATGTTAACGTCAACTCCCGTGGAAGACACGCAGACAGTGATTAATTTAGATTCAAGAGGCAATGGAATCAATAAATTTTTTGTTGAGCCCATAAACTTTTCGTTCATAATTGTCATTATGTGAATTTACATTATTGTTTGAATTTAAGTTTTGTATTTATGTATTATTGATGAAATCTCTAGTTTAAAAGAGATAAATTTTGTGTACAAATTTGAGAGATGACTGAATTCTTTGTGTTTTTTGCATAATAATTCTTGGATGCAATTATATTTTGATTTCTTCAACTAATAGGTTTTTATAACAAAAGGGCCTTCAAGAAGTGGCATGAAGTGCTGTTTAATATTCTGAATTTTTGCTTTGTTATGGATATTATTATGAATTTTTGTGTTTCATGTTGATTCGAGTACTATACTTGCATAATATGTAACTAATAATTTCTCTAGTTTTACACTAATATGAATTTTTAATTTATCTTTGAATTGGAATGAAATAGTGGTTAAGGAAAAAAATTTGTTTGAGTTAGGAATTTAATTAGATTCATAATAGTTGCACAAGAAAAATGTATTTATTTATTTGGAAAAATAAAATAAAGTAAAAAGAGATTTGCTGTTGTTGGAGATCGAACCCAAGGCGCTCGCATATGCGGTGAGAATACTCACAACTATATTGCAACGACTTCATGGAAAATTGGATGAAAAAAAACTTATAACTGTCCGGACTGGAAGTCCAGACAGAGGGCTTCAGTCCAGACTTCCAGCCCCGACAAAAATATTTCGTCTGAACTGGAAATCCAGACAGCACCTTTCTGTCCGAACTTCCAATTCGGACGAAATTTTTTTGGTCCGGACTGAAAATCCGAACAGAAGCCCACTGTCCGGACTTCCAGTCCGGACGGATATTGGACCGTCCGGACTACTAGTCCGGACTTTGAGTTTTTTTGGATTCATAATTTTTATCAATCCACATTATTTTTAGGGTTTTTGAGTAAGAAAAGGTCTAATAAAATCAATTTTTAAATTTAATTTGTGAGATAATTTAATATATGAGAAGATTTGATAAAATAGTTGTGAGTTTTAGGTTTTTTTTTTTTTTTTTAATTAACTGATCTGTAGTTTGAGAAGAGAAGGAGAAGAGAGATTGAAAAAATGGACATTATAGTCCAAAATAAATTAATAGCAATCTTATAATATGTATGAAATTTTTAAATGGGCTCACTAGGACAAATGGTGTGCTCCTCTAGAACACAACCCCCCCTCCCCCCGCCCCCTTCCTTGTCCGTGGTTTTCTTTACTCATGATATTGGCAATAATTACGGGACGGTTGACGTTTGTTTGCCAACCATCGCTCAACAGCCAACCCCGACTTGATGGGCAAAGCCTACACGATTACAACGACGTCTCGAAGCAACTATTGGGTCCATCATCAAACAATCAATGGACCCATCCTCTCATTTTCTAGCAAATTAAAAGTATCCATCATGTGGGGTTAGGTGTGCAGCCAACTCTTCTTAGGAACAGAACCCATACCAGCAGAAAGCAGCACACTGAGTCAGGCCAAAGCATATCTAAATAGTCTTTTCGTCCATTTCTGCGGTTAGACTCTGAAGAATAAACTGGAGCCACAAGTTCCAGTTTCTTCTCTTCCTTCTTCCTCAGGAACCAAAAGCAGAATGTTCACCAAATCTCTTCCTCTGCCTTCTCCCATCTCCTCTCCTGCCATCAGGTGTGTGTGTGTGTGTATTCTCTAAGTAGTTGTGTTGTTGATTTACAAATTGTTTTCTTGATGAGTTTCACTCAACTTCAGGAGGAAATGGGAGGCACTGGTTGTGATCACCAGCAGTAAGAAAGCAAATCTGTTTGCCGAGCGCAAGAGCAGGGTCAGACTGCCTGATTATGTTGATGGCCGATGCAAGGACTTTCCCATCAGGGAGTTCCTCGCCCATCCTTCGGGGGTTGAATCTCTCCTCAACAAAAGAACCCTGCAAAGTTTCGAGCCTGTCGGCTCCCACACCTACAGGTGCAGTCATCACATTATTGGCATGAAGAATATGAGAAGATATGCGGGAAATTGAGTTTGTCGTTGTGTGCACAGGTGCACTTTGAACAAGATCCAGCTTTTGAAGTTTGATGCAGTGCCTATATTGGAATTGCGCGTGACCCCAACGAGTGAAGATTGCACGGTTGAGATGCTGTCTTGCAAGGTTAGTTCTTTGATAGTTTGGTTGAAAAGTTGATATCAGATTCTTGTTTTTCATTTCCCCTAAATTGTTTCTTGAAAGTATTTCTTGAGGGAATTGTTTCTTGAAAGTAAAGAGGAAGAAGATAAGTAAAAGTTAAACTAAGAGACATGTGCTCAGAATGAGCAAAGTAAAATCACTCATTCTATGTCAATACTTGAGTTGCATAAAGAGCAACTCTGTTCGAGCAACAGAGAAATCAATTCTCACACACAGATATAAAGAGAATTACTACATATTGTTGTTTCGATGGCATCGTGCATAACTTTGGCTATATAGAGTTGAGAAGCAAATTTAGTTTCTTTTATTTAAAGCCCCACCAAATACCCTGATATCATGAACTATTATGATATCATACTTTGCATACAAATGTAAGAACTTCTCTAGTTTGCGTTACAATAAGAACTTTTAATGTATTCTTTTAAATGATTGCGTTTCTTGTTTGCTTTGGACTATGGTTTGCTTATTTATTTTCACAGTTTACGGGTTCAAAATCAGTAGAGCAACAAAACAATCTTTTTTCAGGTACGTGCTGCTACCTAATTGTCATCTTTACAATTTCTTCAGAAATATATATATTGAAATGTTGGATCACTTCAAAAAATGCTAAACTTTTCAACATGGTCATTCTGGCTAGTTTGATCCGTTCAACTCTGTGTAGCTTGTGAGATTTATCAGTACCTTATGAAAAAAAACTAGTAGTTTCTACTTGTTAACCAATATACCATACTGATAAAGATGAAATTGCAATTTCTTAGAAAGAGTTAACCTGATTTTGTTACTAGATGTTAAATAACTTTAGAGGTTTAATCAGAGGATTAATTTACACGCCAACATATGGTTTTGGCTTGTGTGAGCACGAGTACTTGTGTTTCTTTTGTCGGCAAAGTCAAGATGGCATACTAAAATACTAAAACGTCGGGGATCAAATAGAAAAGGTTTTACTTGTACCAGAGAATTGCACCATCATGTGCGAACAGAGTGGTCTGCAAGTGATCCCACTCGTACAATGGCATCTAGATCTATCCCAATCCTTCATTGAAAAATGAAGAAGTAGTGATTACGTCTAGTCCGCTCTAAGTTTTTCATTCAACTAGTTATTGATTTGTTCAAAGGACTTCGATAAGGTACCCTTCCTAAACCTCTGGAACATTACAACCTAGATTTTCTGTTACACGATATGAATTTATGCAACTTGAGCACGGATGCTCACTTTTCTCTTTGTTTTGAAGTAAATTCAGTGTATGGCTGGTGATTCTGACTCTCCTCTTGCAGCATTCATGGTAAATCATATAACATGGGAGGAGGATGGTCTAGAGCCATGTTTGCAAGTCGACGTCATTCTGAAAATAACTCTGGAGGTATGGCATTTTCCATCGTACAAAATATCAAGCACTTCATCAGGGTCAATGCTACATTATCAAACTTTGGTGACTTTCTTATTCGGAACTCTTTAGCAAATCTTAGGAGTTCGAAGGAGGAGAGTCATTGCTCAGATTCTTACGCTTCTTCTTACAAGGGCTGAAAGCAATGCATTATCGGGGATGTCCATGTCCTGTGATGTTGGAATAGGAACAGTAAGTACGGCCAAAAAATGGGAGGTTTAAGAGTAGTTGGACCTCATCTCAGCCGGCTCCCGCTCCCCGATCTGGCTTCCTTTCTTTTAGCCCAGATAATTGGGTCATGCCCGCTAGGTTTTGCAGGCCCAGAAGGTCATGCATTGTTAACAGTCGCATCTTGCAATCTAGAATCCCTGAGTCCACAACCGTTAAGAACTGATCAATTAGATTTTTCGGTATAGTCCAACTGTCAAAGTAAATTTGGCCTATGTTAGTAGGGGTGGCAATCGGATCATACCCTGCGCCTGACATGGCTAGCACGACACGTCTTGTTTTCAGGACATGTCTTGTTTTCAGGACATGCCACATGCGCCTGGGCATAGGCCCAAGCTCGGCCCATTGGCACAACTCGCCGGACACATGTGGCCGTGTCGGTACGTTTTTTTAATTTTTTTTAAACATATTATTTTGATTAATAAGTTAGTTTAATAGGTTAGTTAATTTAATTAGATATAACAAGAAAAAAAGATAGTAAAAATGAAATTTTATTATATGAAATCTTATTATATTAACAAAATTACTTTAAAAATCTCTTTGAAAATCATACAAAGCTCGAAGAGAAGGGAGAGGACCTTGACAGTCACCCTCAATTTGTTCTTAATATTTTTTCCAAGAGATTTATGAATTCTAAAAAAATTACATAAAAAAATTACAAATGTAGAATTTGAAAAAAAAAATTACAAAAGTCTTCAATTTTCATTCTTGCTCGAGTGGATTCTCTTGCTCTACTTCATTAGATAATCTTTGTTCTCTTTTTGGGTGTAGTGGTTTTGATAGGCTCTTCTTCGGGCATATTAAATGATTATAAATTTTCATATGATTGAAATGCAAATGGTACTTGAGGAGGGTATTTTAATGGTTGGCAAGAATTTTGATATTTTTCATTTGATAAAAAGAATAAAAATACCCACAACTTGAGAGGAAGAAGTGTCGTACGAGTATGGATCCATTTCGAAAAAACCACAAAAAAACCAAATAAAAAAATTTAAATTATAAATATCTTAACGCCGAAAACCGAAGAAAGAGGTTGAGAATTAAAACCGCTTGTAAGCTTATTGATGCTTGAGAGTTGAGAGATGAGAGATTGAGAGAGGAAGCCGGAAGATTTTCTTCTTGATCACTTGATACTTGCTTGAGCTTTGATTCTTGAAACTTGATTGAATATAAAGAAGTTTTTTTGGAAGAATTTTGTGTTCGGAAATTTTTGAGGAGTTAACGATTGAGAAGAATTTGAGAGAATTGTGATTTGTGAGAAAGAATGAAAATGGAGGAATGAGGGGGTTATTTATAGGAAGAAAAAAAAAAAAGAATTTTTCTTGCAAAAAAAAGTTGCAGACCCCCAACAGCCATTTTGATCGTTGGGGGCAAAATTTAAAATTTTATTTGCAAGAAACCCCCAACGGCTACTTTTATTGCCGTTGGGGGGTTCTATGCAAAAACATTTTGCAAAGAAATCCCCCCAACGGCTATAAACGACTGGATTTAAAATAAATAAATAAATAAATAAATTTTGACGTGTCGGGCCGTAGCACGTGCCAGGCATGGCTTGGCTCGGCTGGGCAGAGCCGTGCCAGCAGCCCGGGCTACTCAGATTGGGCATGGCCCGAGCTAGAGACTCGGGCCGTGCCGAGCACATGCCCGGCCCGAGCGTGCCCAATAGACTGCCAGCCCATTTGCCACCCCTATATGTTAGTGAATTGAGATCAGAAGCCTCACGCTTCATCACGTGATGCAGGCTTCGAAGAATTTTAAAGCCCTCTTGGTGAGTGGTGTGACGGGTATGAAACCTACAATAGAGTTTAAAAAAAAAAAACAAGTTTTCAGTTACTAAAACCACTCTCAATAAAAATATCCAACTATCAAGAGTACAAACTTCAATATGATAAACATATTACCTTGTTCAATATTCTCCTTAAGATCTTGCTAGCCCAATCTCTATTCTCCTAAATCAATGATTTCAAACAATATGAAACCCTAGCAGTGTCTTCTCTTGCTTTCTCTTAACAAAAAACTTTCCTTCTTTAGAGAAGACTCCAATTCTCTCCGCTCTACTCTATTAAGTTAAATTTTCTATGTTAGAGATATATATAATGCCCTAACTCTTTGATAACTTTCTTTGAAGTAACCATTCTGTAACTTTCTTTGCAGCAATCATTTTTAAACTTCTTGAAGTAATTTTTTGGTAATTTTCTTGAAGATAACCCCTTAGTAACTTGGTGGAATTAAGCTTCTCTTGGGAGTCCATCACCCATGACTCATGAATCGACATCCATGCCCGCCAATCACCTACGTACTTCCTTATTTTTTTTTTATCAATAGTTTTGTCCTTATATCTGTACCATTATCATTTGTTTGGGCTTTCTCTAGCTGCAGCTTCTGCTCATCAAGCACCTCCCATGTCCAATGAAACCTGATGTCAATGCTTCAATTTCCAACAGAAACTTGGATTCTTGCATGGACGTATGACTCTCTGGTTATCACAAAAGACAACATATTTACTCCGAGACCAATCGAGTCCTCTCAAGAATTGCTTCATCTATAATATCTCTTCGTTGTCCAACTGAGAAAACACATGCTCTCTCACAAAAGGAATCAAATTTGTGATAAATCTGGCAAGGAACTTGTTTCAAACCATACAAAATCTTCTTTAATCTGCACGCAAGCTTCTCCTTACCTTTCTTCACAAATCCTTCCGGTTGCTCCATGTAGATTTCTCATGCCAACCCCCATACGACATTACAGTCTTGACATCCAATTGCTTGACTTCCAAATCCATGCCAGCTGCGACCTCAAGTACAACTCAGATAGATGAAATTCAAACGAGAACTTTCTTTGCATCGATTACATTGTGCAGTAAAATGATGAGAAAGGATCGAATGACATATATATATATATATATATATATATATATATATATATATATATATATATATATATATATATATATATATATCAATTCCATTATGGTAGGATATAAGCATTTTAGGTTGGGTCCCATATTGATTTTGATGAAGTAATTATGTAGAAGTATGTCAACGCGGATCATCTACTTTTCTAGCTCCTTAGTGAACTCTTCTCGCCTCTTGCTTGTGTTAGGACAATACATCATGCTCTAAATATTGGAGGATGGGAGTTGTCCAGTATGTGTGGTTGAGTGGATATTCATCACTTTGTTCTCCTTTAAACTAGGCATCATCATTACATTAATTCATCATAGTTCAGGGATTACAGATGAGGCTAATTTGGATAGAGCATTAGCTCACCCATCATCTCCCCTCGGGTTGTATTTTGACTTGTACTTTTTCGAATTGGCTTATAATACTTCTGGTGCAAACAAGATACTCAATCATTTGCTCTTGATTCTCCCCCCAACTCCTCACGAGGGGGCATGGACAGACCCCTATCAACCAATGGAATTACCTTTATTGTTTTTTTTTTACGATAAACGGCAGGATGTGTCCCTCCGCGTTCCATTAACGAGAGAATAACAGAACAGAAATATTCTGAATCCACGAAATTAGTGGCCCGATAATAAGCTTACAAAGTAAAAATCCTAAAAAGTACTAAAAAGAAAAGTAGCAGAACAAAATAGAAATACAATGATTTTGCCAAAGTGGCATTTCATGATCAGTCCATCCATTCTTGCGCTTCTGATAGAGATCCCTACTCCTCGTCTGGCTGAGTGTCATTTCCGGAAGAACCACTTGATAAGTGGAGTCTCTCCTCATCTGAAGGAACACCTGTCCAAATAATGAAATCATGAACAGTGAGTCTCACACAGTACTCAATAGAATAATACTTGTCATTAAATAATCTATTATTTCGTTCTCTCCACATATTCCAGCAAAATGCCGCAATAGCACTTCGAAACCTATGACTATCATTTCCCCTCTATCAAGGTTCCTCCAAATAGTTTCATCTAGAGCAGTTCCGATGTTCAAGTCTAATGCCCTCGCACACGCCTCCCATGAATTTTTAGCGAACGAACAGTTACATACAATGTGTTCGCTTGATTCCTCATCCCTCTTGCATAAGAGACATATGTTGGGGCCAATCCAGCCTCTTTTTTGTAATTTTGGTCAGGTCAGGAGAGCATCTTTTAAGCCAAAGAAAAAGTCTGACCTTCTGAGGGCACTTAGCTTTCCAAATCCAAGAAGTATTTGCAGAGATAAGTCCACCGGTTATAAAGTGCCGGTATGTGGACTTCACTGTGAAGTTACCATTCTTCTCCCATCTCCAAATTGGTCTATCCTCTTCTGAAAGAGCAGGGGTTAAATCGATCAGTGACTGTTTAAGGAGTCTAATTCTTGCAAAATCATGTCCCGATAATGCCGTTGAATTCTATCTCCATCTTGAGCGGCCCCAATAGTCACAAACCCTGGCATTTTTATCGTTGGCTTTTTTGAAAGACGTCTGGGTATAATGTTTTTAGAGGGAGTTGCGGAATTACCTTTATTGTTGTTGTAGTGTCTGTTAGGGATCGACTCCCCCCATCGAGATCATGGAGATGAAGAAGCATAATAAAATACAAGATGAACACAAGAAATTTTATAGTTTGGTCGACTAAGTTCGACCTATGTCCATGAGAACAACGAAAGAGAGATCCATTATAAGAAAAAAAGGTTACAAGAAGAGATCAAAATATCTCTCTACTTTTCATATCTCGCATAATAAGAAAGACTCTCTCCTATCCATTCTCAACCTCTCTCATATCATATATAGAAGTGACATATATAGTGCTACTGCTCTAATCCTATCAGGATAGCACTATCATTATCTAATTGGTATTTCAATCCAATTAAAATATTGGTTTTCTGACCCACGTCTAATTGGGACTTGTGATCCTTTGATCACATCTAGATACTCAACATATGTGAGATATAAACCCAACAATTTTCATCTTGGCTCGTATCCGATGAGCCATGTATCTTGGAGAAATTTCATTATTCTTGTCATTCACTTCGCAGACATCCATCGTACGATCACCATGCTCAATCTACCGTGAATAACTTGTACAATCATTACATTTTCTACACTTGAGCACTCATGATTACTAAATCATGTTCTCTTCTGAGCACTCATGATCACTAAACCGTACTCTCTTGTACAGTGATTACTACACTACGCTCTTCATCAAGCACTCGTAATCGCTAAATCGTGCTCTATTGAATACCCACGATTACTATACTATGCTCTTCATTGAGTGCTCGTAATCACTAAATCGTGCTCCATCGAACACTCACGACTACTAACAATGCTCTTCACCAAGCGCTCATAATCGCTACATTGTACTCCACTTTCGTCAAGACACCAGGACCACTTGAATACTCACAATCACTTCTCATGTCATACACCAGACAAAAGTGATCGCTATATCCTATTCTAGATTGTTATACCATATTCTACCTTGATCCAGAAAATCATGACCATCTCCAGAAACAAATATGGATGATTATATATTATCATGTGCTTTATTATGTCACGAAATAACTGTATCCATCACCATGAAGTACCACGATGTATCTCATCATCGTGCAATCTACAATCATCGACCATCGATGATCTTGGTTAACATCGACCCCACAATCACAATCGATCACTATTGGTCTGCACAAAATTTACTCCAAAAAGTAGATTTTGCCCAATCTGCATTCACCTTTGCATCCAGAATGCTGAAAAACATATAATTCGACTCTTGGATAACCTAAATTAGACACTAATTCCTCGATCCATACTCTGATCAACCACAATCATCAATCTGTGCCTCAAAATCCATCTTACCTCTCAGCCACTCCTTTTGGTGCGTATCAACAGAGCTTGCAGTCATGCATGTTACTGGTTGCACCTTACTGGTTCTTTTTTTTTTTCCCCTCTTCTTCTTCTTCTTACTGTATTTGTCATTGATGCCTCCGTCAATCTCCTTGCTGATTCGATATCAGATCTGTCATCTCACGACTTTGATCCCGGATCCAAAACTCAGGCTCTGATACTAATTTATTATGCCAAACGACCGTCTATGTACAAATTAAATAATAACTTTAAGCAAAATGATCACCAAGTGGAAAAATAAATCAAGCACCAAGAGAGCAAATAAAAGAATGCACAAAATTTACGTGGAAAATCCTTTAATGTGGAGGGAAAAAATCACTAGGCAATCTGCGATAAATCTATTATAATAAAATAGTGTTTACAATTCTCAATTTTATGCTCAAAACTTGAGTTCAAATAAATTGAAAATCAACAATATCATTTTTCTAAGAAAAAATATAATTTCACCATATAAACTCCAGAATTTGTCGAAATCTAAACCACAGCAAGATTCCCAATATGAATACCACAACTCCCAGTTGAAAAACACCAACAAAACCATCTCAACATACCTGAAAATTGAAAGGAAAAATAAAACTCTCTCTCTTTTCTTTTTCTTTTTTTTTTCTTCTCTCTTTTCTTTTCTTTTTTCTTCTCTTTTTCCCGGAGGCCCCGCTCTCTGGTTCTTACCAATCATACCAGTTTTTTTTTTTTTTTTTTTTTTTTTTTTTGGTTTTAATTTATATAAAACCTTAGTAGGCCCATGGCCCCAGGGCCTCACCCTACGTGGGCTGTTTACAGGATGCATGTTTATGGTGAGATATGTTATTTTTATTTTTTCGGAGAACCAAATGGTAGGACTGTGTTAGCAACAACCAAATATGAAAACTAAAGTAGGTATGAGATTTGCTTTGCTACGATTCGAATCTTCAGAATATTTTTTTCGGTTGACTAATGTCATAAAATAAAAAAAAGAAAAAAAAACGTTAATACGGCGACATTTTGATTATGTTGCAAATTAAACAGGGGATTTGGAATTTTAACGTTGATCTATGTTGAGGTTAGGATGGTAGTCGACAACTCTAGCAATCATTATTGAGGATGTGCTGTTGTTGTTGAATGTGTCTAATCCAGTGTAACAAAGTCCTTTATCGAATGAATTTATTGATTTAATGAGGAAGAATTTTGGGAAATTCTATTTGCACATGGCATTTTACTCTTGAACGTACAGTTTTGAAACTTATAAATAATTACAAGTTTGTCATTATTTTTTTGGACTAAATTAATTTTATAAATCCCAAACTAAAACTTTTTAAAATTTGAAACCACGAATCATCGTGTCTTCCTCTTCTGTTTTTTCTCTTAACCCTAAATAATTTTTTTTTTGTATTAAAATCCTAAATAATTTTTTTGGTATTTAATAAAAACACATCTCCTACAAAATCATCAATTTGATTTCTTGATCCCTTCAAATTTTTTACATTAACATTCCTTAAAAGATTAGAAGAATTTTAAATTCTTCAATTTCACCGTGACAAGTAAAATTTGGATTTGGAGTTTGAGTTTTTTTATACAAATGGAAAATTCCAATATACAATTGGTGTCAGAAAACAAATCTAATGTATGTATGATTTAAAAAAAAAAATTAGGTTTTATATGTATTTGTTTGAAATTTATCTGCTGGTCAGATATTAATAACCGACAAATACATTTCTTAGTTGGATATTAATACCCGACCAAAATATTTTTTTGCTCTTAAACTAATATCCGACCCAAACAAAAATGGATAAAAATAGGATCGGACGGGGTGAGAAATTAGAGAAAAAGAGAAGGGATGTTTTGGGAAAAAAAATTAGGCGCAGAGAGTAGAATAGTAGTATTTCAAAATAGGAATTTTATGTAAAGAGTTACCAGGGCACCAGTAAAATAGTAGTATTTCAAACTAGAAATTTAATGTAAAGAATAATCAGGACACCAATAGTAAAATGCCGTGCGCAAATAGAATTTCCCAAAACTTTTGGGAAGCTTTAGGACTATTGTGTAAATGAATCTACCAAGTTGCCCACCCACTATGATTCATGTCGCATTTATATTACGTGTTTACCATTAAAAAAAAAAGTAAACTTAAGCCACCTTTTACTTCTATAAAGTTTCTATCTCATTACTGATTATTGTGTCAATTGCAGCGCATTATTACTTCTAATGAAGTCTTCGCATACTAAAAACTCCTGACATACCATTTGCAGGTCTGTACAAAACCTTTTAGCTTGCTTCCTGTATCAGTGGTGGAAAAGCCTGGAAATTTGTAAGACCACGATCATGTTGGCATTTTTTCCGTAGGATCTCTAACGGTGCATCAATTTTATGTAAAAAGAAAGCTAACAAAGTAACCCTTTATAAAAGAAATGGTTAATTACACTCAGATTATCTGTAGTATGAGACATGTAACACTTAGATCTCCTGAAGTTTAAAACTCTCACTTAGACCCCTAAAGTATCTAAATCACCGTGTTTTAATTACATTCAGACCACATGGTCTGAGGGGTCTAAGTGAGAATTTTAAATTTCAAGGGGTCTAAGTGTTACATGCCCCATACTACAGGGGGTCATTAACCCTAAAAGAAAACTCTTACTATCAAAGATACTTCAAGATTTGAGCAGTTGAAGCATTGGGTACATGAGACTGCACTGACTGGGCTTTTTTGGGCAACAGGGTGATGCAAGGTCTAATTGACAGGCTTGTTCCCTTGCTCACTGAGCAGCTGCTCAAGGATTATGATGCATGGGTTGAAGCGCAATACAAGCTAGCTTCTCAAACAAAAGTTTCGGTGATGCAGCCTTCAGACATGCGCAGTTAGAAAACAGTCAAGCTGTATAGAAATTTCTCCTGCAACTTGAATGTACAATATGCTGCTTCTGGTTGAGTAATAAAATAAAGACCTTGCTCCTATACAACAACAACAACTACTAAACTTTTTATCTCAAGTATTTGGGGTAGGCTATATGAACTAAAAAAGAATCACGCCGGATCGATCACTTTGATAGTCCTTCTCCATTCACCTTGCTCCTATGAGATTTATCTCAAGTATTTGATTTATCTCAAGTATTTGGGATAGGGTACATGAACTAAAAAAGAATCACGCCGGATCGATCACTTTGATAGTCCTTCTCCATTCACCTTGCTCGTATGAGAAATAAAACGATTCACAATTGTGCTTTTGTTGGAAGAAATCTCCAAGTATTTTGCACGAGCTCGTTTGGCCCACTTATTCAGCAACTGTGTAGGCATACATGATCACATAGTATTTAGACTCTCAAAAATAGTTCCTTAGAGCTCAAGTCAATTCTAGTCAGGAAATACTAGGATAACCTTGCTGACTAACAATTACACTGATCTTCCGTGCCACTGGTACAGTTTCTGGACCACTATAATCAACTGGCATAACAAAATCGCTAAGGACTAACATCACCAGTAATGTCCGTTGAGAATCACAACCAAAGTGGGTTGTCAAACCTCAGACAGGACTGTAACAAGGTTGTTGTCAAACCTCAGACAGGACTGTAACAAGGATTCCTACAGGCCAACCCAATAGGACCTTCCGTTGCTGTTGTGGATAGGTGAAGGCAATGGAGCAGCCACGCACCACTCACACCAAACCTGCAGAAAAAAAAAAAAAAAAATTGTGAAACCAATGACAATGATGCCACTAAAGACCAAAAAAAAAAATGGAAGTCCAAGCATATAAGCATCAGATAAATTCTGTAATGCGCAGCACAGGCAACTAACCTTTGTAGCACCGCAGCACCGCCAGAAATGGACTTCAATTGGTGATCCCGTAGGTACACACAGATGTCTCCGCATTGGTAAGAAATTGGTAAACCTGATACAAGAGGAAGTTAGACATATCAATACCAATGCCATAGTTACTATAGCAGAGTTGCCCATGCCTTTGTGTCCACTTTCCTGACAACTTGGGAACAAAATTCTTCAGTCCTATAATATCTTTTTTTGTCGTTACACAACTCTGCATGTGAGTCTGTGCATGCACCCATGAGCACATAATATACTTTCAGAACTCACATGAAGCACAGGCACATGAAGTATCCATCAAGGCATAAATTTCAACGACAAAATTTTTCATGCCGCATGCAATTCTTGTAAGAGATTTATTCCAGTTGCAGCTCAATCTCATGGCTACCAAATACTAGAAACTGTAACCAGCAAGGAGATATAAGAAGCCATGCAATTGCTTGCTTCAGTGCAATTTCTGAATCAGTTCAAAGTCCTTAATCTTCACAGTCTAAGTCAATCCATGAGCTAATTTTTCCTGGACAGTATGACTGAATTTGTTAAAATGAACAAAATAAAACCAAAATGGCAGATGTTACACAAATAACATCAATTACAACTATAAACAAACCAAATAAATCTAAAGAGTGTGCACTGCTGTGGCAAAATAAATCATATGGAGAAATGAAAAGAAAAAAGAACCAAAATAAATCTACAGCAGATTTAAGACCTAATACATCAGTTTCAAATACGCAAATTCATTATCAGCACGAAAGGCACGCAAGTAGGGATGCTAATGGGTACGGGCATGTCCAAAGTCCAATCGGGCCGGTCCGAAAAGGCTGGACTTAAATCCGCCCGTTTTGCAAGTGGATCTAATTGGGTACCAAATATTTCAGTTTTTCCTTCATCGGGCTGGGTTTGGACATGTCCAGACCTGTCCAAACCCGCCCAAAAAATAACCCAAACGAACCAAAATCCAGCACAAATAATAACCCAAACTAACCAAATTTATTCCCAAAAAATAACCCAAACGAAGTCTGGGAGCTGATCTTCTCCCTGCTGTCGGCCGGCAGCGGCGACCGCAACGCCGCCTCCATCACCTACAACCTGCAAGTCGTGGTACCGCATAGACCGTCGCTCCCGCCGCAGCCTCTTCGTCGGCAACTGCTACGCGGTGGGCCCCGCCGCCGCCGCCGCTGCCGCCAGGTTCCCCGAGGTCAGGGCGGTCACCATCAAGGGCAAGCCCCATTTCGCTGACTTCAACCTCGTCCCCAAGGACTGGGGCGCTAGGGCCGCCACGTGGGTGGCGGCGATGGCCGGAGCCTGGCCGCAGCTTGAGGAGATCAGGTTCAAGAGGAAGGTGGTCGACGACGAGGTGCTGGAGATGATCGCGATGTCGTTCAAGAACCTGAAGGTGATCGCGTTGACGTCCTCCGAGGGGTTCAGTACGGCGGGATTGGCCAGCGTCGCCGCCAATTGCAGGTAATTTTGGGGAAAAAAATTGGATCTTTAGCTGAAAATTGTCGATTTTGGGTTAAATTAGCAGCAAAAAATTGAGATTGCCAGCATTGCTGCTGAGTTGCTTGTTCCAATTTTCCCCAAAAATCTAGAGGTATTTCATCAAAAAAAAAAATTTAAAATCTAAAGGTAGATTTTGGATCAGATTGTGGGTTAAAAATTGGCATTTTTGGGAAAAAAAAGAAACTTTTTCACTTTCTGATTCGTTTTTGGTGGATCTCAGATTTTGGGGTTTCAGTCAGTAGATAGCATTTTGTTTCAATCTTGAGATCCTGAAGTTTGAAAACGGTTCCCCACCCCACCCATGGTCTGTCCGAAGTTCATAGGGCCGAGTTGGACTTTTTTAAAGAATGGTTTATTTGGGCTTTGGATCAGTCCAAAATCCAAAATTTTAGTTTAGACATTGAATAGATCCGGTCCGGCCCGACTCAGCCCGGCTCGTTCTCATCCCTACACGCAAGGCATCAGTTGTTTATATCAATGTAAACAGCATAATAGGATTTGCATCTAAGAATGATAGAATTACATTGCATAATATTAGGTTATAACAAACACTTATATGAGTTTTTACTTAAAAATTATTTGAAAATGATGAAGACAATGTTTTCTCCAATCAATACTTTCCCATATTCACTTGTCACATCTCAAATGTTAATAATCATTTTTGAAGCACCGGAACTGCATAACAAGATACTTTCCAGCATTTTAATAATAAATCCTACAAAAAAATATCCCAACGTCTCCTTGTTCCCTCTCATCTCTTTAAGAGAAATATTTTGCAATCAACAACAACAATCAAACAACTCAAATATCTGTTCCGATAGAGAACTATGCAGCACTAAATGATTCTGCGGCGTAGCGATGGCATCAGGGAGCCACAGAGATTTATAGTGTTCTTAGATTTAAGTGCAAATTGTTATCTCTTAAATATTAGTTAATTAAGGTTTAAGGTTATTAGATATTTTATATCATTTTATGGAATTTCTTGTGATTTTTCTGGGCTGTTTGCAGCCTATTTTCATAAGTGGTATTTTCATAATTTGTAATTTCAGAGTGTATGTGTCTGTGTTTAGAGTATTGCTTTGGTTTTCTCTCCTTTCCTGTCTGTTTGTGTATATGGTATTGCTTTGGTTTTTCTCTCCTTTCATGTTAGCGAGTTCCAATCCTTTTGTTCAAGATTTCTTTATTCATAGCAAACCACTTGCAAAATTAAATCTTATTCCACAAGATCCCATATAAGCTGTACATCCTCCTCGCATTTATGTCGGAGACATTGCCACTGCTATAGGCTTTCATATTAGTGTTCTGACCAGACTAATAAATGATTTCAACTTTGGATGATGTAGGAACTTTATAAAAGCTTTTCTCCATGGTTTCATTTGATGATGCATTACTGGGTGTGAAATCCCCAATTATGGCTTGATGCTGAGTCTAAGACATGAAGCCATCCCTATTATTATCTTCGCCCACTTCCTATTCTATTGAATTCTTTTGTTTAGAGTAGAAACCAAATGTCAATATGATTCCCAAAACAGCCATTGAAATTTTTAATCCAAGTACAATGCCAAACAGAGTTAACCATAATTCCTCCAAACACTCGTCTTTTTAACTCTAGTTTTACGCCAAAACTAATCAGTTCTTTAGATCTTAGCTATGAAGCATTGACACGGACACAAGTCATGGATACACTACAGACAGGGCCACAGGACACCGCTAAATCCTAAAGTGAAGGATATGTGGACATGCCAAGCAATATTTTTTATTATAATAGAACTATAGATAGAAAAATCTATAAATAAAACATAAAATATTACCTAACAAACTATTATAGTAACATATTCATTTATAATAAACACAAGTATGTTCATTAATTTAGTTGTACTATTGTGTTGCTTAATCAAGTAAAAAAGAAGAATATTTCCAGTAGTAAATTTTTTCAATTCAAAGAATATAGATTGTTTTGTTTAGCTAGTATTTATGTTTTTTCTACTCTCAGGCTTTCCATAACCATAGAGGAAGAACTCAATGCAGTTTATTGGTATAAGAGAAATTGTAAATACTAGAATTGTACAATAAACGACTATTTAATCACAACTAAAACAGAAGCAGCAAAACTCAGACACATTCACATCCATTATCAAGATTTCCCAGTTTTGTCCAAACAAGGGCTTAACTATATCTAAATGCCAACAAAAGTAAATCATACCTAAAACTTTCAAAATAATGAGAAGTAAATTGACTGTTTCGCATTGTCCAAGAGTCAGACAAGGATGTTTTAGATTAACCGCAAGTCATAAATGGATGTACCATGTCGACCGTTAGTTGAATACGCTATATCTGCATACAAAATGTATCGGGCATAAGTCATGCACGAATCATACCTGAGACATGTCCGACATGGACAAAGTGCCAGATTTGGCATGTCTATCCATCATAGGTTCTTAGCAAGATTTTGACAACTCAAGTGCAATTCTATTCTCACAAAAAATTGTTGGTTTTGACCAGTTTCATTAGTTTCAAGTTCTAATTTTGGTTTTGGTTTTGGTTTCAAAAAGTGTAGTGTTAAAAAATTATATACATAAGTGTACAATTTACAATTTTCATTCCACATAATTACAAAACATGATCACTAAACTATACCTAAGTACCGATTTTATATGTTAAATTACACAATTTGTGATAATTATATACATTTGGAGCGTAAGCTTTGAAAAAATTGTACAAAAGTTAGTTGTAAAAGTTAAATAACAGAAAATTTGTAGTGGTATTGCTAAACTTAATAGTATAAGTTAAATGGATACTGGATCCGGGATAAGTCAATCATACCCAATCCCATTAGAATAGAACAATAAACAACAGTTAGCAAATTGGATCAAGTTAGACACCTCAAAACTCTAACCTAACTCATTTGTATAAGTGAATGGTTGTCCTGCACCCCTCTACCCTAACCCTCAAGAGATAAAGGCAGCAGCTGCAAGTGATGCGCGCTAATCAGAACTGACTCCAAAAGGTAAGTTTTTTCTGCACTCATCTTCTCTTCTTCCTTTTCTTTCTTCTCTATTTTTTGCAGATCTGATTCGTTACAACTCGATGACAGGTTCTCTTGTTTTCTTTTTTTTTTTTTTTTTTTGATGGTTTCCACAGGCTATTAAATGGTTTTTTTTAAGGGTTATGAACTGAAAGCAATTTTTTTTTATGAAGCTTTGGATTGGACTGATACAAACCCAATCCAAAGTGAAACAAAACCGTTCTGGCTGATACCTCAATCCTTGGTTCTTAGCCTAAAATGTAACCTGAAAACATTTGTTTCTCTCGAAAACCTGCAGCAGTCCACATCTGAAAATAGAACCTTAGTATTCAAGCGAAAAATCCCCTTGTTAAAAAAAAAAATTCTAAAGGATATGAAAAATTAGAAAATGATCATTATGATTGGTGCTTTATCACATGTTAGCAACTCTCCAAAATCTGTAAAGATATGCTTAGCAAATATCCTATCAGATCATGAGGTACTTGATAAAACATCGACCAATGTTCTAAAATATATTTTCAGTATGCATGCGGTCAAGAACCGCATAACTCATAAGCGGATTATACGGCGATTAAATAGATTACACGGAATTATGCAGAATATTAACATTTTAATATATATTAATATAATAATTATAAAAAATTAATATATTAAGTGTTGTATAGTATTGTTTGCACACTAACACAAATTTTAGGCCTCTTTTTATGCTACAAGTTACTCTAATAGTGTTGTTTGCACACTAACGCAAATTTATGACTAATAGTGTAATAGACTGACTAATAGTGTAGTCTATAACATTTTCTTTCTCTGTTTTTAACAATTTAATTTTTTTTCGAAAACAGTAACAAAGAATTTGTTCACAATATTTGTTCAACAATTTAATTTGTTCTAGAACAGTAACAAATTAAAACAATATAATTTTTTTGCTTCCAACAGTAACATAGTCCACTCTAGCAAGTTCCACACACAATTTAATTTTTTCTCCTACAACGCTACAATAGTAACATAGTCCAGTAATAGTGAGTCCATAGTCCACAATAATTTTTTTCTAATTTAATTTTCCTCAATTCTAGTTTAATTTTTTTCTTCAAAATAATTGTTCAACACAAGAATTTGATCTCAGTTAGCAAACCATAATTTCTGCTCAGCTGCAAAAAAAAGAAGAAAAATTTCTTTATCTGTGAGGCTGCAACCGCTCGAAAAGGAGTCGGAGCAAGCGAAGGGAGCTGCTTCGATTGTACTTAAGAGCGAAGGCGAACGAAGAGAAAAATCAGTCGGAGGCAAAGGCGAGTCGAGGACGAGTTGGCCCTTCGATGATTCAATCCTTCAGCTCAATCGGTCGAAGGCGAAGGTGAAGACGAGTCGAGGGCGTAGGAAGACTTGAATCGGACGCGAAGGCGATGAAGGGAGCTGCTTCGATGAAGAGATCAGAGGGGAAAAGAGGATTAGGGTATTTTTGCACATTTCTCAACGGAAGACGAGCCGAGGATAAGGGTTTTAATGGATTACGAAATGGGTTCGGGTTGGGGTTTTTTGTTCTTAGACCCGCTAACCCTGCATCCGCGTAATCGAATTATGCGGTTATGCAGGCGCATAACCTGCATAATCGATTATGCGGATGCATAATCGCCCTATCCGCATAGACAGGGCAATTTATCCAAAATACATGCGGTTCGATACTATATATGTTTATGTGGGTGCATATGCATCCGCATAAACCGTTTTTTAGAACACTGACATCGACTATGAATCAGTACTGATATTTTTGATATTTTCAATTGTTTTTAGAATTGCCCAATACTGTCGATTTGATGCGAAAAGCCGTTTGGGATACCAATGCTGGTTCTAAACTTTCAAACCTTCGTGACCTATTTGCAAAGCATTATTACTCAGCAAAAGTGCTGGGAAGATAATGCCTAACATGTCAATTAGCTTCCTGATATAAAGCTATTAGATTTGTTAACCTCATATATTCTTGATTATAATGCTGGATATCAACACAATTTAGCAATAATCACTTACTATTTTGCACAGTTTATTCACATGTTGCCATGTATATGAATGCATCATATATTTGCATTTTTCACAGCAAGAAAATCCATTTTTAGTTTTTAAACCTATCATTGCTTTTGGTAGTCCGGAGAGAAAAGGAAGGAAAAGAAAAGAAGAGAAGAGAGGGGAAGAGAAAGGATTTTATTCTCTCTTGGTGTTTGGAGTTCGGGAACGATAAGAAAGTTATTTTCTTTCTCTTGTATGGGACTTGGAAAGAAATGAAAAGAAAAGAAAGTCGAGATGGTAATTTCACTATTTTGTTTGGGATACATTCATCATTTAAAAGTAGACTTTTATAAACTTAAGAGTATACTTGAAATTTTGAAAACTATCATTAAAGAGTTCAAGCTTGAAAATAGATGCGCTGGCTAGATTGTGCAATCCCTATGACCTCGGCTCCTTTCCTTACTCTTTGCATGGTCCATTCCGCCAGCTGTGGTAGCCCAATATCCTCATCAACTTCCTCTTGTCTAGGCTGTGTGGTTCGGATATATTAGCTTTTAGGCGCTTTTAACATTACAGGTGTTAACCAATTCTAACCAATTCCTCCTCATATGATAAAGCCAACTTTGATACAAAACCAGCATATGGGAGTTTGCTTTACAAATTTCAGGAAATATGAGAATGTCATAAAAAATTATTAAAATCCTAATCATATTATAAATAAGAATATGCAATCTTGAAGGGCACATATCTAAATGCTGATAGGTTCTCTCCAAACCATCCAACTTTGGAGAGAAAAATTGGAAGGAATTTTGGCTCTTTTTCCCTCCGTTTCTTTTCTTTCCATTTCCCTCCATCCAAACAGGCTTCAAAATAACATTACCTCCAATTGTTTTTCTTCTCTCTCCTTTTCCTTCCAGCTAAACATAGTGCATAAGCATATGCAAGAAATAAAAAACATTTAGAGAGCACTATCAACTCAAATTTAGCAAAAATCATATACTATGCTGCACAGTTCATTAATCACATATTGCCCTTTATCTCAAATCTGAATGCACCATATCTGCAATCTCAACACATGATAATCCATATTTAGTTTTGACCACTTCAAGCATATATAAGTAATAAAAAATATATATTTTGTAAAGAACCAACAGAGAATTAATTAATTCAAGAACACCAGGTACTAGAACAAATTCATTCAATAACCAAAACAAAATGTAAAATGGTACATATCAACTACATGACTACTCCACGTGAGGGGCTAAGGATTAAATCTGATGATGCAAAAGGTCTGATTGAACTTCCATTGACATCTTTTTTCACTAAACTAGGCCTACAGCTTGGGTCGACCTGTAACAAGTTGTACAAGTATAAAAAACAAAGAGCAAAGCACATATAGTGGAATGCAGAGTGTAAAAGATGGTCTTGGCAATTATGAATAGAAGCAATCCCTCAAACAGAACTAGGGATCACAAGTAGACATATCTTCTAATTAATTAACAAAAAATATTTGATCACTCAACAAAATTTACGTAAGGGTATCTAAAGGAAACAAATCATGTTTCCCGAGACATATAATAACACTACAATTATTATGGGTGAGCTTACTGACAATTCCCACAACAAAAGGTATTCAAGCTGGCTACTTTTGTGCAGCTAATTGGCCACCAAAAACCTGCTGAGGTTGAAAGTAGCATGCGATGACAAAAAGATCTAAGAACTAGCACCTTTAGACAGAAACCTCATCAATCTACAGCGAATTGCTTTCTGATTCAAGCTTGGACACATCTAAATAATTGCAAAGGAAATAATGCCTCACTATTACTATAACCATTAAAAAAGATAAATTAACCAACACAATATGAGTGCGGTATGTTAAGGGAAACAAACAATGTTGCCCTTTGAAATACCAACACTGCATTAGTATAGGTGAGCTTACTGACCATTCATACAAAAAAGGTTGGCCACTAGGCCAATATGTGACTGGCTAACTGGCCACCATTTTAACAAATAATAAGCTATAATAACCAAGCATACATGCTTAGCTAAATAAAACATAAAGTTTTTCCAATAATGCAGCAGTAAATATGCTTGGAAAATTATCCTAATTACATCAAATGTTGTACCAGATGATATCATCCATTTAAAATGCACAAAAATTTGCAAAAATTTTCATCTATTCAACCCATCTGGACAAAGGAGTCGATTTGCTTGGAAAACTACGTGTTTTCAGCTATGTTTATCATCCTAATCAAGATAATTACAAGCTCCCATAGACAAAATCAGTTTCACATTATACCTTCTAAAAGCCCATAACTACTTACTACGTGAATGGTTCGCTAACTGACCACCATAGTAAGACTCGTTAAAAATTTGAAAGGAACACACGTCAATTTACAGTTCAACTTCGAAGCATCCAACTAGTTAAGGAATTACAAATTCATAATTTAAGTGAGGTAAAAATAGGGGAAACAAATACTGTTAGCCCTTAGAAATACCAACACTGCGTTAATATCGGTGAGCTTACTGACCATTCACACAAAGAAGTTAGGCTACAAAGGCCACTGTGTGACTGGCTAATTGGCCACCACTTTAATTGTAAATAGGAATTATTATAACAAATCAAACCAGCGAAAAAACAACTTTAATTGCTGTTTCAAACTTTTCAAGGTCCTGAAATAACAGAAAGTTTTTCTCAACTAAAGCAAGAGAAACAGCCAATATCGACCAAAAGGCCTGATTTCAATCAAAATCGCAACTTTTTCGAAAAGGTTGCTACTTTAGCATAAAATCCTCTAGAGACGACCCATCAAACACCTCAAACACAAGAAAATCAACCAAATACGAGAACTCAATCAAAACTAACCAGCAGAGCCAGCATGAAATCGAACCCGCCGCCGAGATTGTGCTTGAGGACCTGCGGCACGTCATCGTCGGACTCGGTTTCGACCCCGCAGTAGCGGGAGTCGATCTTATCTCCGACTCGCTGACCGAGCGGCATTTTCAATCGAAATAATCGGGTGGCAAAAGGATCTGAATAAAGATATGGTCTTCGTGAAGTAATCGGAGAGAGTCTCGGAAAAAGATCCAATCTTTGAGGAATGGAGTTATTGGGATTTTGTTAAAAAAAAAAATAAAAATAGAGTAAGAGAATCGAAACCCTCAGAAGGATTGACGGCGACAAGAGCGGGGAGGGTTTGGGGGTTCTCCGCTGGAGGTTAGTATATATACATATATGCATTATCTGCGTAGGGTTTAGTATGAATATATGCCCTTACAATAAGTCAGCTGGGATGGATTGCTCCTGTTATTTTCGCACGCTGACACTATCCCTCGCACGTGCGGTGCGGTGCGGTGCGGGTTGCTTTCTGCTTTTACAGTGACATCCATCCTGTAAAAGTGAGATTGAAAGTGGGAACGTTCTAGGGAACTTCTAAAGGGGCACACCTTTTTTCCTAGTTAGCCCGCTTAATAACTTCCTACATATATCAACTTTGCCCTTTAAAAATATGTCCAATTTTGCCCTCTTCCTCCTCCCGCGTCCTCCACGGCTCCCGCGCGCCACAAGTAAGGTTTTTTTGTTATTTTTTTTAAGGCAAAAAGCCATTTCATTTGTCCATCTATTCATTTTATTTTGTCAATTTGTTAGTTTAAAGTCGAATTTTTTCTTCATTATGTGTTTTTTTCCCATTAGAAATCCAAACAAAAGAGAAATTTTTGAGTTGTGTCGAACGAGACGTAAATGGAGAATACAACGATGTCGTTGGTTCCATTCGACGATCAAAACACTCTTCAGGTTTGATTCCATCTTCTTTGTATAAAATTATTCCAAATATAACTTTAGATTTTGATATATATTGAGTAGAATGAAATTAGGGTTTTTGGGTTGAGTTTTGAGTTGGATACGATGCGAGAACCCGGAGGAGGACGTCGTTGTCCGGACTGAAAGTCCGAACAAAAGTACTCGGTCCGAACTTTCAGTCTGGACAAAAAGAGTTTGTCCGGACTGGAAGTCCGGACAGAGTGTTATCATTATAGTTTTTTCCCCCGCAAAAAATCTTATCAATTAATAAGTATTAATATTGTTAAATTATTAATACGCAGGGTACTATTTCGACGCAGAGTATGCGAGTCGAGAATGAATTAGTTGTCGATTATGGTTTGGACTTCACAACAAATCAGGTATGATATTATTTAGAAAACCTGTTCATATTGAAATCTGAATATTTCCACTAAAAAGTATATCCTCTTTATTTTGACTATAGATTTTTACAAATCGAGACGAACTTTGCCAGTGGGTGCGCGATATTGGAAAGAAATCAGGATTTATCATCATGGTTTCAAAATCTGATACTGGAGTTCAATTTAAGAAGGGGAGAATATGATTTGGATGTGAACGGGGTGGACAACCAAGATTCAAGAAATTAAAGAATGATGAGGGCCACAGGGTCAGTAAAAAATGTGGATGTCCCTTTCGATTAAAGGGTCAACAAATATCAACGGGGGTGCCCGAATATAACCTAACGGTTTTGTCCGGTGTGCATAATCATCCTCAAGCAGATTATTTCGAAGGACACTCATATGCGGGAAGATTGTCTGAAAGCGAGACTAGTGTTGTGATCGAAATGTCGAAGTGTCACGTAAAGCCGAAAGATATACTGACAGCATTGAAGCAAAAGGATCCAAAGAATGTTTCGACAATGAAAACAATATATAATGCACGACACAAGTTCAGAGTCAATGAACAAGGCGGTCGAACGCAGATGCAACAGTTGTTATTAAAAATTTCTGAATTAAAGTATATCGAATGGCATCGAAGCAATGATCAAACAGAATCAGTAACGGATCTTTTCTGGGCTCATCCTGTTGGCGTCGATCTTCTCCGAGCATTTCCTGGTGTTATTATCATGGATTGTACCTATAAAACGAACATGTACAAATATCCTTTACTAGAGATGATTGGAGTAACCTCAACGAATATGTCATTTTGCGTTACTTTTGCCTTTCTTGAAAAAGAAAGGGAAACTAATTATTCATGGGCACTTGACAAGTTGCATGGACTGTTTTTGAACGATGTTTATCCAAATGTCATAGTTATAGATAGAGATCTATCGCTTGTTAATGCAGTTAAGCTCATATTCCCAGCGAGTCGGCATCTTCTTTGCAGATGGCATATAAATAAGAATGTCTTGACTAACTGCAAGAAATTGCTAGAACAACAGACTGAGTGGGAGAAATTCTTTGCAATGTGGAAGTTGATCATGCTATCTGATACTCTAGACGAGTACAATGCAAATCTAAACATCCTAACAAACGAATTCCAAGTAAAGCCTGAAGTAGTTGAATACATTATTAAAATATGGTTAAATCCACACAAGGAGAAGTTCGTTACTTATTGGACAAATATGTGCCAACATCGGGACAATGTTACCAGCAACCGAGTAGAAAGTGCCCATGCAAAATTGAAGAGACAACTACGAACTAGTCAAGGCGATTTTGAAAAGTATTGGAGCAATATACATATATTACTTGAACTTCAACATACTGAGATTAAGGCATCTTTTTAAAAAAATTTGACTGTCATGAAACGATATTTTATGCTGGCTGAATTTAAGGAAGTACGGGGCACAGTATCAATTTATGCATTGAATTTGATCTTATCCCAAGTAAAGAGAATTGAGTCTGTGGGCGTTAATCCTGTTGAATGTAGTTGCATCATTCGACAAACTCACAACTTGCCATGTGCTCATGAGATTGCAATATATAAAAGAGACAACCGACCAATTCCCCTTGGATTGTATTGAACAACATTGGCGAAAGCTTGATATGGCACCGAGTAAAGCATTGGTAGTTAAAGGTGTGTGGTACCAGAAAGATGTGGAGGTTTTTATTCTTAACTTTATTAAATGTGATAATGAAGAACAGACTCGAAGATTGAAGAAATTAAGGGAGATATCCAATCTAATTAGTTCTTCTCTGGCGGATCCTGTGCCCAAGGTGATCGGACACATAGCTGGACGCAAACGGAAACTTGATATTTCGACACGACGGGATCCGTGTGCATTTGAGCTAATAGCCTCGGGCTCTGACAGTGCTTCCCCGAAAATGAAGGCACTGATTTTCCGCAGCGAACGCGGACCGTATAAGTTAATTCCAAAAAGGCCTCCTGTGCGGAAGGTTCGTTATTATATGTAATTACATATTTTAAATATTTCACATTAAATTATGTTAATTATAAAATTTCTTCTATACAGTACTCTAAGTTGGCTAGCAAGAAGGTCTCCCCTGTGCTGCCTAGGGACCATGCAGAGCCACTCCAACCAGAACCTAAACTTGCAGAGCCACTTCAATGCTTAGCAGATCCGGACCCTGCTCCGATCATAACCGGACTGCTCCTACCAGAACCGGAGTTAATACCTGTTAATAGGCCGAATTTGAAGTATGAAAACTCATTGTCGTCTTTCATGCTGCCATATATAGTTGATGTTGGTGATGTCAAATCCGACGGAAATTGCGGATTTCGGGTTATCGCACACAGCCTTGGTATAGGGGAGGATCAGTGGATGCAAATAAGGCGAGATTTGTTGCTTGAACTTGACACTAATTACGTCTCCTACATTCCAATATTTGGAAGTATTGATCAGATTGTTGAGCTCCGTAAAACACTTAATTATTTCCGGGAGTTTCCAAAGATCGACTATTGGATAACGATGCCAGACATGGGACATATGGTGGCTTCACGATTCAATATAGTTCTTTATTTTATTTCCAATGCGCAGTGCCTTACATTTCTGCCACTTAGATCTCCCCCTCCTGCTGCTAATATCCAATGCAAGGAAGTCACTATGGCATTCGTTGCGGATTGTCACTTTGTACATGTAAGTATAATTTATCATTGTATTATTTTTTTTATTTGAATCAACATGTAAGCCTATTTATATACTTTGTTTTTACTAATAGGTCACACTAACTAAACTTCATCCAATCCCTCAAATTGCTTTGAATTGGCACCGACACCATGATCTCATTGCTCAAGGATGGGAGGAACCGTACTTACATCGAATTGCACAGTTCAAGGAGATTGTTCCAACTTCGGTTGCTACACAAGATGTTATTGAGTTGTAATCATTTGTATGCCCCGTGCGTATTAGTATAATTTTGGTGTTATGTTGTTGTATATAAATTGGCTTCGATATTGTTACATATCGTAGCTAGTATAATGTTTGTAAGTATTCAAATGTTTAGACTAATGTAATCCGGATAATATAATTTTGTGTAAATATAATCCAGTAAACCGAAGTTCAATCGACCCAAGTTACTTGTCTAATGTTTCGTCTAGCAAAATCTAATGATGTGATTCCATTTCAATCGTTCCATATTAACATAAAAACTCTCAGTTCAATCAAAGTTCAATACCCTGTCCAGACTGCCAGTCCGGACGTAAATCCTCTGTCCGGACTGACAATCCTGACAGAGCAAATCTGTTCGGACTGTCAGTCCGGACAGTCCGGACAGATATAATCTGTGCAATTCTGATAGAGCAATTCGGATAGAGCAATTCTGTCCGGACTGACAGTCCAGACAGAGCTATGTTGTCCGGACTGGCAGTCCGGACAAAGTATTTGTGTTTGGACGGTCAGTCCGGACAGCCCATTTCTGTCTCCCAGTCCGCACACCTGATACACGATATGAAATAAAAAAATATATGAGTTGTAATCATACAGTCAACATTCACATCACTTTAAGGGAAAAAAAAGGGAGCAAAATAAGCTTAATCACTTCCACCAAAATGATACTATGATATAGTGAAGACAACACTGATACACTTATACAAAGATACAACTGCTGATGCACTGATACGAAGAATATGTTTAGTCACTTCCACCAAAATAAGCACTTCAACCAAAGAAAACATAACAGTCGCTTGGTTGCAACACATACGGATAAACCAAGTAAGCTCCCATATAAACAAAGAGCAAATAGTTTACAAAAAAGATAAAATATTAGGATTCACAACAAACAAAGAGCAAATATTCATCAAAATAGCAAATTGTTTAAAAGAAAACATTGTCACTTGTCGCTTCAAGTTTTTAACAACATCCATATCAATGCACTTAGAATATAACATAATCACTGTCTCCTTGTCTTTCTGGGGGTGACGTCTACTTCTGGTTCGAGTCATTACCGCTGTATCCGGTGCATCAGGAGTGGCTTGTTCTAGTGCTTGTTCCTCTGCTTGTTCTTCTGGTGGTTCTTCTGGCTGAGTGCAACCACTGATCACGGCTTTAATTTTCGCAAGTGCACTGAATAACATCCCATGCCGCTTCTTGAATGCGTTCTCCCCTTGCGCAAGTAATAGATCTATTATAGCCACTGCATGTGTATATCTCTGTAGAATTAATTCATGAAACATAAAAGCATTAATTAAACTTGGTACTATATGGGACATAAAATAAAGAACATATATGGAGATTACCTCATCATCGACATCCGGACTGGTTGACTGACTTCCTTCCTCTCCTTGGGGTTCATCTGGTGCTACTCCAAGAAAGCGCTGTGAGACTTTAGATAGCTATGGAATATAATCCGACGTGCAATCGGATGGGTAATTAGCAATGGACCCACGGTGCTCTTGATGCAAGACGTGATCTAGCCAATTTATCCACATCTCCTCAATGTGAGTGTACTTTACGACATAACTATTAGCTGTTACACCCCGCGCTTCATGTAACGGTGAGAATGGTGGAGGCGGAATGTACTGTTTGCGACCAAATTGCCTTAGTATACGAACCGGATAGTAAGGCTTAATCACGCTGCAAATCTTCAACGTACCCATATAAAAGCTAATTTTCCTAAAAGGATAGCTTTCTCTATAATTCCTATATGCATCCCAAACAACCTGTAAATTTGTTAAGCACAAAGAACTACATTAGTAATCAACTTGTAACTTGCAAACTACATAGATATATAAATAGTGCAACATGTTACCTGGTTGCCGGTGAGTTTATCTAGACTGGATCGAATAGACTGTGCATGTGATTGAGAGACATTATGATCCCGTCTGCTCAACCAACGACAAGCAAGTGGTTCATCGTTGGTAAAGGACCGGTTCGACACTGACATAAAGGATGGGAAATGAGAGAAAATCCAAGACTGTAGTAATGTGAGATACCCAGCAATCTGAGCAACGTTAGCTCGAGAAGTAAGCCCAAGCTGCCTATATAACCATGCAAGAGCACCAGCACCCCATGCGAACGTGTGGACATCTTCGAGGTCATGAAGCAATGGTAAGTAATCAATAGACACTTTTGTACAGCTCTTGTCTGTAAAAAGCGTGCAACCAAGAAGATACAGTAAATATGCCCTCACAGTACACCGAATCCTATGTTCGGTGTCGGTGTCAACAACCCCGCAAAAATTTTCTCTTAACCAATCCAGTCGAACCAATGTACCGCCTTTCGTATTAATCTCATTCCACGCTTCAGAATAACTGACGCCCAAGGAATGAGTTATTGTGTCAGTAGCTTCACGTGAAGCTGCTGATTCTTATTGGCACACGGATTTTCCTGCTACAGGCAAGTCAAGCAAGCATGAAACATTATCCAACGTAATCGTCATCTTACCAAACGGCATATGAAATGTGTTTGTTTTTTGATGCCATCTCTCAACAAATGCGCTAATCTCGACAGCGCTAATGTATTAGTAGGAGTATTTGACCAATGGATATAATGAAGACCCACGTACTAATTCCATGAATTGGGTGTTTGGTTGCGATGTCGTCAATGACCATGCACTTATTTTTCTCCAGTGACAAATACAATGCAGTGGATCTCGTTCCTGTATATATAATATAGTTATAACACATGCAGACACACAATAAATGGTTTATCGTTTTTTTTGGGAAATAATTACCTCATCTTTTAAAACGAAGAATGCAACGTGCGTCTTGAAGCTCTTCAATACAGATAAATCAACTGGACCTCGATAATTTGACTCTTGAAGATCATCTTGAGAGTCTCCTGCATCAGTATTCCCTTCCTCTAGTCTCGCACTATCATATCTGATCAAATTAGGAGTTTCTACATTTAATTCAGTATCTACAGTAACTTCGATTTCTCTCTCTCGTATCGAGCGATGAATTTTTGGTCGAGATGCTGCTTTCTTCCTCCTTAACGAGGCAGTTGGTCGAACGCGAGAAGATTCTGCCAGATCCATCTATGCAATACAAACATATTTCATTCATAGATGTTTTTTTATCAAAATAGTAACTTTTCTATGTGTAAGTAAGTAGTAACAAAGTATAATTTACTACAAATATCATATTTTCTCTATTTATTTTTTTGCTACAAAATAGTGTAATATTAAATTTTAAAGACACTGAAACCGTCTTTTGCTACTTAATCAACCATTAGGAAAATACCATTAAACTTCTAAATTAACTAATAAATTTTAATATTAACGTCCATGATTAGAAAAATAACTAAATTTCACATATTTTACAACTACGATTACAATATTAAATTTTCTTCATAATTATAATCCAAATATTAAAAATCAAAATTAACAAAAAAATGTTAGAACCAAATTTGCTACCTCCTTCACTCTTCCTCCTCTCCATCCCAACAAAATCACACTGAAGAGTTGTTTGATCCAAAAATAAAAAAATTTAAATTTTAAAATAAATATTGCTAAATTAGGAAAACTCACCTACTAATGGCGGGAAGGCGGCGGCGGCGGGTCACCGGTGGCGGTGGCGGCGGCGTCTCTTCCTCGGCGACGAGAACAGCGGCGTCGGGTGTACGAATGGGAGAGAGGAGATTTGGAAGGAGAAGGAGGTAGAGAAAATGATAGAGAGGATGAGGGGAAGTGGGGGGAAGAGGAAAGAGAAAGCTAAAGTTTTGGGTTAGGACGGTTGGATGAGAAATGAGGAGAGAAGAGGGAGATGAGGAATATATAGGTCAATGGTATTTTCGGAATACTAAATGTGCTCACTAAGAAATTCTCCGCTTTACTAAAATCAAAGTGGGCTCACTAGGAAATCTGGGCTCACTAGGAAAAATGGTGTGCTCCTTTGGAAGCTCCCACGTTCTACGGTCTAAGATCCGATTGCAATCCCTATTTTTTTATTGAGAAGAAGAAACCAGGAGAAGTTGATTGAGAAGAAGAAAACAGGAGAAAGAGTTGCCAGACCTCCCCAAAAAGGGAGTTTCTAGAGGGGCACACTATGTTTTCTAGTAAGCCTAGTTTTCCTAGTGAGTCCATTCTCTCTTTCAAAAAGAGAGGGCTTTCCTAGTGAGCACACCATAAATTCAAAAATACCCTCACTTCATTTCTCTCCCCCACTTCGCTTTCTTCTCTCCCTCACTTTTCTGGTAAACCCAACTCTCGCCTACCCTAAACTCTCCTCTCCTCCTCTCTAGGGCCACCGCCGCCCCCACTCCGTCGACTTCCATTACAACCTGCTGAGCTACATGCTCAACTTCGACGATGGTGAGGTTGGGGAGACCGCTACAATGGCTGAGTTTCGGTACCGAAACTTCTCAGATCGCCTCCTGGTCTTGACGCCGCCAACGGAGTTCGCGGCCTCATCAGATGGCGCCTGAGGTGTAACCCTATGAACAAGTCAAACCATAAGCACCCGATATTGTCAGAAAACTTGAACCAGGCGTCACCTCCTAGAAAGACACGAAGGCAATAAATCATGTATAAAGTTTAGGGGCAATGGAGTGCAAATGTTTTGTTTTTTGTAATCATCGTAAATTTTGTGATGAATATTTTTTGTATTTGCTTTTTTATGGCTATTATTATGACTCGAAGGTTTAATTAAAGCTTAATACACAAGATTAATAATATCCCTTAAATGAGTTGTATCATGAATTTGATATTTTGTATTGGCTTTGTTATTTGGTTACTAGAATTGCTCCCACTCAGCTCGTGTCATTAGCAACTCTCTTTTTTTTTTTACAAAGCACCCAATGCACTATATTGTAATTGTTCCCACATACTGGATACTGATAAATTGACCTTGCAAAGCACCCAATGACCTGTCATTAGCAACTCTTTCCTATTCGGGGTGTGCACCCCAGACAAAATTCCAACTGTCTGGATGGATATTAGACTGTCCGACTGCCAGTCCGGATAGTGAAAAATCGTCCAAATTATCAGTTTTTTTGGGTTCATAACTTTTATCAATCTGCACCTAATCTCTCTCTCTCTCTCTCTCTCTCTCTCTCTCTCTCTCTCTCTCAGGAGTAGAAACATGTGGACCCTAAACCAAAACCCTCGCCTCCTCTTCCACTTCCCGCCAAAATCCCTCCGCCGCCGACTCTCCACCGTCGCCTCCACTGCCTCCGAGAGAGAGAGAGAGAGAAGATATATTGAAGATAGGGGTATTCTAGTCTAAAAATTTCAATGGTAAGGTTGTAATATGAAAGAAGTTTTTAAGTTGGCTCACTAGGAAAAATGGTGTGCCCCTCTAGAAACTCCCTCTAAAAAGCTTAAAAGTTCGGACCCGAATTCGGATTGTCAAAGCCGAATTGACTGGATGGGACCTAAGTCTGGCCTAGGTAAGGACACGAGTACTCGAGCTACCCTGTCTATGGTTTGACCAAGGGCCCTGACTGCCCCACAAGGTCTGGCTGCTGTGGCCCAAGGGCTTGGCATCCTTGGCTTGGGAGTTTTCAAAGGAGCACACCATTTTTCCTTATGAGCCCACTGGATGGTATATTTTTTATTCGGACTTTCAGTCTGGATAGTTATTAAGTGGACTCACTAAGAAAAATTGTGCGCTCCTTTGGAAACTCCCCCTTTGCTTTATGTTAATTTTTTGCATTATAGCCCTCAATGTCAATTTTATAGTCATTGGGGGGTTATTTGCATTTTTTTGCAAGATCATTTTTTTGATTTTACATTCGAGCCTTGGGAGTTTCTTAAGGAGCACGCTATTTTTCCTAATGAGCCCATTTTTCGTAGTGAGCACACTCTCTCTTTTCAAAAGAAAGTGCTTTCTTAGTGAGCACATCACACTTTTTCCCAATACCCTTTCTTTTTTCTTCCCCAATGAGCACACCACGTTTCTAAAACCCACTCTCTACCACTCCATCTCCCCATCTCCTTTGTGCCCTAGTCCTACTGTCCTAGCCTCGCCGCCCCATGCCGTCGCACTGTCCTTACGCACTCCGCAACCCCATGCTTACTGTACGAAAAATAGTACTGTCCGGAATCTAACCCCATACGAAAAATATATCGTCTGGATCTAACTCGGGATAATAAATAATGTCATCCGAAATCTAACCCTGAACAATATATGATAATATCCAGAGCCTAACTCTGGACAGGAATGAAATGGAGATTGAAGAAAAAGGTATTAATGTCCAAAAAAATCGATAGTAAACTTGTTATATTAACCAAATTTGTAAAGTGGGCTCATTAGGAAAAATGGTGTGCTTCTTTAGAAATTCCCAGGCCCTTGCATCTAAGCTCTGCAAATACTTCTGGTCTCTTCATTTTCCCCACAAAATCTCAAACTCCCTTATTTCTCTAATCTCTCTTCTGCTCTCAAAGAACTTCAAAATCTCTCTACTCTTTTAATTTACAATCTCTGAACTATCAATTAATTTTTAATTTCTCTGTGACATTTTCATCCTACCATATCAATAAGATCAAGGAGGAGATACCACTCAATTCATCGGAAATTGTTTTTACTTTTCCATTCAAAAGGCTATACAACTTCATCTTTCAAATGACCACAATTCAAAGTGTGAAGCTTCTTCAAGAAGGTCAAACTCAAAAATGACATTGGCGTTGTGCCTGAAATGACCACGAAGTGTCTCATTCACAAGAAGTTTTGTCCGCCCATCACACAAGTGGGATGATTCACTTGAAGCTCCATATGGGAGGCTGCAGCGAGGGACAGGGATCCAACATGACTTCCACCAGGCTATGATTTCACGATCATTGTTAGCAAAAAATCTCGGTACTTTTATCAAAACTAGAAAAGCACTTATGAGGTACATTGTTCTTAAAACTTACCTTTTAATATGAAGAAGAAAATAATTTAGAAGATATTCTTAGAGAAAGTTTCTATCACAATTTTGAAATATTTTCTAATGAAACATGCCAACATGATGTTATTAAGTATTATACAAATGATTTTTTCACATTACATGTATTTATCATATTCTTGATTTAATTATATATAGCTTTTTTGATGTTATTAGAGATATATAGAAAAATTAGAGATTTTGGACTTTTAATTTCTAGCACCGCAGTAAGATTAGAATTTATAAAGATATATGCCAAAAAAAAAATAAAAGCTTAAAATTTTTTCGAAAATGTTGAACATAAGTGGAATTCGACTCATTTGATGTTAAAAGATTGCATAAGAATGCATAATAATTTTAGATAAATTTATTATTCAATTAATTGTATGTATCCTTCTGTTTCTACTGCTATAGATTTTATTACTCAAAATGGGTGGGATATTCCTACATACTTAAAAGATATGTTACACATTTTTTATATTGCTCTCATTGAATTATCTGTTTGTTATTATCTAACAAGTTTACAGGCTAGACTATAAACTTTTAATATTGAATATTTTTTTTAATAAATATCGAAAGGATGCTACTTTCTGGAAATATAATTTAAAAATAAAATGAAAGTTTCACAAGTATTACTGTTTCATTCCTCTTATTTATGGTTCTAGTATTTTAGTTGATTAATGTATGATAGATGAAGGTTTGTGTACTCTTTATGATATGGACAATAAGAAGTTAGCAAGATTTTTTGGGTATTAAATTTTAGTCAATTATCTGATGCATATAACGTTAATATGGTTCTGAGCGCAAACTCCATCTACAACAATAGTTAACCCTAAAAAGCTAAGGGACATTTTTTTTTATAATTCCATATTTAAAAAGTTCGCTAGGAAAGGCAAAACACCATCGTCAAGAGGAGTTTCTAAACTTTACCAATATTTTTCCACTTCTTTAATTCATTGTATGGGTGGTGAGGATGATTTCAATATATTATCATGGTGAAAAATATATGTGCTTTACCTAAAAATTATCGTACTAAGAAAAAATGATAAATTACAATAGAGATAGAATACTCAGCTCTTCTCAAATTGGTAAACACATTTCACACTGTAATTGCTCAGCAAAAATCACTCTTTTCTTTTAAATAGTTTAAACCTATAATTATTGGTATCTAGCCAGAGTAGCTCTTTAGTCCATTGATGATCATGCACAATCTTCACATAGAAATTGACTAGGAAGGTCAACAAGAGGGAGGAGATGCGAAATCTTACTTGCTAGAGATTTATTCAGAATATAGTAAGAAACCCTCGAAGGTGATGTGAGCCTTCTTCTCAATGAGTTTAATAGGAAAGCTCTCTCGTCCTTCATACACAGCAATGGAGATTGATAAAGGCGAAGTAAGAGTCATGTTGTCGTGAAAATATTGCTCTTGAAGATGATGATAAAAATATCTATCTCGCAAAATCATTTGAAAATTTTAGAGATTGAGAAATTCTTCAGAGTTGGAGTCATTCTCAAATCTTTCAATTAAGCCACAACCTTTAAAGTTGCATAAGCTTCGTTAACTTTAAGTTTTTTAGTATCTACAAGACCTCCTTCAAAATTTTCAAAGTGATTTGTTATGAGCTGCAAAATACTTTGAATCCCTCTTATGGTGTCGAAACCACTGGGACTACTATTGTCTCTATTCATTTCAGTGAGATTTATATGCATCAAGCTGCCTTGGTAGCACAAGCTAAAATATACACCATACTATCCATGGTAGCACCCTAACATGCAATAAGCAAGACTTGGAGCATAAAATATAATATGCACCAAGCTAATCTTGGTAGCACGAGATGTGACCATTAGAGCTAAAATCATAATGGTATCTGACATCAAATGTGGCGATTAACTCATTACTGACAGAGGTATAGTTTTGAACATGTCGAAGAAGTTGGAATAACTCGATGAGGTTTACAAGAATATATTAAGAAATGTAGAGGATTTGGCAGAGGTTTATGTAGAAAGTGGCAAAAAAAAGTTGCTAGAAATTTACGCAGAACATAGCAAACAAGAGAGATAGTTTGGTAGAAGTGCATATCGAATGTAAAAGAATTCATTAGAGGATATTGCAAAACATGATAAGAAATTAGCTTAATTTAATAGTTGTTTATACAAAATATGTCAAAAGGCTTAGAAGAGGTGTAATGCTAATGTTACAAAGGTAATCACACTTGAAAAGTGTAATTATTTTAGTTTATTTAGTGCAAGCGTAAACAAATTTTGTTGATTAATACAAGGAATTAATAGAAAATTAATTTATTAATCAAATTCCTTACTATAATATTTTTCTAGTATTTTTGAGTATTTTTGTAGGATTTTATATGCAAAAAAACCGAAGTATCGAAATATATCTCAAATATCAGTTAAGATCTGTGCAAAAATAGGATTGGCTATTGACAGCCATCTGCTAGCTATCGACAGTGGTTGACTGTAAAGTAAACCCGAGAGCCGTTGTCGATAAGCCTATCGAAGGGAGCGGCCGCAGTCTTTTTTTATGGAAATTTTAAGAAGAATTTAGAGTTCCCTTGTAAATAGAATTCCTATTAGGATTTTGTAAGACTATAAATAGCCAATATAACCCAAATTTTATAACGGTTAATGAATATCTTATAATTATTAGATAATTTTTAGATTCAAGATTAGTTTTTGTACTCGTTCATCGAAATTAATAAAAGAATTTTTTTTCTCTTTATTCATGACTTTGATGAGTATGAGTGGCTAAATTCTTGAGTTGGATCAGATGGAATAATAAACACTAGGTGATTTATTGGATGTATTTTTCTATACTTATTGGTTTTAATTGTTTTATATGAAATTGATATATTTGATTCTCCATTATTTTTGAAGGGATTTAGATATGATTTTGAGTTTTTAATGTTTTATTACTTGACGATGAATTAGTTGCTTAGTTTCTAATATATGTAGATTCTTTAGACACAGTGTATGCTTAGATTTTGAATATTTATTTTTATTATTCATATTGTATGTTTAGATAAACTCAAAATTCATATAGGATTAACTAGGAGCAATTATTCAAAGTATCCAGTTTACAATTTTATATATTTTGTGATTTATTGTTTTATTTTCTAGTTGTAGGAAGGCCCTGTGATCTATGCAACTGAGATAAGATAGTATAAATATATCCAGTAAATTATCCTATGAGGAGTTACATCCATCTAATCAACATTTTTAATTAAAGTAAATTTCCATCTTTAGTTTTAGTTTTTAGTTAATAAAATCTGATTTTTACTTTTCTTTTTAGTTCCATAATTTATTCTTAGTGTCACACAATTACAAAACGATCCTCGAGAGAACGATATTGGGTTACTACCCATATACTACTTGTCGATCTCTTAAACTTAGAAGTATACGATTTAAATTGTAGTCAAGTTTTTAGCGTCATTGCCTGGATCATACTATTATGTTACATTTTAGTATAGATTATGATCCTACATCTTAATTTTTGCAATTCTAAATTTGCATGGCCAGTTGGAGGAGAACTTCAAATGGTAGATTAATTCAATTGTACTCAGATCTACAAATACTTTCAATCTATCAAACACTTCACGACATGAGCACTAATAATAATAACAACAATAATAATAACGGATTTGGAGATGATAATACAAATGATAACCATAGCCATCATAGAGGTAATGGGAGGACTTTACGAGATTATCTACAACTTGACAGGACAATCCAACCTTCATGTTTTGCATTTCTTTTTAATATGGGTGTAGGCAGAGAAAAATTCAAAGCAAGAAAAAAAGCCACACAGGGCAAAAATAGCCTTGCACACGCAAGGCTAATTGCCTCGCATATGTGAGCCTAGCAATCCTGCATGGGTTAATAGCCTCGCGCGGAGATGACAGCCTCGCGCGCACAAAGCCATTTCAGTTTCCAAACTAGATTTTCTTTTAGATTTTTACTAGAATTTCGATCCTAATCATATCCAATAACTCGAAATTAAAGATTTCATATTCAAATACGAGTTCAGAGATTGAATTTAACTGAGATCCCGTCCTTATTCCTAAGAAAATATCTAAAACTATAAATAGGGGTCAAAAGAAGAGTTTTCAGGATCTTTTTAGAGAGATCATTGGAGACCAAAAGTTGATAATTACATGAGTGCATGTCGACCAGCAGCAAGAGCCGCCAGCTAGAAGCTTCACCATCATAATTCCATATTCAAGACCGATTTCGAGTATTAGATCGTCAGCGGAGTACGAGGTTGATGCTCCATAGTCACGTCAAGAGCGCACCTTTTTGTAAAAGAGAGAGACATGTTCTATAAATCCTCTCATTTATTTTCTTTGTTTCTTTTCATTGTAATATGAATAACTTTTTATTGTAATTGTTATAAATATATGGCGCTGAAAGGGAGAGGGTCTTTGCAAGAAACAAGATGACGAGTACAGTGGGAGAAGTTTTCTACACCGACAAGAAGATCATGGCCCAATCTGATGCTCAGAAAATTGGTAAGTCTATGGAGATGTTAGTCGTAGAAATTGATTAATAAAAATATGAGGAGTATTTATCCTCTAGATCGGTTAGCCTGGTCAAAACACGGCTCCATTGCCGCTTGGAAACTCTAACTACGAGTTCGAGTGATAAGAAAACTCTTGATGAACAAGAGTCTCTTGGATCTTTGATCTTGAAAAAGAAAGGAGTCCAAACAATGGATTTGAATGATGAGATGATTCCAGCTGAAAAAGAACCTTTTAGATTTTCGAGTTCAGAATAAAAAGAGATCCAAATTATGAATTCAAATGACAAAGGGACTCCCGTTGAATAGAACTCCTTTGAATCTTTGGATTCCAAAATCTTGGAAAAGAAAAAATCTTCTCCTATCATGACTGCACAAAATACTGAAAGGAAGCTAAGATATGAACTGACTAGAATTCAAATTCGCAACTGAAACTGTCAAGCACGACGACAAATTCTCAAAAACCAAGTCCAAGACGAATCTAGTCTCAAACGCCAGGCTAATTAGCCTAGCATAGACTCACGCAAGGCTATTTCAAAATGCCAGGCTAAATAACCAGCATAGCGTTATGCGAAACTATTTCAAAACGCCAGGCTAAACAACCCAGCGTGACCCTATGCGAGGCTATTTCCATACGCGAGGCTAATCAGCCTAGCATAACTTTGCGCGAAGCGAATCAGCCCCATGCACAAAGAGCAAAACGCCAGGCTATTCAGCCCTGCGTAAAAGTTCAGAATTCAAAATTGAACTTCAGTACCGTCAAGTATCCACATAGATTAGAACAGGACCTCGATCAGGGTAGAGATTCTAGTCTTCTACGCCTATTGACTGCCATAAACATAGAAGGAATTCTTCCAATGGCTGTAGCAAAAAAGAGACTCATCATGAGGCTAATTTATGAGAATTTCTCAATAACAAGAGGAGGATGATCCAATCTCACCCATTGTGCCGATGTGAGAAAACAATCTCTGCAGTACTTACCAATTGCAATTGTGGTCCGCGTACATTGTCAGTTTTCAGTCGAATAACCGAGTCAAAGAACAATGCGCCTAAAAGATGGCGAGTTCAAAGAAGAAGGATCACCAATAATGAGGAACCTCTATTCGTGACTACAAATATAGTAAACAAAGGGAAGAAACCATGAGGTTATATCCTCGGATGAGGAAGCATGTTATTATACACGGCTCAAGTAAGGAATTCTGGCACCACAAAATTATAGAAGGTTGGCTGGGAGTTCAGATAACGAAAAGGAGATAGTGATCATGCATCCATTGCGACACCTCGATCATACGAGTCTTCCAGACTTGAAAAAACAATGGCCCATATGACATGAAGCTCCAGTGAAGTGAATTAGAGACTGGAAACACAAGAACGTCTAATTCAAGAACAATAAAAGAGTCTTGATGAACTTCGCACACTTCTCCTCAAAATGGTAGAAAAGAACACTAAAGATAAATCAGAGAAACTATTTGACGAACCGCCAAAGGACGATAGTAGAAATTCAAAAATAGAAGAGGAATTTTGCTATGTCATAGATCCACATGTAGAAAAAATGCAAAAGATGCAAGAACAACTAGAAACTTTGATACACAGGAAGGACCTGTAAGAAGTCAGTATTACCAGACAATACCCAATGGAGTGAAAATCAGCTTCTTTTTTCGAAAAGTACAAGCCTCTAATGCTTGAGTCCTTCGACAGAAAAGGTTATCTCAATCAACACTTATACTACTTCTTGTCACAAACATGTCACTTCATGGGGAATGATCCTATAATGACTAAGATCTTTGCAAGTACCTTGAGAGGGTCTACATTTACATGGTTTATGCAGCTGCACCCAGGGACTATCAAATCATGGTCAGATGTGGAGGAGTTTCTGCGCCACTTCTTTGAAGATGATACTGAGATTTGGTCCATACTCTCTTGGCAAACAAATAAAAGGGGGATGAGACTATTAAAAGTTTCGTAGAACATTTCCGAGAGATGTCACTGCGATATCCGCATGGCATATTACAAGAAATGCTGGTCGAAACATGCAAGCACAACTTCCAAACTAATATCCTCATTAAGATGGGAATAGTAGAATCCAAAACATGGAAGGACTTGGTTAAGCAAGGGTAGCGAGCGGAGGATATAATCCGCCATATTGATGAAAGTCATATCCAGAAGAGAGTATTCATGAACCGACCATAGTCACAACCACCATGCCCTAAGGATAAGGAGGCAATGACTACTAAACTTACTGCAAGTCAAAACCCACAGAATAATTGGGATTCCTTCAGATTACAGTGAACGTATGACTTCAAAGATGAATAGACAATCATGTTCTTTCATCTACTAAATAAAAAGGAGATACTCAAATTGTCCTAAAATCGAAAGCCAGAGGATGCTAGGAAGACAGATAATCCCAAGTATTATCTTTACCATCAGAATATTAGACATCCAACTAAGAATTGTTACGTTCTCAAAGATAAAATCCAGATGCTCATAGATGTGAAAGTGATCCAGTTGAGACCGGACAGAAAAAGGTGTCTGTAAATATGACTATAATTACGATGGGATCTTTGCAAATTCCAGTGGGTGTGACTCCAATCTCTGAAAAAAATTGATAGTAAAGAACTTCGATACGCATGGTTTGAAGGAAAAGGGGCTCTCTCTAGTCTCTACCAAGAAAGGAGAGATTATGTGAGTACATCTAGATCTGCTGAAAGATGAACAATTGACTACTCCAACCAACTCAAAGAAGACAAAGGGGAAGACCCAGACATCTAATGCGATATCCATCCTTGGAAAAAAGATCAGTCCAGCACAATTTCACCCATCGACTCAGAAGTGGAGAAGATGACAATGGCCACTCATCCGAACAAGATAGGGCCATCAGGTACTCAGTCCAAAAAGAATTACCTTAGATATTACTCAAAAGTTGAGCAAAGTAAGTAAGCAGAAGCACCTGAAGTTCCACCTTCTAAGCAAAAAAAAACTTCATTATCAAAAGGATTCGAAGAAGGATAGTGAGGCAATGGGGGTACCATTTCAAATCGATGTGTTAGCCTAGTTAGCCAACATCCTTACTCGAATTACTCTCTATGAGCTTCTGCAACTGTCAAAGGCAATGAAAGATGCCTTAAGAGAAGCCTTGGCCAATTCAGAAACTTTCCTTGCACAAATCACAGAACCACTTGCTGACGAGAAAGATTCTTGCCTAAGCTACCATCAAACAACAAGAAAGATCCCGTATATAACATTCTTACCTGAAGATATGCAGGTGAAGAATCTGAAGCACAACAGACCTCTATATTACTCAAGGTATGTTGGTTCAACCAAGGTGAGCCGAATTTAGATTGATCTCGGTTCTGCACCGAGCATCATCCCTTGAAGGTTGATGCAATTCCTCGGCATCTCCACTTGTCGGCTGACTCCCACCAACACCACCATCTATGGATTTAATACCAACGGTAGTTATCTTTTGGGAAAGATACGACTTTGATGCTAAATTGGGGACTTGAGGTCAGAAGTTACATATTACGTCATTGACGCTGACACGTCATATAGCATCTTGCTTGGATGCCCATGGATCCATTCTTATGTGGTGGTCCCATCGTCACTTCATCAATGCATGAAGTACATTGCATGAAGTTCATTGATGAAGAAGGCGAAGTTCATATGTTGATAGCAGACAAGCAACCATTCAGGGGGTTAAAGAACTACTTCACTGATGTCATGCTATACTATGAGGCACATGAAACTTCCGAGGAGTCAGCGGAAGAAAGCTATGACAGTGGAAATGAGGCAGATTCAGAACCCGAGCCCGATGATGATTTTGAGTTTGAAATAAATTCATTTGTAATTTGCTTAGACAATATGGGTGTCTTAGTGCCACCAATGAGGAAGGCGAATGGGTTATTAATGATAATATAGGATTTGCTTACTCGCCTGCTATTACTTCAGATTATGTGCCCTCCTGCATGAGCACAGAGGTAGATAGTTTGTCTGAGTTGGAGACATTGACGATCTTTCACTTATCGATACGGTCATCACTGTTGCATAGTTAAAAATAGCTGACCCAAAGGGCGTTGTTTTTGAAGTACATCTTCAAAGGCCAGAAAAATAGCCCATAATATTCAGAAGCGTTGAGTTGCGGCCCGATCCAAATCGAGGTGATGACAGTGATGGCCAAATATCACCACAGTTTGAACTCTATGAACGAATTCTCATCGAATGATGAGAAAGATGGGCTATGATTTAACCTCCAAGTAAGATTTAAACTTTGGAAAAGAAAGAAGGAGTTTTCTACACTCGTTCATTCCAAAGGGTAAGAACCCGACTTATTAACACAAAACCCGCAAGGGGTTGGGTTATGTCACACCATCAGAAGCAGAATGTGAACAACAAACTAGGTTAGAAAGCAACAAAGGCACAGCAGATCCAGATTCAAATATAAGTACTAGAGCCGTATTCCAAGCTCTTATATCGAACATGATTTCTGCAACTTTTAAGGCAGAGGAAGATGATCCACCTCTCTCACAAGAGAATCCATGGGTCCAACAGATGGAAGTCTAATGGGATATGCGGTTCGAGCAACAAGAACCGTCCACCGAAGACAAGGTAATCCAAGTTAATGTGGGAACCGAGAAGAATCCAAAACCCATCTTCGTAAGTGAAAACTTGTCTTCATCCGAAAAGAAGACCGATTAGCTCTAATAAAGGAGTATATAGATGTCTTCACTTGAAATTATGAAGACATGCTAGGCCTGGATCCAGAAGTTGCAGTCTACTGACTCAATATTAAGACGGGACCAATGCCAGTAAAACAACAATAAAGGCGCTTTCACCCCAAATTGATGGTAGCGATAGAAGCTAAAGTCAAGAAACTTGTTGATTCGGGTTTCATTCGCAAGAAGCAACATCCTGATTGGGTAGCAAACATTGTCCCCGTACTTAAAAAGAACAGTAAGATCCGGATATGCATAGATTTTTGAAATTTTAATGCCGCCTACCCTAAAGATGAGTTCCCACTGCTGATAACCAATGTAATGATGGATAACCCATGTAGATATGAGAGAATGTCGTTTGTAAATGGTTTCTCAGGGTATAATCAGATCAAAATGTACCTCGATGATGAAAAGATACAACTTTTAGAACTCGGTTAGGATATAATGTTATACAGTGATACCCTTCGAATTAAAAAATGCTGGTGCAACTTACCAATGAGCAATGAGTGTTATCTTCAGAGAAAATTTAAGGAAGACTGTCGAGTACTATGTGGAAGACTTGGCGGTCAAAAGCAAGAAAAAAATGATCACTTGAATGACTTGAGAACTATATTCGACCTCATGAGGAAGCATCAGTTAAAGATGAAGCCCACCAAATCTTTTCTGAGAGTGGCAAGTTCTTGGGATTCGTTGTGACCTCGAAGGGAATTCACCTTGATCCCAAAAAAATTAATGCTATTCGAGAAATGCAGCCACCTCGTAACCTGCAAGAACTTATAGGGTTGCAAGGAAAATTGGTTTATATTCAACGATTTATCACCAACTTATCAGGACGATGCCAACTATTCACGAGACTCATGAAGAAGGGGGTGTCGTTCATCTGGGATGAAGCATGTCGCAAGCCTTCAACGACATAAAAAGGTATATGACTAATCCACCCGTTCTACCAGCCCCAGTTCCGGAGAAACCTTTCCTCATCTATGTGAGATCAATGGACCACGCTTTGGGAGCTTCGTTAGCACAACACAATGAACAAGGTCAATAACAGGTCATCTATTATTTAAGTCGCACCATGATCAGTGCCAAACACAGGTATAACACGATCGAGAAAAATTTTTTAGCATTAGTGTTCGCAATCCAAAAAACGCGATATTATATAGCTGGACAGACGATCCACGTTATCTCTTGGGTTAATCCATTGAAGTTACTCATGACAAAACTGGGTGCATTGAATGGGAGATTAGCAAAGTGGGTACTCGTCCTATCACCATACGATATACATTTCGTCCCTCAGAAAGCCGTTAAAGGAAAAGCGATAGCAAATTTTCTCGCAGAACACCCTATACCAGAGCATTCAAAACTCCTTAATGACATTATTGACAAAACTGCTCAGGTTAATCTAGTCAATGAAGGACAGTCCTGGCAATTATTCTTTGATGGAGCGGTAAGGAGAACTGCAGCCGGAGTGAATTGCAGCCGGAGTGAAGTTGGTGTTAATAAGTCCCCCAAACACGTGGTACATAGGGGCTATTGACTCACCGAACTACGCATAAACAATGTCGTAGAGTACAACACTCTCATTGTTGGCCTCCAATTAGCTCGACAACCGGGGGTGAAGTACCTCAAGGCATATGGAGCTCCAAGCTCATCGCCAACCAAATGACTGGAGAATACGAGGTGAAGCATGAAGACCTTATCCCTTATCTTGAATCGCCAATTAAGTTGGCCAACAAATTCGAACGATTCTGCATCAGTCACGTGCCCAGAGACAAAAACGTGTATGCAGATGCTCTTGCATCCCTGGTCACAATCTTAGCTGTGCCACCCGGAACGAGTAAACAAATCTTAATAGGGGATCGGGACCTCTTGCATCCGAAAATGCTATTTGAGGAAGAAGAGGTATACCAAGTAAGTTTGGATCTCGAACCTCGCAATTGGCGCTTATGTTTTATAGACTATGCATTATAAGAAATCCTTCCGGAAGACCCCAAAGAGGCAACTTCCATTAGTTGGAAGATATCCAAATACTACTACGATGCAATGTCACATACATTGTACAGAAGATCACATGATGGTATTTTGCTATGCTGCCTTTCGAAGAAAGAGGCAGATGAAGTAATTCATGAAACGTATAGTGGACCTGCGGGGCCATCAGTCAGAACCAAAGTCGTAGAATCACATAAGAGGACTTGGTTATTTTTAACCAAAAATGACCACAGATACAGTGAATTATGCAAAGCGCTACATGTCTGCCAAATACATGCCAACTTTATTCACCAACCATTGGAATACCTGCATAATTCAGTTGCTAGCTGGCCATTTAAAGCCTAGGGTATGGATATCATCGGTTTGATTACCCCGCCGTCATCTAAAGGGCACCAGTTTATACTGGCCATAACTGACTACTTTTCCAAGTGGGCGAAGGCCATCCCTATGAGAGAGGTGAAGATGCCGGACGTCGTCAAATTTATTAAGCACCACCTGATATATCATTTCGACATATTCAGGCGGATTATCCATGGTAATGGTCTCTAGTTTGTAAGCCAAAGATTCACATGATTCTGTAGTAAATTCAGAATCCAAAATATTGCATCAACACCTTATAACCCGACAACAAATAGGCTAGACGAGGCCTTCAATAAGATCATCATCAAGCTACTTCAAAAATCTGTGCTCTCCAGTAAGCGAGACTGGGACTAGAAGCTAGGAGAATGCTTATGAGCTTACCGAACCACAGTCCAAACTCCAACAAAAACTGCACTGTTCTCCTTAGTTTACGGGTGTTAAGCGGTTTTGTCACTTGAAATATAGATACCATCTCTGTGAGTTGTGTGGCTACAGATTGATGACAGAAGAACAACACCGTCAAAGGTTGTGAAAACTCGCGATGCTAGATGAAAAGCGTTTAAAGGTGCAACAACAAATTGAGCTATATCAGGCATGTATCTCGAAGGCCTTCAACAAAAAAGTCAAACGATAAAGCTTCAAAGAAGAAGACTTAGCCTTAATTATCAAAAGGCCAATGATTATGACCCACAAAACTAAAGGGAAGTTTGAGCCCAAATGGAAAGACCCCTTATGGTGGAAATTGTCTATTCAAACGGAGCATATCTTCTGATCAATTAAGATGTGGATAAAATTATGATGCCTATTTACGGCAAATTCTTGAAGAGATACTACATATAGTTAATCCAACAAAAAGGTCAATTTGCATATACGTAGAGCAAATTGGGAATTTGCGTGTATACAGAGCAAATTTTGCTGCCCAATGCCGCCAAGGCAAAGGGAAGAGAGGAAATTCTTAACAACCTATCATGCTAGGGGATAAAGTATAAATTACCCAATACTGTTAAGGCAAAGGGAAGAGAAAAAGTTCTCGCCAAGCTATCATGCTTAGGTAAAAAGTATGAACTGCCTAATACAGCCAAGGCAACGGGAAGAGAAACTAAAAACTTCTTACCAACCCTATTGTACTGGGGGTAACAGTACGAAATTAACAGCTCAAAGCCAAAATGCAAAGGGAAGTGGAAATACTTGGCATTTAAGTCTAAAAAAACTCTCGACAACTCATTATGTTGAAGAGAATACCGTGGCTAACCCAACGCAAATAACGATTAGTTAATGCACACCAAATCCGTTTATAATTAGGCGTTTGCTAAAATTTTCATTAATCTCTTACCTCTAACAACGAGATTTAAACCATCTCATCCATATCATCACATAAAAGACACTTATCGTGAACATGTCATGTTAAACTCTTATCTCTGACAATGAGATTTGAATCATCTCACTTACCTCACAAATCATCCCTTACATACTTCATTAAACAATCATTCTTCTGATCTTAACTCGATCATCGGCTCTACTGCTTTCCAGACGAGTCAACCCAAAATCTTAACATGATCATCGACTCTGTCTGTTATCTAGGCAAGTCACCCCAAAATCTCAAATTAGCTCTGTCTGCTTTCCAGGTGAGTCAACCTATAATCTTGACCGAACTTTGATTTTGTCTGCTTTTCAGGCGAATCACCCCGTAGGCATGTCAATCATATCTCTGTTTGCGAATTTCGTGATCCTGACCTGATCACCGCTCTGTCTGCTTTCCAGATGAGTCAACCCATGATTTTGATCCGATCATCGACTTTGTCTTCTTTCCAGGCGAATCACCCCATAGACATGTCAGTCATACCTCTGTTTGCGGTTCTTTTGATCCTAACCCGATATCCTAACTCTATCTGCTTTCCAGACGAGCCACTCCTAAATCTTAAATAGATTATGTCTGTTATCCAGACAAATCACTCTGATTCTGTCTACTTTCCAAGTGAGTCACTTCCAAATCTCAAATCGATTCTGTCTATTATCCAGGCAAATCACCTCGACTTTGCATGCTTTCCAGGTGAGTCACCCTTACAATAAACTCTACAACTAAACTTGTTATGGTCCCACAATATCCATGATAAGTTCCATTTTCTGCAACTCTAGTTTCCAAAAATCCATAAATCCACTACTCCAATTTTTATCGACTCTGTTTGCTTTCCAGATAAGTCAATAAAAAAAAGGCTTTGGAAGTGACGTAATCTTGGCAAAACTCCATATATAATAGGTCCCCTTCTTTCAAGAGATTTACTACGAGACCTCCGAAGCATCCACAAGTGTATCACAAAACAAACTTAGAACAAGGCAATATATTGAAGAAATGGTTGTTTATTCATATAACAAGATGAAGGAGAAAAATAAGGCGGCACAAAAAGTTTTATTATTCAAAAGAAGAAAAAGAAGAAGAGAAAAGAAAGAGAGGAAGAATGATTTAATGGTTGCTCAAATCTCTTAAACTTGACTCTGCCTCTTTGAGAGCCACTCGTTGAGTTTCCTCCATAGTTGATAGCACTTGGCGGCACAACTCATCTTCATGAATTGCCAGCTACTGGACAATTTGCGCCCTGGCATCATCAATCGCCTTGCTCCACATGCTAACCTCTTGTTGAAGTTGACCGTGGTGCAGAACTAGTTCGTCCTGCCTCTTTAAAACTACATCATGCTTTGCTTAGGTGGCTTCGAGAGTAGCTTGACCTTTGGCAATTATCTAACAAGCACGGTCTATTGTGGCCTGATTGGTGTTCAGCTCAAACCTCGCCTACTCTATTTCCTTATTAATAGCCTCTTGACTTGCCTGGAGACTACCAACTTCAGTGGTCCAAGCTTCCTCATGACAACGAAACTCTTCTTGCCGTGCAATCATCTCCACCCTACAATGAGTAACTTTAATTTCTATTATAGCATTGACATCAGCTCATCAAAAAGTTTCCAATGCTCGAACCTATTCATCTAAAGTAGTTAGATGGGCTCGGTAAGGAGCATCTCACTCTGATCCACTTATATTCTCAACGTTGTTCAGATAATTTAACAACATCGCGCGCCCAAGCTCTATGGAATGACGACCATCCAAAAATTTGGATACGCACCGCCGCAACAAGCACAAGAAGTCAATGATGCTGTGCTGAAAAAACTCTTCAAGTGGATTGTCATCAGGAATAACTTGGGTGAAAGCTGGAACCAGTGGCGGAGCAGGAGTCGCAGAAGAAGGTGTTGCAATCATATGAGAAGTTTCACTACTCAAAACTGTCGTGATGTGCGGAGCCAATAGTTGCAACAGTGGATGATCTGACTCTAGAATTTTGGACGGAGGTCCCCCTGGAGTTACTATAATGGTGGTAATGGGAGTAGACTCTGAAGGAGTACTCTCGTCCAGAACATTTCCAGTGTTGAATTCTGCCCCCTCAAAAGAGAATATCAATTATAGTTCGGAGGTAAGAGGTACCCTAGTTGAGGGCCCCACACTAGGAACGGTGGATGATGAGGTGACAATGACCTCTATACTTGCCGTCATGGGTGGAGACAGAGTCATAGCGGTAGCACCTAGTAAACTACTTGGTTGAACGCTGAGATCTACAAAATGAGCATAATAAATGAGTACTAAAAATATAGGAAGAATGCAAGTCATTGATGGGACCATACACAAAAGAAGAATACTTGGAAGACCAGTCGATGTAGCTGGAGGAGGAACACTCTCAGAAATGACTGTCTCTAGCTTCTTAGGACGGAGGTGACTATGATTGCTTGTGTCAGGAGCAGGAGCAAAGTAGCTCTCTCCGTAGGCGTCCATGGCAGATGCAACACCACCATCATCACCACTATGGCTACTTATGGCCGAATAATTGACGTGCTCAAATGAGAGTAACCGATCAGAGTCAGAACGGGGCCGTGGTGAACCGACGCCTGAAATACAACCCATTATATAAAGACAAAAGTAGAAAAAGGCAAAAAAGAAAATATAGGGGTTGAACTTACGAGAGACACCAATCTGGTTATTGGACTACGAGGTGGAGTTTCCATTTTAAGCATCATAACCGGTGGTGAAGAAATAATGCTGGTGCCCAAACTAGTCACAATAACGATGTTTAGCTCAGAGGTGGTAGGAGCAGCTTTAGAAATGATTTCTGGAGTAACCGCTATAGGTGCAGCAACGTCATAAACAACCTCATGAGTAGTCACCACAGGCACATGAACCTCCACATCCGCTCCCGCAATCTCCAAGGCACACTGAGGAGACGACAATTCTTTCGCTAACTCAATGGTGAGCGAACGACGAGACTTCTTTACTGGACGAGTAGAACTACGAGCACTCGCTGATCTAGTGCGCTTGGCTACAACATCATAATCACCTCAAGCAAGTCCATCTCTTCGACCACGTGCAACAGATTGAGATGGAACATCTACTGGTGCGCGCATGTCAGCTTGCGTGGGCACGTCAGCCGGTGTAGGAACGTTAGTCTGGACTGGCGTAGTAGCCTGGACCAAAATATCTCTTTGAATGGGCACATCACCTAGAGTGGGTACTGTAGGCGTGGTCCCAACGACGACATCATTATCATCATCATCATCATCAACGGAGAGAAAATCATCCATGCCTCTTACTCGAACGATCTTGGCACCCTTCTTCTGAGAATAATACGCCTCAATTTTCCTCATACATGAGTGGTTGATTGAAAAAGATGCAGTTGTAGTGTTGATGCTATGATACCAAGAGCATAATCTAAGCGACATATAAAGATTGGGAGTCTTCTGAGGAAAAGCGAAATGAGCTCCCATACAGCTGGCAGGGAAGTGATACCATCCTCTGACACCCTCGAACAAATTATCCAGGAATTGGAATGAAGTGTTGAGGTTATGACATAAAGTTGTGAATATCCGAACTGGAAAACAAACCGGCTGGGGAAATATGGCTTGAGGAAGCAAATTAACCCTTGACAGTATAATAGATGCCCTGGCCTAATGTTGATCAACCACCATAAGCAACTAGAAGAAAGGGTGGTGTAGTTGTCAGGACCAGTGGTGTCTTGAAATTCTTTTTCTTAAGCTCCTCCAGATAAGTTGGGAAAGTAATGGTAAATATGATAGTTTTGGTGTTGCGCACATTCTTCTGAATGGTGCGCATATAGTGGTTTCTCCAGTCACAACAATGGTGCCTCTGAATGAATAAGCCTCTGCTACTGTCTTCGGGAGGTGAAGTCATTAGGTTCGGACAATGCATCATGAACCATGCCATGAGATAAGTGGAGGGTAACTCCACTCTGGGGCTGAAAGTTGGCATCTCAGTTTCGGGTTCGGTGCTTTTACTCTTCTTCTTCTTACTTCCTGGGCAAAATTCTGTTGCAAGCTCCCGAAGGCCATTTTGTAGCTTGCAGACCATGGCAGGTAAGAGTCCGAGAGGCTTTCCATGTATCAAGAGGACGGCCGGGTACACTACTTCAATAGCTATGGTGTCGTGAGGAATGGACGGGACGATACAACACTTCAGCCAGAGTATGAGGAAGCTCGATATCAACCCCCTATCGAAGATGGGAGCCTGTGCTGGATAATGAAAGTTTTGGAAACTCGTGCCTACCTTAAACCCATCCTCATATGATTCTATCACATATGAAGTGGCACCCAAATGAGCTATCCAAGCTTCAATACTAGCTTGGCTAAGAGGGTCCAGCTTCGTCACTACAACCTCCGGATGCTCTACATTTTGAAACAGGTTGTTAGCCCATAATTTTTGGCTAACACCTTGATCTCTTGTTCCAGAGACCTCTTGACAGATGCAGAAGTGACACATCACATTCCAGTATGTCTCATACACCTGGGGATCTTGCTTCTTCATCTACTGCTCCTGTATCATTGGAACTATCTCTTCATATGATAGCTCCCCCATCGATAATAGAGAAACTTCAAACATTTCATGGAGAGTGAAACCGAGCTCACCTTTGGGAGTGAATAACGTCCCAAATTTGGAATTATACATCTCCAGGATGCTGAACAGATGGTAAGCACTATGAGGGAGACCATACTGCACATTTTTAATGGCCCCGTACAATCCGTATCCTTTAGTATTGCTTCGAACAAAGAGAGAACAAAACTGATCATTTTGTTCCACCACATCATGTCAGTGGAATGGATCCATCAAGGAGTGTGGAAGTTATGAGACGGGTATTGGCCTTTTGACTTTAAAAAATCATTGAGGAAGGTGCCTGCTAGTTGAGAAGACTATCCAAGAGGAAAATACTTTCATACTCTTCCCGACAAAAGGCCAGTTAGAAATCTACCGGGGCCATCCTGATAAGGACCCTGGCTGCCAAAACTACTAATGGGAATGCTGTCTTCGTTCTTGGTCAGACTTCACTCTATTTGGCGAGAAACGAAGATATTTTGAAGATAAGTTAAAGAGCAGCTACTTACCATCTTCGGAATGAACATCCTTACATCGTCTATTTGGTGAAGCTATTTACACTCATCTTCATAAAGATACTTCTCCGAGACGAGCATGGAATCGCCGAAAAGAAAGGTTGGCTTCTCGAGCTCTTCTCTATTCGCACTTTCAAGGAGAGCGTCGCTTATCAACTCTCTCAATGTAGATGAATTGCAGCTGGATAGCCTGTCCCTATGATCATCGCTGCTTCCTGGAGTGAACGAGGAGATTGGTCCATGGAATCCAGGCTAAATTCTACCATCAAGACCCTCTCGCAAGCTGAAATGATGGCGCCTCGACAGAGAAGTTGTATAGTTCACTGCCAAAGAGATAACGAAGGAGTCAAAAGCTCATTAAGTATGGCAAAAAAATCTCTAAGTGGAGAAACACAAGACTAAAATAGCCCCGCATAAAAGGATTTGGACATGAGGCTAACAGCCTCGCGGAAGCCACCGCAAGGTTGTTGCCTCGAGAAACATGGCACAAGGCTATAGCCTCATGTAACTTTATGTGAGGCTACACAGCCTCGCATCGATTTGGCTCAACGGCGGTTCGCCACCGATGACCGAATCCAATGCCGCCAAAGATGAAAAAGGGTTCTAAACCCCAAATTTACCAAAAAATCATAGTTAAAATCCTCCGTTGAAGTATAATATCAAGATTCTACTCTAAAAGGAAGAAGTAAACAATAATTGGATAAGATTTTACCTCCAAGAATGGGGGAACCCGTCCAATACCGGTGGCCGGCAGCCGTAAGGCTGAAACGACGCTGCTCCAACTGATCAAGGCCTTTTTGGTACCATTTGTCGAAGATTGATCCAAGGAATCAAAGAAATTCAAAGAAATTCGAAGGAAATTCAAATCATAGTTAAAATCCTCCATTGAAGTCTCATATCAAGATTCTAATCTAAAAGGAAGAAGAAAACAATAATTGGATAAGATTTTATCTCCAAGAACGGGTGAACCCGTCCAATGCCGGTGGCCGGCAGCCGTAAAGCTGAAACGACGCTGCTCCAACTGATCAAGGTCTTTTTTGGTGTCATTTGTCAAATATTGATCCGAGGAATTGAATAAATTCAAAGAAATTTGAAGGAAATTAGAAAAACTCGAGGAGAGAGAATGAGTTTCTTTGGATTGAAGGAAGGAAGAAGATGGACAGGTTATTTAAACGAAGAAATTACTTCTAAAGGTGCTAAAACTTCGCAAGGCAATTACAAATTCCACGAGCCTATTTTCCGCAAGGCTATTTCTGCGAGGCTATTTTTTGCAAGGCTATTAGTTTCACGCTAAGTAACTATGCGCACTAAAAAACTTTTGTAATAGAAACTTAAAGAGCTGAAATCCAAAGTATTTCAAAACTCGTTAGAAATCAACATACAAGATTCTAGAAACTTTGGAGGGGGTCTTGTAGGCAAAGAAAAATTCTAAGCAAGAAAAAAGTCCACACGGGGCAAAAATAGCCACACACACGCGAGGCTAGCAGCACCGCGTGGGGCTAATAGCCTCGCGCGGAGATGACAGCCTTGCGCGCGCAGGATTATTCAAGTTTCCAAACTGGGTTTCCTTTTGGATTTTTACCAGAATTTCAATCCTAATCATATCTAATCACTAGGAATTAAAAATTTCATATCCAAACACGAGTTCAGAGATTGAATTTAACTGGGATTCCATCCTTCTCGCTAAGGAAACCCATAAAACTATAAACAAAAGCCAATAAGAGAGTTTTTAGGATCTTTTTAGAGAGATCATTGGAGACCAAGAGTTGATTTCTACATGAGAGCACGCCGACCAACAGCAAGAGCCACCGGCCAGAAGCTTCGCCATCATAATCTCTATATTCAAGACTGATTTCGAGCATTAGATCGTCAACGGAGTACGATAATGATGCTCCATAGCCACGTCAAGAACCAACCCTTTTGTAATAGAGAGACATATTCTAGAAGTCCTCTCGTTTGTTTTCTTTGTTTCTTTTCATTGTAATTTGGATAATTTTCATTGTAATTCTTATATATCCATGACAATGAAAGGGAGCACGTCTTTCGCGGGAAACAATGAGATACTTCGAGATTAAATCTAGAGTAGTTCAATAATGTGATAATTCTAAATGCACGCACATAGCATAGTTATAGCACTTTACAGGTCATTTACACAGTGATCTAAAGTGTTTTGCTATCTTATTCATTCTATTATTTTAGTGAGTTAACTAATGAATTCTAGATTGGTTTTAACTTATTCTAATTAACCTAGGATATAAAATCAATTAGTTCACAATCAAGTATTATTTCTATTATCTTTTTCCTACCGTAAAAAGTGATCGTTTAGTTTAATCTTTATTTAAAATATCCTAAGCTTGAGCTATCAAGTTGTATGTAAGTATAACCCATATAAAATGTTACTTTTGATAAAACCAAACTAAATCATTAGGTAAATATATGAGTAAATAAATAAAAACTAATGCCACCAAATCCTAATTAAGTATAGGCTATCAAAATATTTAAATTAAGTATAACCTATCAAAATATTAATCTAGGAGTTCTTGTATTTTCATCGTTTCATAGAAAAGTCATGGCTTTTTAAATTTTTATTCTAGAAAGAGGACAAATAAAATTAATACATAGTTGATTTCTACCTTCATCTACATCCTATAACTAAACTAAATTAGTTACGCATAATACTAATTAACAAAATTCTACTTTTATTAATGAAAGCAAATAAAAATCCTATTTCTCTTAGAAAGCAATTAAAAATTTATAGTAGAAAACAACTAAGAACTATTTACTAAAACAAACCTAACTAGATAGCATATATACCCTAACTAGAAAGCAATAAAAATTATCTAATAAAGAAATTAAATAAATCTACCTATGAATAACCACAAGAACAGAAATAAAATACCTCTGGAGCTCGCGTATTGTTGCCATCGTCTCTTTAGTTAATCCCTAATTTTTATTCATCGCAAAATTGCATTTAAAAAGTCATATCAATTTACAAGAATTCATGGGATATTTATAACCTGAACGCAATCCTACTCCTACTCGAACTCGATCAAAATATATAATGCTAATCCAACACAAACTAATATCAAAATATATAATTATAATCCAAACCATAGTTATTAGAAACCAATGGTTGAGATTAGATGGCTTAAAATACTATTTTTCAGGTCAAAAGCCTAAAACTAATATCAAAATATATAATTATAATCCAAACCATAGTTATTAGAAACCAATGGTTGAGATTAATAGCCCAAAATACTATTTTTCAGGTCCAAAACCAGAAATTAAGTTCAGCACAGCTGTAGCTTGCTGGATCGGATTTTCCATTCTGTAGCGTTTCAGTAAAATAACCATAATTTTTACATACGAACTCAGATTGAGCTATTCTTGGTGGCGTTTCGAAGATAATTTCGAGCTCTACAAATTTTTATTACCAAAATTCTCCAATGCAAGTTTTATCTTTGCCAAAAATACTCTTGAAGTTACTACTGCTGCACATAGATATCTATCTTCATCATAATTGACTTCCTTTTTTCATATATATCACGATTTGTTCATTTTTCTTCTTTCCTTTGAAAATCCTTTATTTTCTATAAAAATACACTAAAACATACCCAAGTAGCAATTATTTATATACAAAAATAGATAAAATGTGTGAGAAAATATGCCAAATATGGAACTCATCACACCTCCATATCTATTTTTTGCTAGTTCTCGAGCAAAATCTAGACTTAAAAAAAATTTCAACTCACTTTCACAGGAATTACGGTTGCACTTAGCACGTGCAACAAGCCATTAAATATCTAGATTATCCTAATGGAAGAGTTGTGTCACATGAGAGTTTACAGTGAATATACTTGCAAAATTCATGAAGAAGGGAGATGAAGAAATAAAGAAAATAAAATAAGGATAATAAAAATCAAAAATAAAAAAATTATACAAAAGAATATTTTCTACAATTAATCTCACTAATATACAAACTCAAGAATACATTTAGATTATCAATTTTCAAATCAAACTTCATATCAAATACACTTATTATTTTAATAAAAAATTCAAATCCTATCCTTCAATATCTACTAATAAATAATTTATTGGCTCCTATACATAAGCACGTATGATAGTTTATTTCGAATTTAGACTCGGACTCAAACTCTAACTCATTATTTATCATTTTTCTCTTAATATTTTTTTCTTTTCTTTTTCTTCTTTTTTTCTTCACTTTTTTTTGTGAATATTTCACCTTTCATGTGAATATTCATGCTTGTTTAGGCACAAATATCCAATTAATCGGATCATACTCTCTCTTAAAAATATCGTTCGTATGAATATTCAAGCTTACTTAGGCACAAATATCCAACTACTTAGTAATTCTTAAGAAATTTACTTTTTTATGAAGAATCATTACATTAAGTACCAGACTCATCTCTTTATTCTTTTTTTTCTTATTTAGAGAGAAAAGTATACTCGATTGTTATCATTTTCATTCTTAACCTAATAAACTATTGTGAAATGAAATTTAGATGTATATTTACATCAAAATTACTATCAATGATATTTATTTTTTAGATTTTAATTCGTCCATAAAATTTTAAGTGTATTATCTAATCTATTTTCCTATCAAATATCCAATCTAAATTTATTCTTTTATTTATAATTAGCTTGATTTATTTAAATATTTTAAATTTTTTACTTTTTTAAAATATCCTAAAAACTACCCCAAGTATAAAATAAAGAAACCCAAAATTCCTAAAAAACTAAGAATAAAAAAATCCTAAAAGGAAAGTATAAAAACTCCTAATTCCTCCCCGCACCTAAACTCATGTATGCCCTCATACACAAACTAAGTGTGGCAAAATAAATATGGAAACTATTATACAAATAATATACAAGTACTAGAAAATACCGAGCGGTTACGACCCCTTGATCACTTCCCACTCTCATAATGTGTCCTTTATATCTTAATGTGGATGAACTTAATTTTTTTTTTAATCAATTTTGCTTTCTCTTCATCTTGTTTTTGGTTTTTCTTAGTTTATACCTACATTTCTTTGTTTTAATCACTAATAAAATTTTAAAGTTGGAAATTATACCTTTGTCATCACCTATATTCCACCCACAAGTATCTTTCATATCAATAAGCATTTTGGTCTTATCAACATGTAAAATAATATACTCATTTTGATGTGTTGCAATCATGAGCTTGATTTTAAATGGCTTTTTCAAATCATCAAGTACCATAATTTCTTTCTTCTGTGGTTCCATCAACTCTTCTAGTGTATTTGATTCGTCATGCAAATTTTTTTGAAACTTGTAGTCAAAATTCTGAAAAGAAGTTGGCATGCTAGCGAAGTTATTATTAGTCAAGTCATTATGAAAGAATAAAAACTCTTCTTGACAAGCTTCTTCTTCTTAATTTTTATCAAAAAAATCAAAAAATAATGTCACTAGCAAGCTCATCATGGGGGCAAATCATCAAGCAAATTTTTTTTATCACCTGTTTTTTCACAATTATTTTCACTATAGTCTAAAGAAGGTTGATCACAATGTCGAAGTGTGGACTCATCTTGCATAAGATTATTTAACTCATTTTGAATCATATCAACTTTAAAAGATGACTGAAGTGATTGTTCGCTGGAGTCAGATATGTTCAAATAATTAAATAGTTGATTTTCAAAAAGCTTAGTATGGGAAATCATTTTGAGGAAAGTTTCTATATAAGATATAGTTTGAGAGGATAATTTTAAAAAAGTTTCCATATCTTCCTCTATTCCACATCTTTGTTCCTCCGTCTTATGGTTGTAAGCTTATTTGTTTTCCTCGAATAATCGCATCTCAAAATCATGAGTAAAATTTGATGTTGGATATGATGGATTTGAGTACAAATTTGATAGTATTTGTAAAGTGGTTGTAGGTAAATTCTCATAACATATATACCTCACTTCTAATTTTTTAATATTTTATTTAACATGTTCAATTGAATATCTTATTCATGATTGAGTTTAGAATATAGAGATTATTGGTCTATAAAGAAAGGATCAGTTGGAGGACTCTCGTGATAAATAAGAATAATTCATCCATCCATCCAAAATTATAATTTGGTGGATAGGAAATGCTCGTAGGTTCATGATACGTGGGGTGAATTTGATCATGACCTAGTGATGTAATAAATCTATTGCAAGTACACAATATCGGTTATAACGCTTTACAGGTCGTTCCTATAGGGATCTAAGATATTTTTACGTTCTTACTAATCCTATTATTCTAACGGACTAATAAAGTATTATAAGTTGAATTTGAGTTATTCTAATTAGTCTAGAATATAGAATCCACTAATTTCTAACCATGTATTACTTCTATTATTTTCTTCCTATCATAAAAGATTGATCTTTAATTTTAATCTTTACTTAAAGTGTTCTAAGCATGTGTTATTAAGTGGTGTGCAAGTATAATGCATCAAAGAAACTATTTTGCATAAAAACAAACTAAATCATTAAATAATTCGATGAAGAAAATGAAAATCAGCAACCCCAAATCCTAACTAAGTATAGGCTATCAAGAAATTTAACTCAAGTATAACCTAACAAAGTATTAATTTCCGAATTCTTATATTTTAATCTTTTTATGGAAAATCATCTTTATTATTTTATTTAGGAAGAAAATACTAGAGAGCAATTATATGGTGGATTCTTAGTTTCATCTACATCCTAGAGCTAAACTAAATTAACTACTCATAGTTCTAATTAGCTAGATCATATTTTTATTATTCGAAAGCATTAAAAATCCTATTTTTCTATGTAAGTTGTAAAGAATCTATACTAGAAAGCAATTAAATTTTCCTAAAAAGCAAATAAAACAATTAAACTTACAAGAACACACTTCTGAACAATGACGCACCTCTGGAGCACGGTATTGCGGTTGTCACCCCTTCGGCAAATCCTAATTTTATTAATTAAAAAAGTACAAAATAATATCATAAAACACGTTAGATTACAAGGATATGGTCAATATATAGGCCTCGGAAATTCAAACCCTAATCTGAGTACAAGTGAGAAACTACAAAATTACATCGAAAACTCCGCAGAAAATTTACCCAGATTGGGCCCCATGGAGCTGCTAAATGGCAGCACATGCCGCTAAATAGCGGCAAAGCTGTGCAGTCTTGGCCCCATTTTTCTTCTGAATGAAGTTCTGGTCCTTTTCTTTTTATCTGAATGATTGTATTAAAGTTTGAGTCTCTACAGCTTCATGATTCTGCAGCTTTGTTCACTTTTAACTTTTTTCTGAACTTGGTTTCTTAATCCTCTCTAAGTATATGTCATCTCCTCGTAGAAATATGTTTACTTGAAAAACACACTAAAAAAACCCGAGTAATATTGTTTATATATAAAAATAGATAATATGGAGGCTACAAATATGCAATATATGACACTCATCATACCCCCGCACCTATTTTTTGCTAGTTTTCGAGGTAAACTTAAATCTAAAAAGAAAAAAAATCCTAACTCACTTTCGCAGAAATCGCGATTGCACTTAGCATGTGCAACAAACCGTTAAACTCCTAGGTTACCCTAGAGAACGAGTTGTGTCTTGTGAGAATTTGCAGTGAATATACCTACAAAATTAGTAAATAAAATAAATTAAGGATTAAAGAAAATAAAAATAAGGATAACCGAAAATCAAGAAAAATAAAAATTTTATACAAAAGAAAAAAATTCCCTTTTTTTGGGTGATATTTTCTTCAATTAATCTCACTAATATACAAACTCAAGAATGCATTTAGATTATCAATTTTCAAGTCAAACGTCATATCAAATACACTTATCATTTTAATCAAAAATTTAAATCCTATCTTTTAGTACCCACTAATAGATAATTTATTGGCTCCCATACATCTAGTGTAAAAGTGATGGTTTACTTTGGTTTTGAACTTAAACTCTAACTCATGGTTCATTTTCTTTCTCTAAACAATTTTTTTTCTTTTTCTTCCCGAATATTTCACCTTTCATGCGAATATTTAAGCTTGCTTTGGCGCAAAGTACCCGATTACTCGAATCATACTATCTTTTTTAACGAATATTTTTACTTTTCATATGAATATTCACGCTTACTTAAATGCAAAGTATCTGATTACTCAGATCATACTCAATTATTTTATTTCTGAGGCTATTGTCTTAATACCAGGCTCATTCCCTTTTTTTCTTTTCTTTTTTTTTTTCCATTTCTAAGGCTATTGCTTTAATACAAGGCTCACCCCTTTTTTTTTTTTCTTTATTTTTTGCTTAGAGAGAGAAAACTACTCAATCGTTATCATCTTTGTCCTAGCCTAATAAACTATGTGAAGTAAAAAATAGATGTATACTTACCTCAAAATTACTATTAGCGGTATTTATTTTTTGGATTTTAATTTTTTTCATAAAAATTTTAGTGTATCATCCAATCTATTCTCCTATCAAATTTCAAATCTAAATTTATTCTTTTATTTGTAATTAGTTGATTTATTGAAGAATTTTTTTTTGTATTTTTTTACTTTTTTTAGATTTTTTAACCTTTTATTAGATTTTTTCCAAATCTTTTTACTTTTTTTAGAATTTTTTTAGTTACTAAAAAAAACTACCCAAAGTGTAAAATAAAGAAACCAAAAAAAAAATCTTAGAAAAACTAAAATTTCTAGAAAAATATAAAAAACTCCTAACTCACTCGCCCACACCTAAACTCGTGTATGTCTTCATACACAAACCAAAAATTATAAAATAACTAAGAAAACTATTATATAAATATTATACACTTACTAGAAAATTTAGACCGGTTACGAACTCTTGATCACTTTCCACTCTTATAGTGTGACATTTTATGTTTTGATATGGATGAACGTAGTCTTTTTGTCAATTTTGCATTTAATGTCTCCATCTTGTTTTTTATTTTTCTCAATTTATTTCTACCATTCTTTCTTTTATTCAATGGTAAAATTCTAAAGTTGAAAATTGTACCTTTATTGTCCATATTCGACCCACGAGTATCTTTCATGACAGTAAGTATTTTGGTTTTATCAACATGTGAAATAACATACTCACCTTAATATTGTGAAATTATGAGCTTGATTTTGGATGGCTCTTTCAAATCATTAGGTACCATGAGCTCTTCTTTTTAAGGTCTCTTCCATTCTTCTAGTATTCTGGACTCGTCATGCAAATTTTCATCAATCCTGTCATCAAAATTCTCAAAAAAAAATGTCATACTAGTAAACTTATCATTGTCAAGTCATTATGAAGAAATAAAAATTTATCTTGACAAACTTCTTTACAATTTTCATCAAAAGAATCAAATAATAATATGTCACTAGTAAGCTCATCATGAGGTAAATCACCAAGCAAAATTTTCTCTTTATCACCGATTTCTTCATAATTATTTCATAATGGTTTAAAGTAGATTGATCATAGTGTTGAAGTATAGACTAATCATGCATAAAATTATTTAACTCATTTTGAATCATATTACTTTTAAAAGATGACTGAAGTTGTTACTTGTTGGAATTAGATATGTTCAAACAATTAGATAGTTGATTTTCAAAAAGTTTAATATGAGAAATCATTTTGAGAAAACCTTTATGTAGTTTGAGAGGATGATTTTAGAAAACTTTTATACCTTCCTCTATTGTACGTGCTCACTCGTTAGTCTCATGATTATAAGATTCATTGTTATCTTCGAACGATTTCATCTTGAGGTTATGAGTGAAATTTGAAGGTGGATATGATGGATCTATGTACATATTTGATGACTCATGACATGCATATCTCGCTTCTAATCTTTTTAATCTTTCATCTAACATGTTCAATTGAATATCTTGTTCATGATTGAATTTAGAATATGAAGATGAATAGACTATAAAGAAAGGATTAGATGGAGGACGCTCTTGATACGGCTCTTGATTGTATGTAAAATTAGAATAATTCGTCCATTCACAACTGTAATTTTCTATAGAGGAAGCGCTCGTAGGTTCATGAAATGTGGTGTGAATTTGATCATGACCTAATCTTAGCGAACTTCCTAACTATGGATATTGATGATAATTATGATATGGATCACGATAATGATGACAACCAGTTTGATTTGAAATATATTTTTTTTAAAAAATTTGAGAAAGTGTAAAGGGAAAGAGATGGAAACGAAAAATTCATAAATTTTTTATTATATATATATATTTTTATAATACCGGAGACCAAAAACACAAAATAAGACAAAAAGGGCAGATTTTTGAAACTTTTATTGCTAAATAGAGGTAATTGCTGCTATTTAGCGTTAAAATCAGGAAATCTGAAACCCTGTTTTTTCAGTGATTAAAAGATATTGTTCTAGTTCTTTTTAACTTCTTGTATTTGTATTTTCATGTCCCTGTACACTCAACACATACCGTTAACCCGTAAAACGTTAGAAAAAACAAGAAAAATACTATCGATTCTCGACAACGGTGCAAAAAACTTGATGTGATAAATATACTGCAAGTATACAGTGTCAGTTGTAGCACTTTACAGGTCATTCTCATAGAGATCTAAGGTGTTTTTGCGTCCTCACTAATCCTATTATTCTAACGGACTAATAAAGGATTCTAAATTGAATTTGAGTTATTCTAATTAGGTTAGGATATAGAATCCACTCATTTCCAACTATGTATTATTTTTATTATCTTCTTTCTATCATAAAAAATTTATCTTTCAATTTTAATCTTTACTTAAAATGTTCTAAGTATGTATTATCAAGTGATATCAAGTATAACGTTTTAAAAAAACTGCTTTTCATAAAAATAAACTAAATCATTAGATAATTCGATGAAGAAGATGAAAACCAGCAACCCCAAATCCTAACTTAGTAGGCTATCAAGAAATTTAACTCAAGTATAATCTATCAAAGTATTAATTTTCGAGTTCTTGCATTTTAATCTTTTCATGAAAAAATCATATCTTTATTATTTTATTTAGGAAGAAAACACTAGATAGCAACTACATGGTGGATTCTTAGTTTCATCTAATTCCTAGAGCTAAACTAAATTAGCTATTCATAGTTCTAATTAGTAAGATAATATTTTTATTATTCGAAAGTATTAAAAATCATATTTTTCTTGAAAACTATAAAGAATCTATTCTAGAAAGCAGTTAAATTTACCTAAAAAGCAATAAAATAATTAGACTTATAAGAACACACTTCTGAACAATGGCGCACCTCTAGAGCACGGTATTGCGGTTGTCACCCCTTTGGCAAATCTTAATTTTATTAATTAAAATGAGTACAAAATAATATCATAAAAATCCTAGATTAAAAGGATATGGCCAATATATAGGCCTCGAAAAATCAAACACTAATTTGATTACAAGTGAGAAGCTAAGAAATTACATCGAAGACTTCACAGAAAATTTACCCAGATTGGACCCCATGGAGCCGCCAAAGGCAAATGCCGCTAAATAGTGGCGAAGTTGTGCAGTCTTGGCTCTATTTTTCTTCTGAATGAATTTCTGGTTCTTTTCTTTTTATCTGAATAACTGTATTAAAGTTTAAGTCTCTAAATCTTCATAATTCTGTAACTTTGCTCACTTTTAACTCTTTTCTGGACTTGGTTTTCTAATCTGGCTTTGAGTCTATGTCATCTGCTTGTAAAATATGCTTATCTGAAAAATACACTAAAAATATCTGAGTAGCATTATTTATATACAAAATAAATAATATGGAGGATATAAATATACAATATATGACACTCATCACCTAGTCCTAACGAATTTCTTATCCATGGACACTAATCGTAATCATGGTATGGATCACAACAATAATAACATCAAATATAGAATATTAATTTGAAAACATATTTGCTTTTTTATGGAAAAAAGGTGGAGAGGGAAAGAGATAGAAAAGAAAGATAAAAAGTCGAGAAGTTTTTTTTTGTTTTTTAGAAAAATCGGGAAACTAAATACTGGAAACAGGAAATACAATGGTAGAGACAGGCTTACCCACAACCGCTGATTGGTGACAATTGCAGCTAATTGACAGCAAAACCAAGGCCTTTGGCTCTCTAGTTTTTACAGCTAATTCCTATTGCTCCTCTGCTTCCATGTATTTGTGCTTTAGTATCTTTTCACACTCAACACACACTGTTAACTCGTAAAACTCAAGAAAAAATAAGAAAACACAGTCGGTCTTCGACAACAATACAAAAAACTTGATGTGAATTATCCTGACTGCAAGCGCATAACGTAGTTGTAGCACTTTACATGTTATTCCCATAGGAATCTAAAGAGTTTTGCTATCTTATTCTTTCTATTATTCTAGCAAAATAACTAATGAATTTTAGATTGATTTTAAATTATTTTAAATTAGCCTAGGACATAGAATACACTAGTTCACAATCAAGTAATATTTTTATTATCTTCTTCCTATTGTAAAAGTGATCTTTTAGTTTAATGCTTATTTAAAATACTCTAAGCATGAGTCATCAAGTTGTATACAAGTATAACCCATCAAAGATGTTACCTCTCATGAAAATAAACTAAATCATTAGATAAATTTATAAAATAAATAAAAACCAACAACCCCAAACCCTAACTAAGTATAGGCTATCAAAATATTTAAATTAAGTATAACCTATAAAATTATTAATTTACGAATTCTTGTATTTTCAATGTTACATAGAAAAAAACATGGCTTTTTAATGAAGATAAATAAAATTAATACATAGTTGATTCCTACTTTCATCTATATCCTAGAACTAAATGAAATTAGTTACGCATAATACTAATTAACAAGATATTATTTTTATTCATGAAAGTAAATAAAAATTCTATTTCTCCTAGAAAGCAATTAAATATCTATATTAGAAAACAACTAAAAACTATCTACTAAAGCAAACCTAACTAGAAAGCATATAAACCCTAACTAGAAAGCGATAAAAAAATATCTAATAAAACAACTAAATAAACCTACCTATGAATAACAGCATGAACATAAACAAAATACCACTGGAGCTCCGGTATTGTGGCCGTCGCCCCTTCAGTTAATCCCTAATTTTTATTCATCTCAAAATTGCATCCAAAAAGTCATCAATAATTTACAAGGATTCATGGGGTATTTATAATCCGAATATAATCCTACTCTTACTAGAACTCCAACACAAACTAATCTCAAAGTATATAATTCTAATTCAAAATGTAGTTATTAGAAACCAATGGTTGAGATTAGATGGATCAAAATACTATTTTTCAGGTCAAAAACTCAAAATTAACTTCAACACACCCGTAGCCTGCTGGATCGGATTTTCTATTCTACAGTTCTTCAGTAAAACGACCATAAGTTTTGGTGGTGATTCAAAGATAATTCAAACTCTACAAATTTCTTTGATACAAATTTCTCTAGTTCAAATTTTATCTTGGCTGAAAATGCTCTTGAGATTACTGCTATTGTACATGGATATCTTTCTTTACTGTTGTTGACTTCCTTTGCTCATATATATTACAAGTTTGCTCACTTTTCTTCTTTTCTTTGCGAATCCTTTATTTTATATAAAAATATACTAAAAATATATCTGAGTAGAAATTATTTATATACAAAAATAAATAAAATATGGGAGAAAATATGCAAAATATGGAACTCATCATTCAACTTTTGCCTAAATTTCAGGGATGGACTTAGAGAGCCCATATTTGCACCTTCGAGAGTTCGAAAAAGTTTGCTATACTATTAATCTTCAAAATATTATTGCAAAGCAATTTAGATTTAAATAATTTTCATTCTCCCTAAGAGATAAAGTAAAGACATGGCTACATTCTTTACGTCTCAATTCAATAGGAAAATGGTATGAGATAAGAAGAGAATTCTTAAAGAAATTATTTCCTTCGCATCAAACAAATTATATACGAAATCAAATTCTCAACTTTCGACAGAGAGAAGATAAATTGTTATTCGAGTGTTGGGATAGATTTAAGGATTTGCTTCTCTCATGTCCACATCACAGTTTTGAGATATGGAGGACTGTAAATAGCTTCTATCAAGGGTTAAGCACTACAACCAAGCAATTCATAGAAACTATGTGCAATTGTGGGTTCTTAAATAAAGATGCTGAGAAAGCATAGGACTATCTTGATTTACTTGCCGAAAATTCACAAGCCTGGAAAACTAAGGATATTTTGGATAGACACCAATTAAAAGAGAAACCTCAGAATAGAATCGGACTTTCTAAATTGGGAAAAACTGAAGATATAACTACACGATTAATTTCCATCTTAAATAGATTTGAAGATTTGGTTGCAAAGAAATCTGAAACAGTTAAAGAAATAGAAGAAATTCTAGAAGTTTGTAATATTTGTGAATTGCAAGGACACGTGACTCGTGAATGTCCAACACTTTTTGCTTTTAAAAAAGTATTGAATTAACAAGCTAACAACACTGCTCCTCAACTAGCAAACAACCTATATTCATAAACGCATAATCCTGGTTGGAGAAATTATTGAAATATCAATGGAAATAGAATGCTTAACAACAATTTAATAATCAAAACAAGCTACTAACTAATCCACTGTAATAATATGTCCAACCTACTAATCAACCTTTGGTGTACCAAACACCACCGAAGAGAAATTTTAGAAAAAATCTCTTGCAGATACAATAGAGAATGGATCTGATGATCCAAGTGCAATAGAGGTTTATTCAGTCGCAGCAAGCGATCAACAGTCAGAATGCGACGGCCTTCAGCGATATCCAATTACAGATAATCCACCTCAATTCCGTATTGCAAACAAAGGTAAAATGTAAGCTACTATCTCAACTGGAGGTCAGAACTTCAAGTAAAGTTGAAGGTATAAATGTTATTACTTCTTCCATTGATAATGATATACCTGAGATAATTGTTGCAATAAATTTAAGAAGTGGCAAAATGCTTGATGAGCCCATTTTAAAAGGGAATACCAAGAGAAAACAAGTCAATGATTCAGCAGCAATCTAAAGTTGATACTTCTAAAAAACCCACTTCTACTGATTATAAACTACATGTACCGTTTTCTCAAAAATTAAAGTCTAAAAATATTAATGCATGTTATATTGATATTTTGAAAATTTTCAAATATGTACAAATAATATACCTCTACTGGAAGTAATTAAATAAGTCCTCTCATATGCAAAATTTTTGAAGGATTTGTGTACTACCAAAAGACATCACAACGCATAGAAGAAAGAATTTCTCACAGAGCAGGTAAGTACATTATTCCATTCTAAAATGCCTCTTAAATACAAGGATACTGGATGTCCTACTATTTCTTGTATGATAAATCAACATAATATAGAGAAAGTTTTTCTAAATTTAGGGGCTAGTGTAAGTCTTTTACTATTTTCGATTTACAAGCACATAGGTCTAGGGGAACTTAAACCTATACCGGTCACACAACAATTAGCAAATATGTTAGAAAGGCTTCTAAGGGGGTTGTGGAAGATATTCTAGTGCAAATTTAAAAAATTTATTTTCCTGTGAATTTTATAGTTATCGATATCGCACCTATAAAGAATTCACGTCTGCATATTCCAGTTATTCTCGGACGCCCATTCATAGCTACGGCTAGTGCAGTTATAAATTACGGAAATGGTGTGGTGAAACTTTCATTTGGAAATATGACCCTTGAACTTAATGTTTTTAATATTTGCAAACAACCAAATATAGATAATAATGAATTGTAAGACATTAATTACATTGAACAAATCCGTGATGAAGAAGATATCGTATCATTGTACATGTCTAATCCTTTAGAGATGGCTTTAACAATGAACGATGACTTCCTTGAATACCTTCAATTCGAACACATCACTGAAATTATAAAATACTTAACTGATACTTAATGTTCGAATATCACGGGATGGATCCCAATAAAGAAATTGTACAAAGAGTTAACTCAAATTACAAAGAAATTGATATCATCTGACATCCAAACACTGATACTTGAGCTAAAACTACTACTGAAAGATCTCAAGTATGTATTTTTGGGACCTAAAGAAACTCTTCCAATGGTCATCTCAACACATTTTGATGAGAATCAGGAAGAGCAACTACTTTCGACATTGCAAAAGTATAAAAGAGCTCTAGGATGGAATATAGCAGACATCAAAAATATGGGCCCCTTATTGCACACATTGCATTAATTTGGAAGATGGAGCTGAACCCATTAGGTAAATGCAACAAAGGCTTAACTCTATCATGGAAGAAGTGGCTAAAGTCGAAGTGTTGAAACTACTTGATGTTGGCATCATTTATCCAATTGCTGATAGTAAGTGGATAAATCCAGCCCAAGTTGTTCTAAAAAAGAGTGGGGGTAACAGCAATTAAAAACGAGGATGGAAAGATGATACTCACTAGCACCACTACGAGTTGGCATATGTGCATCGATTATCGGAAGTTAAATCAAGTAGCACGCAAAGATCAGTTTCTATTATCATTTCTTGACCAAGTACTTGAAAGGGTTGCTGAGCATGAATTTTATTATTTTCTTGATAGTTATTCTGACTATTATCAAATTGAAATTGCTTTATAGAACCAAAAAAAGACAACTTTTACTTGTCCGTTTGGTACTTTTACTTTTAGAAGAATATCAGTTGGATTATGTAACGCACCCGTAATATTTTAAATGTGTATGATAAGTATTTTTAGCGATATAGTTGAAGATTATCTAGAGATATTTTTGGAAATGTCACTTCATAATTACAAAAGGTATTGCATTAGGCTATATAGTTTCATCTAAAGGGATGGAAGTAAATAAGACTAAAATTGAGTCTATTTCTAAAACATTGATACCTAAAACCGTAAAAGACATACATTCATTTTTAGGACACGCAAGTTTCTATAGAAGGTTCATAAAGGATTTTAGTACTATTATTAGACCCCTTTTCTCCTTCTTGCACAAGATGTGCAGTTTAAATAGATGCAGGCATGCCAAATAGTTTTCGAAACTCTCAAAGAGATGCTCATCACTGTGCCAATAATGCAACTTCCAGATTAGTACTTCCATTCGAGATCATGTGCATTGTAAGCGATTATGAAATTGGAGTTGTACTGGGGCAACAAAAAGATAAAAAGCCTTATATGGTCTACTATACTGCCAAGACTCTCAATGATACTCAGACGAATTGTACCATAATAGATAAGGAGTTTCTAATTGTAGTTTTCACTCTTGATAGATTTCATTCATATATTTTGTACTCACATGTAGATATTTTTCATATCATTCGATACTCAAATATCTTTTGTCAATAAAAAATGCAAAACCATGGCTAATCCAATAGATATTGCTGCTCCACGAGTTTGATCTTAAAATTAAAGACAAAAACGGAGTAGAGAGTGTGATTGTGAACCACCTCTCTAGACTAACTTTTGAAAATGATAAGCTATCAATTAGGGACTCGTTCCCTGATGAACAACTATTTTCAATTACTCCAACTCCCTGGTGTGCTGATATTATTAATTTTCTTATTGCAGCAGAAATGTCGAATCATTGGAGTGCGCAAGACAAACAATAATTCTTATACGAGGTACGCCGTTTCTTTTTCGATGACCTACTTGTTTAAATATTGCTCTGATTAAATCATTAGGTGTTGTATACCTGATAATAAGATTCAAAGCATAATTACTTTCTATCATACAGAAGCATGTGGGGGTTACTTTTCGTCTAAAATGACGATAGCCAAAATATTTCAATGTGATTTTTATTGGCCTACTATATTTAGAAATACATATGAATTTTGTAAAAGATGCAAGTCATGGCAGAAATTAGGAGCGTTAACCAGGAAGAATGATATGCTTCTAACACCCATAGTTACAATTGAGATATTTGATTGTTAAGGCATTGACTTTATGAGACCGTTCCTATTTCTAACGAATATGTTTATATCATCGTATCGGTCGATCATGTCTCTAAATGGGTAGAAGCTGTAGTATGTAGAAACAATGATCAACAAACTATTATTAAATTTTTAAAGAACATATATTGTCCAAATTTGGAGTTCCTAAAACTATAATAAGCAATAGGGGCTCTCATTTCTGTAACAAAGACTTTGAAAATTTAATGTAGAAATATCATATCATGCACAAGATTTCTACACCTTATCACCCATAGTCAATTGGATAAGTTGAGCTAGTCAATAGGAAAATAAAGTAAATATTAGAGAAAACGCTTAATCTGTCTAGCAGAGATTGGTCGTTTAGACTAAACGATACTTTATGGCCTTACCATATAGTGTATAAAACACCCTTAGACATGTCTCCATATAAAATTGCCTATGTAAAAACTTATTATTTTCCTATAGAAATAGAGCATAAGGCATATTGGGCAATTAAATCAATAAATCTCGATCTCAATTCAGCTGGCCCACTACGGAAGGTACAAATAAACAAGTTGGAAGAGATAAAACATGATGCATATGATAATTCATGCATTTCAAAGGTGAAATGAGAATATAACATGATCAGTACATCACACGCCATGTTTTTCACCTTTCTAACATAGTACTATTATACGATTCGTGCTTTCATCTATTTCTAAGAAAATCGCGTTCACGGTGGAAAGGACCATTCATAGTTAAAACTATATATCCATATGATACAATCGATATCGAAAATCTAAAGAATGGTCATACGTCCAAAGTAATTGGGAAATGACTGAAACACTACTTAGAATTTTTAAAGCACTCGGATGAATCTTACGATCTAGTGGATCCCCCAACATCTCATTGATATAAGCTAAACGAATACACTATATATATTATTATATATTATGCTAACAATTTTGTTTGCATTTATTACGTTATGAGTAACGAACTAAGATAATTTCCAAGCTCTCTTTTAATATTTACTTGTTCTTAATTAATTAAGTAGATATATCGATTCATTGAGGACAATGTGCATTTTGAGTTGGGGGATGACTTATAAAGATAACTTAGGTTTGATACTTACGATGATTTTAACAATTTTGTTTTAAAAAATTTCAAAATTCTCTTTCTTACCTTTTTCTTCAAAATTTTTAAATTTCAAAATTTAGTCTTTTTTAGTTATTAAGAACTAACTTTTTGTCTAGAATTAATTTTAGCATTAATTAAATATTAGAAATAATAATAGTTTAGGAATTAATATTAACTAAATTTTTTTTTTGGCTTGACAGTAGTCTTAACAGATAGGTGCTATCGAAACGGTTGTCGACAGCAGGCTCTGTAAAAGCAAAAAATAGCCTGCCTGAGAGTAGCTGTCAAAGTTACTGTCGAAGCGGTTGTCGATAGCCGTCGGAAGAAATGCCCATCTATAAATAGATCTTTGAATTCTTTTTCTCCACAAACAAAATCCTAGCCTTCTTTCTATAGCACCCTCACACCCAAAATCTCTCCTTTCGACAGCCAAAGCTTATTCCACTTTTAGTTTGAATTTTTATCAATCTTCAAGCAAGTACATTCTCTTCTCTTTGATTTATTTTTGATTTGTTCTTTGTAAAAAGTACATTTTTGTCTCAAAAGCCTAGATCTACAACTTATATTGATGAATTTGAGTAAATCGAAGCTAGATCCTTACTTTTTGGTAGATTTGGAATAGTTTAGCATAGTTATGAGGATTTTTGACGAATTTCATGGATTTATTGATGTTATATGCTAAAATCATGGGTATAAAATGAAAAATCTCAACTTTTTAGCATCATATTTCATGGGTTACTTATATAATTGACATATATCAAATTCATGCAATAAAGTAGAGTTTGATAATTTTTTAAGGAGGAATTGAGAAAATATGAAATTATGTAATTAAATTTAATTTAAAACAAAAAGTAAAAAGAAAAATATTAAATAAATTAAAAAATAATAAATAGAATATGTGATAAATTCATGCATAATTTTAGAAATAATAATAATTATATTAAGTTGTATATTTTTTTTGGGGTTAGCTTTTGCAAAATGGGACCAAGGAAGAAGATAACTTCTAAGTGCCCGAAAGTGGAATCCTCTGGCCCATCTTCTCCATAGAGAATAAGAGCTGCAGAAGTAAACAAGAAAATTTTAGAGAAATATTAAGACTTCAAACTTTGGCCCAAATGTATAGTTGATTATTTGAAGATAAATGAGAACTTGGTCTTCAGAGTATAGATACAAGCTTCAGAGTTGGAAGCATACACAAGGCATATACACACACCGGCATGTAAACAGATCGTGCGTGAGTTCTATACTAATTTGCAACCAACAATGGGAGATTAATATGGATACTCCATTATAAGCGACAGGAAAATTCCATTTACAAGAAAAGAAATTTTAAGGACAATCCCTGTACCTGATGTGCTCGAGGAGAACCTTTCTTTTGTAGAGATTGTGAATGATATACTACGCGGATTCCACCAGTTCAATGAGCTCTGCGAGAACCTCAGCGATGTTGCATTTAATGAGAGTTTCTTGAAGGTAGGGTACGTAATAATGGAGTATATCTTGGTAAACCTTTTTTTATTAAATATTACATCTTAAAATCCTCTACAACAATGGAATTATTCAAGGGACGTAATGTTGCTAAAGTCAATTTTGGTGGACGTAAGGAGTATATCTTGGTAAACAATGGAATTATTCAAGCGGAAGTCAATTTTGGATACCGAAATAACTTTTGGTGGACGTAACTTTAAATCCGCAACTCTAAATGGCATTCAGTCTTCACGGTTATTAGTTTTATAATATTTAGGATTTTTAAAAATTTTCCTTGTGCACCCTTAAAATACTCCCAAAATTGCTAATTTGATAATATTAAAATTATTCTTCTAATTATTTTAAAATTTCGGTTCATTTATTTTGGATATCGAAATGACAAATATATAATTTTGTAGTATTTCTCTTGTTGAGCACTACGCAATGTATTAATTTGATAGCATTTGGAGAATGTTACACGGAACTGAAATTATTAAATTACTAATAAAAATAAATAAACAGAAAATAAAATAAAATAAAAGAGGCAGTGAACAAACCTTTGTGCTGTCAACTGTAGGAAGGAGGTGGCATAGAGTGTGATGTGGTGACCAATGGAAAGGTTAACTTCCTAGAGAAGTTTTGTAAAATTTCAAGTATGCCACCCTTAAAAAAAAATAACTACCATGTTCTCTCCCTTACTTCTCTGTCTCTCGGTCAAAACCAAGCAGCAAAGAAAAAAAGAGAGAAAAAGAAATAAAAAGGGAAGAAAAAAAAGAGAGAAAGAAAAAAGAAAAATAAATCGAATCGATAATTCGAGATCTATTCGAGGCAAGTAACACTTTTATTTTCGTTCGTTTCTTTATTTAATTTATATTTGTTTACGTAATCTATTTTGTAAAAATACTTGGTTCACATTTTTGAACTATTAATTGATATTGAAATTGAATCAGACCATTGGATCAATTTTGATATATATAAATTTTGTAATATTTGTATATTTTTGTAAAAAAAAAAAAAAGGGAGAAGAAGAAGAGAGACAAGAAAGAAAGAGAGAAAAGAGAAAATATACATTTGCAAGGAAAATTTGTGTTTTGCATTTTGTATGGGAAAAGAAAGAGACAAAGAGAGAGGGGACGTGCTGGGAGAGAGAGAGAGAGAGAAAAAGAGAACGGAGAGAGTGTTTTAGAGGACTGCAGTCGAGAAAAAAAGAAGAAGAGAGAAAAGAAGGACTTGGGCTTTGGCCTGGGCCAGAAATATATATATATATATATATATATATATATATATATATATATATATATATATATATATATATATATATTTATGAGGAAACGGGAAATACACCGGCGGTGAAGAGAGTTTCTTCACTGCCGCTTAGGTGGCCCAATAAAATTATAACACGGGGCGTCATTCAAGATAACAAATAAATGAATTCTCTTAAATGACACCACGTGTAATAATTTTATTGGGCCACCTAAGCAGCGGTGAAGGAAACTTCCTTCACCGCCGGTGTATTTCCCGTTTTCTCTCTCTCTCTCTCTATATATATATAATGCAATGGGCTTAGAGGGCGAGGTTGTGAATTATTAAAATAAATAAATAAAATAAAATAAAAAAGAGAATGTGCACTTGGTTAGGCTTGGATTTTAAATGGAAATTAATCAAAGAGAAAAATATATAAATATATATGATTGAACTTAGAAATAAAATAAATCTATAAGTTTGGGCTTAAAAATAATGCAGTATTATTACGTGATGCACTTAGACCACAAATTGGACTATTGATTAGTATTGAGAACTGAACCAGATTATTGAGTCAATTTTGATAATATATATTGTGATATAATTGTGCACTAATATTATTAAGATAACACGAATATCTAATTTATCATGCTACAAGTCATATGTTATAATGTTACATATCATGTGCAGTCGTGGAGATGTAAGCATGTTAACATGAATTGGAAAATAATTAAAAAATTGAAAGGAAAATAAACAAACAAATATAATATAAAATAAACCACGTTATGATGTTATGAGTCATGTGCATAATGTATTATAAACCCGGAGATGGGAGAAACTATACAATGGATAACATGATGGGTGGCGTGTAATAATTATTAATGATATAGTGTGCTCTATGATTATTGTATGAATGGTATAGTTTATGTGATATATGATACGTAATTCATGACATACATATACTCGAATCCAATACATGACATGTTTGAATAAATTATTTGAATACTTGATACACAATGAGTATGACTATTTATGGAAACATGATAACAAATTTCTTATAACTTGATTACATGACATGAAGTATCCTTGTGATACGTGTATACATGATCTTAAATCTTGATTTCCGAATCCTTATTTCTCTTTATAAGGACATGTATACAGTTTGACTTGACAAGGTATGTGTTCCCATTAATTCATGTATATCGTGTATGATTAATATGGAGATTGGAAAAACTGCATGATGGATAAGAACTGTATTGTATAAGGAACTTGTTGGAAACTTCTTTATTGAGGCCGGAATTCCTTTACTGCAGCGGCCTGGGTGATTACTGGATCATCAATTGATAATTGATACCCATAGTGGTATGTCTGTTACTGTAATACAATACAGAAATTGGACTGTTATACCTAGCAGTATGTCATGATTCAGCACTATGAATATTGAGACCGAGTCCCGGGTATGTACGGGCACTTGTACAATACGAAAAACCTACACGCTGTCTTATCCATCATTTAGTTTCAAATACTAATAAGAACATGACTTAGACTTATCATCCTTACATGATATTTACCTGCTATTTGCAAATGATATATATAGTCTTACTATTTTATTATTAATTATTCACGTGACATATTTAATACCAACACAATTTATTTGCATATTCCTTATCTTTAGTACTGTGATAGTACATACATTTTTTCTTATATTACTTGCTGGATTTAATCTCCTGAATTTTGAATCCAGATTTAGAAGGGGAAGAGGGAGAACCAGCTTCAACTGAAGACTCATATTTCATTGGTCCGACCGAGCGACAGTAGGCAAGTGAAGTACCTTTTAAAGACCCTTTTTAGATATATTTGTTTATATTTCTTTTGATCCAGGCACTGCTTTTTTCTTTTGTTTTCATATTCAGAGCAGTGTATCATTTTATGTAACTAACTCTTTGTATAAATGAAATTTTTTCAGTTTCAAACGTGTTATTTATTTGTTCTGATTGTGGCAGTAGTTACGCTTATTCTAAAATCCTGTGACTATTAGGTTGTCTAGTATAAATTATAAGTAGCGTCCTCCATTTAAAAAGCAGCTGAAAAAAAATAACGAGGGCGTTACACTAGAGCTCAAACAAAAATGGAAATCTCGTGGATACTAGGTATCAACCTAGCAATCACAGAAGCATAACAGGTAGTCCATCGTAGCAAATTTAAATTGCTTTAAGATGTCGTAGTACCTAGTGTTAAGGTGACTAGCTTAAAGCATAATGGCAACCATGGAGGTTTGAGGTCGAAACCGACTGAAAAATTTATTTGAGGGAACTAGGGCTATACTCCAAGATCTCGGCGTACCAAATTTAGTTATCAGGGTTATTGTTATATATAAATAAATACGGGTTAGTCCCAAAAGGGGAAGCCCATGACGGCGATTAGCCCAATATGGAGAAAGGCTAAGATAACATCAATCCGAGGGCCCACCTCATGGCTTACCTCTGTGAAAACTTAGATAAGAGTTTAAACACCCTATATCTTACATACATCAGAACAAAAATTAGGTCAAACACTTGCCAAATAATCAGAAATAAGGAAAATGGATCTTTCTAAGGGAACAAAATCTTTCTTTATGAGAAAATTGTTGAATTCAAGATTTTCCAAGATCTCAACACTCTATTATAAATACTCCATCCTCTTGGAGAAAAGGCGACAATTCTTTTTCAACCTAAGAGAATCATAAACTTGTAATAGAGAGGTAGAAATTTTAAGAGAGATTGTAACCCTACCTTCTTGAATAAGAAACTCGCTGTAGAACACACTTTCACGCCAAGGTTGTAGATCCAATATTTTTTTTCAACCGAAGAGAATCGACAATTCTTTTTCAACCGAAACCTCATTAAATTATTATTTACTTGTTCTCTGTGATCCAGTCATCTCAATTTACTTGCTCACCAAAGTATCATGTGCCTAATCAATCCTGAGCAATCTAGTTAGATTTACTTGCGTACAAACACATATATAACTTGTTTCTAGCACCGGACCATGTATGGCTTTGTAACCATTAAGCAAGAACATAGGTTTATAATTTGAAATTAATTCATAATAATTCATACATATGAAGTACCTTTATATGTTTTTGTTACAAAGTCACAAAGTTTTCTGTTTCAATAAAATGTGGTACCAATAAATGGAAAGATACCATAGCTCATTGGAATTTTATTTTTCATCAATCTCATATACGTCAAAGTCCTTGAACGAATATGTAGGATGGAATCTAGAACTTTCCACGTGACAAGACATGATGTTATTCCAGGTAATCTAGGCTTCGAAGGTAGCTCATTTGCTTCTCTCTAGTAAGTCTGCATTATATCAGAACACCTTCATTTTTCTTGGATATTAGAATGATAAATACAGATAGATATAAAAGATCTCAGTCAAATATGATACAGACTTCCTACTTTTAATATGAATAGTTTATAGATCATAGAGAACGATAGTATTACTCTCATGTTACCATTCCTTCTCTAGGTTGAGGTAGAAGAAACTGTTGCTAATGGAGCCCATTGTCGCAGTGGGTTTCGGTCCGCCAAAACAGGTCCAAAACCGGCCCAAACCTATTATGATATAATATATATATATGAGGTGTGATGCTAGGGTTTTGGTTGAGCCGAAAAAAAATATAAAAAGGAGCCGAAATCAGAAGGCCGAAAAAAACAAGAGAAAGGCAAATAATTTGGGGAGCTGGTAATTAATCTTCGGCAAATAATCAAGGAGAGGCTGCTAAATAATCTTTGGCCGAAGCAAATATTTTGCGGGGGCGGCTACGAATTATTCTGCTGGGGCGGCTGGCTTCCTTTGGTTTTTTCGGCGATCGAAGCAAAAAAGAAAATTACTACAATAAGAGCTTAGGGTTTGATCTCAAAATTTTGTGTGATTTTTTTGTCAATTCTCTTGTGGTTGAGAATTAGAGAGTATTGTAATCTCTTTTGATATAGTGAAAGTTTTTCGATCGTGTCTCCGTGGACGTAGGCATATTGCAGAACAATGTTAAATATGCGTATTCTCTGTCTCTGCTATTTTTCTCTTCAGTTAACTATTTGATTCCGCTGGTTATTTCATTAGTATTATTCTGCTATTTTTGCTAACTATTGGTATCAGAGTCCTGCTTCGGGTCAGATTTTACTCAGATCGGTGTTGATTTTGAGTGGGAGTTATGGCGGAAGATAGGAAGAGAAAGATTGAAAATTTTGATGGGATAAATTTTCAATGATGGAAATTGCAGATGGAAGATTATTTATATTAAAAGATTTACATCAACCACTGTTTGGAGAAAAGTCAGAAAAGATGACAGATGAGGAGTGGGAATTGTTGGATATGAGAGCTTTGGCACAGATTCGATTGTGCCTGACAAAGCAGGTTGTGTTCAACGTCTCCAAGAAGAAGACCACTTCAGGTTTGATATCAGTGTTGGCTAAATTTTATGAGAAGTCGTCTACTTCAAATAGACTGTTTCTAATGAAAAAGTTGTTCAACTTGAGATTGCCTTCTGATAGTTCAATTGTTAATCATTTGAACAAATTTAACACATTATGGGCACAACTTGAATCCTTAGATTTTGTCTTTACTGATGACATTAAAGTTTTGATGTTATGTATTCATTACCAGATAGTTGGAGTAATGTTGTTATGGCCATCAGCAATACTTCTAATACTGCTCTTAAATTTGATGATATTGTGAGTACAATCATGAATGATGAATTAATGAAAAAGAGCATGGGTGAGAGCACAGTTTTTATAAGTACTGCTCTGTCTGTTGATAATGACAGAAGGAAGGAAAGAGGTAGAATTTTAAGTAGAGAGTCGAAGCAAAGAAGGATATTAAAATCTAAGGAGAAGTTCAAAAAAAGTTAGTGTGTTGGAAATATAAAACAAAGGGTCATATGAAGAAGGATTGTTCAAACAAAGACAAGGAAGGAGCGAATGTGGTGAATCCAAGTAAAAAGTATGATGATTTGTGCTTATCTGCTCATACAGAATCAAGGTCAGATCTGTGGTTTGTGGATTCAGGGGCTTCGTTCCATTGCATTGCTCGCAGAGAATGGTTTGAGAATTATGTCCAAGGTGATTATGGGCATGTGATTGTTGGTAATGGGTAGGAATGCAAGATTGTTGGTAAGGGGACAATTCAGTTAAAGTTGCATAATGGTGGAAAGTTGTTTTTACAAGAGGTCAACCACATACCAGATTTGAAAAAGAATTTAATATATGTTAGTAAACTGGATGACGAAGGTTATCAAATCTCATTTGAGAGAAAACAGTGGAAAATCGGACCAAAGGAGCAATGGTAATGGTCAAGGGTGAGAGAGTGGGAAATCTATATTTACTCTCAAGCTCGATGGATCCCATTGTTTCTTTAGCCACCGTGAAGAATGAGAAGGCTATCTTATGGCATCAGAGACTCGGTCACTTGAGCGAAAGCCGCATGAAGGTATTGCAATCTAGAGATATGTTAACAGATATAAAAGATGCTAACTTTGATTTCTGTGAGAACTGTGTATTTGGAAAGCAGAAAAGAGTTAGTTTGATGAAGAATGACAAGGAGAAGAAAATCGAGATATTGGAGTTAGTGCATACAGATGTATGGGGGCCTTTTTCGGTGAAGTCTCTTGGAGGTAATTCTTATTTTGTGACTTTCATAGATGATGCAAGTAGGAAAATATGGGTGTTTGTACTTAAGCAGAAATCCGATGTTTTCAAGATCTTCAAGGTATGAAAAGTTCTTGTTGAGAATGAAACAGGTTTGAAGGTGAAATGTCTGTTGTCAGACAATGGTGGGGAATTTTGCAATAGGAAGTTCGATGACTATTGCTCTACCCACGAGATCAGGAGAGTAAAAACTGTACCAAGAACACCGCAGCAAAATGGCGTGGCTGAGAGGATGAATAGAGCCATTTTGGAGCGAGCTCGGAGTATGAGACTACATGCAGGTTTGCCTTTGCAACTTTGGGGAGCCGCTGTAGATACGGCAGTTTATCTGATCAACAAGAGTCCAGCTAGTGTTTTAGATAGAGAAATTTCAGAGGAGATGTGGTCTGGTAAGACTGTGAATTATTCATTCTTAAAAGTTTCGGTTGTATAGCATATGCACATGTGGATCATGAGATGAGAAAGAAGCTTAATTCTAAATCTCAGAAGTGTGCATTCATTGGATACGGTGACGAAGAATATGGTTATTGCTTATGAAATTATGAGCATAACAAGGTAATTCATAGCAGAGATGTAGTATTCAATGAGAGTTGTATGTATAAAGACTGAATGGAAAGTAAGAGTGAGAAAACAGTGGAGAAAGAGCATTTGGAGCTGGATGAGCCACAGGATGGGATAGATTCCATGAATAAAAGAAAGGAAAAAAATACCTACATCTGAAGGAGAAGAAATAACTACACCTGAGAATACACAAGTTTCAGATGTGACCGAACAATAGAGAGAGCCACTAACTGAAGTAGATAGTTCTAGTACTTCATCAGAAAGTGTTTCCACTTTGAGAAGGAGCACGAGGATAAGGAAGCCAACCCAAAAACTTTGTCTTCTTTTATATCATATTTTGTATACTGATGCAGGTGAACCAGAGAATTACCAAGAGGCTATGCAGGATAAATTTCATCTTAAGTGGGAACAATCCATACGTGATGAGATGTTTTCTTTGGAGGAGAATCACACATGGAATTGGTGAAGCGACCGGAAAAGATGAAAACATTGCATAACAAGCGGGTATATAGGGTAAAACATGAGGCAGGAGGGACACAAAGGTTCAAGGTTAGACTTGTGGTGAAGGGATACGCTCAGAGAAAAGATATTGACTTCAATAAAATATTTGCACATGTTGTCAAGATGACTTCTATCAGAGTAATACTAATTATTGTGGCTATTAAAGGATTGTATTTAGAGTAGCTCAATGTGAAGACTGCTTTCCTTCATGGTGATTTGGAGGAGGAAATATACATGAAACAGCTGGAGGGATATGAAGTTAAAGGAAAGGAGAATTGGGTATGTCGACTGAAAAGGAGCTTGTATAGGTTGAAACAAGTGCCGAGGTAATGGTACTTGAAGTTCAACAAGTTTATATTGGATTCAGATTTTGCCATATGCAATTCAGATCATTGTGTATATTTACAAAACTTTAAGGATGGTAACTTTATTATGCTTACTTTGTATGTAGATGATATGCTTGTGGCAGGTACATGCATGAAGAAAATCAATGATCTGAAAAAGAAGTTGTCAGGGAGATTCTCTTTGAAAGACATGTGTGAGACTAAACAACTTCTTGGAATGCAAATTACCCGAGATAAAAAAAAAGCAAGAAATTATGGTTATCTCAGGAGGGGTACATCAAAAGGTGTTGGAGAGATTCAACATGGATAATGCAAAACCGGTAACTACAGCTCTTGTAGGTCACTTTAAACTGTCAAAGAAGTAAAGTGCTAAAACAGATGAGGAGATGAGACACATGGAGAATGTGCCTTATTCATCGGCCGTTGGGAGTCTCATGTATGCAATGGTGAGTACAAGACTAGATATTGCACATGCAGTGGGAGTAATGAGTAGATTCATGAAGAACCTTAGAAAGAAACATTGGCAAGCGGTGAAGCGGATTTTCAGGTATTTGAAAGGTATTTCAAAATATTGTTTGTGTTTTGGGGGTGATAATATTGATGTGCAATATTTTGTGGATTCGGACCATGCGGGTGATAGAGACAATGACAGGAGCACTACAGGTTATGTCTTTACTGTAGGAGGAACAGCGGTAAACTGGGTTTCAAAATTACAATCAATTATTGTTTTATCTTTGATGGAAGTTGAGTATGTTGCAGCTGCAGAAGCAAATAACGAGTTTATTTGGTTGCAGCGAATGATGAGTGAGTTGGGTTTTGATGGAGTGGATTGCAGGTTATTCAGTGACAGTCAAAGTGCAATTCATCGTTCTAAGAACTCGGCGTATCATTCACGGACTAAATATATTCATTTGAGATATCACTTCATTAGATCTTTATTAGATGATGGCCAATTGAAATTGGTGAAGATTGAGGACAGTAAGAATCCTGTAGATATGTTGACAAAGCAGGTTGATGGGAAAAAGTTGAGCTATTACTCAACTTTAGTGCATTTGTGTTGAATGTCGAATTTGGGATTTTGAACGATCGAGGTAAAAGTTTTGGACACTAGTATTATCATGTATAGATATTACAATTTTAGCAATAGATCTCCAAGTGGGAGATTGTTGCTAATGGAGCCCATTGCCGCAGCGGGTTTTGGTCTGCCGAAACGGGTCCAAAACCTATCCAATCCCGTTATGATATATATATATATATATATATATATATATATATATATATATATATATATATATATATATATATATATATATATATATAAATATATATATGGAGTGTTGTGCTAGGGTTTTGGTTGAGCCAAAAAAAATATAAAAAAGGAGCTGAAATCAGAAGGCCGAAAAAAACAAGAGAAAGGCAAATAATTTGGGGAGCTACTAATTAATCTTTGGTCAAGGAGAGGCTGCTAAATAATCTATGGCCGAAGCAAATATTTTGCGGGGGCAACTGCGAATTATTTTGCGGGGGCGGCTGGCTTCTTTTGGTTTTTTCGGGTGTCGAAGCAAAGAGGAAAATCACTGCAACAAGAGATTAGGGTTTGATCTCAAAATCTTGTGTGATTTTTTTGTCAATTCTCTTGTGGTTGAGAATTAGAGAGTACTGTAATCACTTTTGATATAGTGGAAGTTTTTTCGATCGTGTCCCCGTAGACGTAGGCATATTGCCGAATCACGTTAAATCTGCGTGTTCTCTGTCTCTGCTATTTTTCTCTTCGGATAACTATTTGATTCCGCTGGTTGTTGCATTAGTATTATTCCGCTATTTTTACTAACAGAAAACCCTACCAAATATCGTTTTTTTTTTTCAAAAACCCTCGTAAACTATTTTTATGTTATGTAAACCACTATAAGCTTTTATATTTCTTGGAAACCCCCAAATAATATTAGCGAAACATCAATGTATCAATTTAAAAATGCAATAAATACAAGCTCTTCGACTTTTCTAAATACTCACATTTTAATTTAGTATATTTTACTCAAAAAATGCATACAGTCGGAGAGTAGGTACTTACTACAATTTTACATCAAGCAATTAATCTTTCCGTTATGCAGTTTGGAATTTCCATGAAGTTTGAAACTCTATGGAATTAAATAACATAAAAAAGTTTATAAGGCTCTTAGAGAAAACTTTGATACTACGTCGAGATTTCTTCTACTTCAGCTTTCCTTCTATTATGAAATGTTTTGGGCTTGAATTTCTAAATAGTTAGATGTAACGTACCAACTAGTCTAAGAAGCTTCAATCCAGATAACTATAGAAAATAAACTGTTGGATGCACGTAGGAATGGTAATGGACGTATCCATGAGCCAATTTTTGACCCTCTCTATATAAAATTTTAAATTAGAAAAATAAAAATTTTATTTTTAATTCAAATTAATTCCTATTTAGAATGGACTAAAAATTGACTTATAGATGCGTCTATTATCATCCCTAGATACACGCATGCACATGATTAGCCCTAAAGAACCAGAGCATCTTGTGGTGTGATGGGGATTGATTTATGATAATAAGCAGCCGGGACCAACCTATCTTGAGACTGTTCATATAATTGAATGAATCCTATGTAGAGACTCAGAGCTACACATGCATGCATGGGACCTTCTATTCTTAGAGACCAACTGCGAGGCTAATATCAATCACATACAAATTCAACCGCCATGCATTTTTATTTTCTTCGAAAAGTTATCAAATACACTAAAACCAGCAATTATTTTTGAGCTCCCACGGGAGACTTGACGTCTCCGTCACAACGCTGTCCGTTAACGAACCCAGTAATTCAAATAAAATAAAAAAATCCGAACCGCCTCTAAGCTTTCAGACCCGTACAAGTAACGCAGCTCGAGAGTAGTGACGGCAATAAATACGGTTAACAAATCAAATTTTAATTTTTATTATATAAAATTTTAAATTAAAAAATAAAATTTTTATTTTTAATTTAAAATTTTACTTAGAAGGAACCAATTTTTAAGGCGAGGGGCATCCACTGCCATACCTACTGGAGAGAGAAGATTTCAGACAAAAACTCATCGAGTCGCACAAATGCAACCGAAACGAATTCCCCAAAAAAGGAGAGCCCCACTGCCACCGACATGTGTCAGTAAAGTGAGACTCCCTTATCTTGTGGGTCCCGATCCCACGTTGGATCTAGCTTGCACGCGAGTTAATTTGTTCTCTCGATGCAAAGAGTGAGAGGAGACATTTTTTTTTACTTTCCTCCCTGTTTGGCTTATAATTTTCTAACAAACCCCTTGACCTTAAAGATTCATTTTATTGGTTAAACCTCTATTTGTACAAAACGGGAAATTCTATTTACATACGGAAATTTACTATTCACATACAGTTTTAAAACTTGTAAATAATTACAAGTTTATTATTTATTGTTTTGACTAAATTACCCTTTTAAATAACAAATTAAGACTTTTTAAAATTTAGAACTACAAATCATCGTCTTCCTCTTCTATTTTTTCTCTAGAACACATTTAAAAATATTTTTTAGTAGAATTTAATTTTAAAAAAATACATCTCCCACAAACCCATTGATTTGATTTCTTAACCTCTTAAATTTTTTAAATTCATATTCCTAAAAAGATCTGGAGAAATTTTAAATTCTTCGAATTTACTGTAACAAGTAAAATTAGGGTTTGAAGTTTTAGTTTGAGTTTTTTTATTCAAATGAAAAATTCCAATATGCAATTGGTATCGGAGGAAAAATCTAAGGTATAATTTAAATTTATTCTTAGTTTTTTATGTGTATTTATTTGAAATTTATTATTACTTATGATTTTTTTGTGAGGGAGACGTCGGCTGCTGGTCGGGTTTTAATACCCGACCAAGCGATTCTTTGGTCGGGTATTAAAACCCGACCAATATATTTTTAGCTTGGAAATTAATATCCTACTCGAAAAATTTGGGATCGAACGACATAAGCAGATAGAGAGAAGGAGGAGGGTTAAACTTGGAAAAAAAATTAGGTGTATAGAGTAAATTGGTGACATTTCAAAATGGAAGTTTGGTGTAAAGAACACTCAGGGTATCAAAAGTAAATTGCAGTGTGTAAATAGAATTTTCCGTACAAAACTCAAGAAAATATAAATGAAATATTCAAGTAAATTAAAATATCAAGTTTATATTAATTTTAACAAATGAAAGGATTCTTGGCATTCTTTACAGAGAGGCTTTTTTTTTTTCATTTGTCTAATAAGTATAATAGATAAAATTTTCATATCTACAGTGGATTCCTCTAAACAACAACAGTAATGTCTTCTCTTAATGCATAAATTACAAGTTATTTTAATTTATTTATTCTTTTTGCATTTTGGAAAGAAAAGATTTTACACTACTATATCATTTGTATATTTTTATTGGATAAGGATTTTTTTTTTTAAATCTCTTATTTTAATCTTTTGGGATATGAAGCTTTTGGATCTAAAAAAAAGTAGTTTACACTTAAAGAGTCGTATTCTAAGTTACATCAAAATCTTATAACTGAGATTTACTGTTCTAATAAAATTTTGTTTATGTTTTGACACTATTTTGTGGTGAGAAATTTTTTCACAATAAATTTGATGCTTTCGAAAAATAGTTTCCTTTATAACATATATCTCTAAATTTTGAATTAGATAAGATAGAATAGTATTATACTATCTAACCTAGAATGTAAGTTCCGCGTCTCAGAGCCAAGAAAGGTTAAAGCACGACCCTCAGAGAGTCGCATTTTATCTTTCTAGTCAGCCAAAATGTGGATTTTCGTCCAGAAAGACCCGCAAATTGGGCTGACAGATATGGGCTCCATAGGGTCGTGTTTTGCCTAATATTTGGAAGGATAAATGGACTCTGAATTGTATTAAAATGCGGATCTAATCTGCAACTCAAATGCAATATCGCGTCATGACTCACAAAGGCCATGCTTCAACAAAAACACGAGTCCAGCCAAGAAGCTAAAATGTGGATCATCAAGAGAGAACTGTGACTTTAGCTGGCTTTTGAGCTTATGACTAGAGTTGAATTATCGTGAATCTCAGAGGGTCGCGTTTTCACTTTAAAATTCCAAAGGGTAAAGACTATTCTTATTTATGTCAAAACGCAGATCATCTATCATAGAGAGATCCACATTTGACCTTTTCTTCTCAATTCATTTAAAACTAAGAATAATTAAAATGCGGGCCCCAGAGAGTCGTGTTTTTACTTTAGAGTCTCGAGAAGTGAAAATCATCTTCAATAACACTCAAACGCAGGTCTGAGTATGACACGCGAACCACCAGAAGTGAAAATGCAGATCTGAAGACTGAGATCCGCATTTCAGTTACAAATCCAGAGGATTAAAAATATCGGTTACAAATTATAGAGATTTAACACAAATCTAAAGGATTAAAGGACACAGAATTAATGCTCAATCAATGAGGCTATTAATTAGACCGTTACATCAATTCAAAGGTCTCGAAAACCTCTATAAATAGCCAAATGTTGGGCTAAAAAAGGGATTAGTTACACAGACCAAAAGACTTGATAACTCAAGAAATTATCTTCATTTGAGAACTTGTGCTAAGATCTAAAGTCCTTGCATTCAAGAGTTTTACAAAGACCGCCAACTGAAGAACTTGTTTGGAGTGTCAATGGAGAGTAAGATCGTCCTCCACGGTTATTATAGAACCTGACTTTAAACAAAGAGGAAACTAAATTCCTCATCTTCTGTAAACGAAAAACCATTATAATTGTAATCTTTCTATTAAAAAGTTATCAATAAAAGATTTTGCAATTTTCATGGCAAACAGATGATTGGTGACTCCTCTGGGGACACCTATCATCTCTGATAATACGGTTGTAGCCCAATCCGATAAAGTCTCGGTTGGCACCATGGTCGAGTCACTTGTTATTGAGTTTGACCAGGAGAAATACAAGGAATTTCTCTCATCTGGCTCTATGAGCCCAAGATCCTTGCGGAAAAATGCCGCAAGGTATCAAACAACATAGCCTCCGATGAGGCTCTCAAGATGATGGTCCTGTCAAAGGACTCCCTAGACTAGTCCGGTCTCATAGGAGAGGTGTCTCCTTCGACCGCACAAGGCTCCGGGTCTGCTCCGCTCAAGACCCGTATTGATTCCAAGATAATGGATTAGGATCCCTGTAACAACAAAGGGAAACAATCATTCTCTGATCTTCAAAGAGATGATACTGAAAACAAGATTCTTCTCACCCGTACCAGAAAAAGGAACCTGAAAAGAAATAAGGTTTGTGCTACCCGCAGAGCCATGAAAAACAAACAACTGTCGTGGAACAACCATGTGAAGCTCCAATTCGCGGATGGCGATCAAAAAGAGAAGTCATGATTCCCAACAAGAAGCTAGACCAAGATGCAGATACGTTCATTCGTGTTTCCTACAAGAAGCACTGCTTGCCCACCAAGTACCTCTTTGACTACAAATGTGGAGTTTGCATCTACATTTTATAGACTAAATGCGGGTCCCACACTCACGTCCTTGAAAAAAATGCAGACCTCAAGATAGCATTCCAGAAGATAGACACGGGCCACAAACTCACGTTCCAATATAAAAGCACAACCCTCAAACCCATGCTTCTGAAAAAGAACTAGGCTCTAAGGCTCAAGGACTTTCAGTCCAGGTTTCGTCAGAAGCTCGTTCTCCAGCTGCTATGGCTAAATAAAGTTTACTCTTGGAATTTTCAAAGGAGTAAAAACTCCTATTCCGAAGATATTATTTGGAGGAGAAATTGCCTCCACTAACAAACCAATGAGCTCCAACATAGGGGCCTTAGGGAATTTCTGAATAAGAAAAGAGAAAAATCCTAAGAGTCTCGTTGTACTTGTAAATAGTTGATCAACGCAGTACTCTCCCATTGTCGCTGCATTGCAACTCCTGTAAATATGTCTGTCTTCAATAGACTTGCACCGTCTCCAGTCCAACCTCCAATGAGAAGACGACGCGCCATCAAATAAGAATTCTCTAAACTAGGGTGCCCCGAAATATCATCCAATATGATAAACTTCAGGGGGAAGAAAAGAAGAAAACGAAGAGCATTTCTCAAATACATTCATTGGATTTTGAACATTCTTCTGGTCTGAAGCGTGTGTTCAGTAAGATGCAAGGTGTCTTTCGAAACACCCAGCTTTAGAAGGGGGTGACAATGCCATTGGACTACAGGAATATGGCTGGAGTCTCCTCTGATGAAGAGGAAACAAGAAATTTTGCTATAGCCGAATCCCAAACTTCAAACTCATTCCTTGAAGAGTCGGCCTTTGCACATATGATGCAGGAAACTCCAGAAGAATTCATGAAGAGAATGGATGAATAAGACAAAATTATCCAACAATAGCATTGTACTATAAACGAGATCAGAGACATGCTCTAGCTCCTGATTGACGAGAGAAAGAAGAAGAAAGGAGAATTTTCTTCTAAAGGTTTCCACAATCCAAATAAATATAAAGGGAAGGGAAAAGAAGATGAACCTCATATTCCTCCTGGAAGCACTGGTGGCACGGAAAATGAAGAAGAAGATAACTGTTCTGAATATTCTCATCATCAATCTGGAAATTCAAAACATGAAAGCAATCCAAATGCTACCTTGATGGAACATTCCAAAATCAACTTAATACTCTTATGCATAAGAACAACTTGCAAGAGCTGGAGGTCATAAGACTGTATTCGATGGAATGAGAGAGTATACCATTCCTGAAAAATTACAAGTCTTTGAAGCTCAAATCTTTCGATGGTAAATATTTGCTAAATCAGCACCTTTACTATCTCAAATCACAGACGGGCCGTTTAATTGGAAATGACCCAATCATCACGTGAGTTTTTGTTAGTACTCTCACAGGTCTAACATTTAAATGGTTTCGGAGATTGGAGTCGCGAACTATCAACTCGTGGAACAACATGAAATTTTTTTTCCTTACAAGGGTCTATGAAAATGACATGGAGATCTTAATACCAACACTTCTTATCACAAAGCAAAAAAGGAGGAGTCAGCTCGAGACTTCATTAAGAGATTCAGAAATGATTCTTTGAGATGTTCGCATGGGATGCCTAAAAAGACTTTAGTGGAGACCTATATATATAATCTCTCAACTAAAGTCCTCGTTAGAATAGTGGCTGTAAAATCCTCCACCTGAAAAGATCTTTCAATTCAAGTTGAAGAAGCCAAAGAAATTACACAGAGGTTTGAGGTTGAAGAAGGAGAAAGACAAAGAAGAAATAATTCTGGAACATCGCTATCATTTCGACCAATAGGAAAAGAGACGATGATAGTAGATGCTCCAAACCTTACTAAGCCTCCTCCTAGAATCCCTTCTCAATCATGGGTTCCTCAGAAATAATATTCTTTCAAAGATGATCACACCACCATCATTTTCAATCTGCTCATGACAAATAATATATTGAAGTTGCCAGAGTCGAAGTCACCTAAAGAAGCAAGAAAGGCTAAAAATCCTAATTACTGTGTGTATCATAGGATCATTAACTATCCTACCAAGAATTGTTACATCCTAAATGATAAAATCCAGGCCCTGGTGGATACCAATATCATCAAGCTGCAAGAAGATTAGAAGAAGGTGATAGCAAATATGATGACTTTCAAATTTGGAAAGGCTCAAGACTGGATGGAATTAACTATTCAAAACGAAGTTCAACCAATTCCTAAAGGTACAATGAGGGTCATAAATTATGATCCTCATCAGAAACAAAAGAAATGATTATCTCCTTTTGAAACATCTAAAGGGGAGATAATGTGAGTGCATCCAGACCTCCTTGAAAATGAGCAGTGGACTACGAGTTCATCTAAGAAGAAGTGAAAAGGAAAGTGCGCACTTCCAATGTTACTGCAATCCCTGAAGATGATGCAGGAGCTCATCCTCTTTCGGACTCAGAAGAGAAAATCAAAGCATCATTGGCGGTCAATAAAGACCAGCAATAGAAACCCTCCGGGACTCGCTCGGGAAAGGACTACTTGAAAAATTATGACTAAGTGGTTGAACGTCAGGCTCTAGAGAAGAACAAGTAGAAACATGTTAAGTTCGACAAAGCTCTTAAAAGTAAGGAAAAGGAACCAACATAAAGTTCCAAGAAACCTTTTCGATTTAATGTGTTGATACAATTGGCCAACCTTCCCACAAGAATCACTTTGTATAAGCTCCTGAGACTGTTCAAGCAAACTAGAGAAGGTTTAAGAGATACTCTGCAAGATTATGAAGTATTTCTGGCCCAAATTCCAGAAACAATAGAAGTAGAAGAAAAAAATTATGTAGCTTGTCATCAAACTTCCAAGAAAATACATTGCATAACTTTGTCTCTGGAAGACATGAAAGTGAAGAATAACAAGTATCACCGGCCTTTGTATTACAAAGGCTATATAGGGCCAATAAAGATTGACCGAATCCACGTCAATCCTGAATCCGCTCTAAGCATAATGCCAAGAAGGGTGTTGCAGTGTCTTGGGGTTCCAATACTAAACTGGCATCAACAAATACAATTATTTTTGGATTCAACGCTAATGGTTGTAAACCCATGGGCAAAGTGAAATTAAAATGCTAGATTGATGATGTAAAGACGGAAGTCATTTGCTATATGATAGATACTGATACGTCTTACAATCTTTTATTTGGGAGGTCATGGATTCACCTCAACCTCATTGTCCTTTTTACACTTCACTAATGTATGAAGTATGTGGACTAGGATGGAAGTGTGAAGACTCTAATAGCAAAAAAGCAACCCTTTAAGGGGGTTAAAAACTACTTTGTTAATGCATTGCTATATCAAGACATATTTAAAATAGCTGAGAAACATGCCCCAGAAGATTCCGATAGCGACAATGAGGCTGGTACTGAATTAGGATCTAAAGATTTGAGATCCGATAATAAAAATTGGGAGGTTGAACCAATTGTAATAAGCCTTGAAGACCTAAATGTAAATGAAACCGACAATTCTGATGGCGAGTGGGTAATCAATTAGAATATAGAGTTTAATTATTCATCGGGTGTTGATTCTGAACCTTCAAGTACTAGTACAGACACAGTCAGTGATCAACTAGATAAAATATACTCATTAGTATCATTCCAAGCACCCATCATTCATCCTTTTATATACAAAGTGATGATGATGGAGATGCGAGTGAAGTGATGTTTGAAGTCCCTCCCAAATTTAATGGTCAAAGACCTATATTATTTGGAAAAACAAACGATAAAAATAAAGAAAAATATTTAGACTCTGAGGAAGAACAGGAAAATCCCGAGTTCTTCCATTATGATAAGAATTCTCATAAAATGATGAAAAAGATGGGATATAACCTAACCGAAGACAGGTGATTGAATTTTGGAAAAAGAAGAAGAGCTATATTTGACCTTTTGTTCCAAAAGGAAAAAACCAGATTACTATGATAAGACTAGTAGGGGTTGGGATATGCTACCACTCCTAAAAATCTTTCAGAAATAAATTTTAAAGAGTTTCAACAAACTCATTTATCTGAATCATTATGCTGGGATTCAGATGTAAGTATTAGAGCTATTTTTCGAGAAGTCTCCATCAATATGGTCTTTGCAAATAAAAAAGAAGAAGATGATGAAGAATCACCACCAATCAAGGATGATTCTTGGGCAAAACATCTAAATATGAAGTGGGAAGTTTAGTTTGAATAACATGAACCTCCAACTGAAAATAAAGTGATCCAAATAAATATGGGCAACGAAACAATCCTAAACCCTTATTTATAAGTGAAAATTTATCTTCAAAAAAATAAGAAATAATTTCTCTCATTTGAGAATACATTGAAATATTTGCCTAGAATTACAAAGATATGCCAGGAGTAGACCCAGAAGTGGCGATGTACAAGTTGAACATCTGACCAGATGTTCAACCTGTCAAATAATAACAATGAAGATTCCGTCCTGAAAGCCATTGAAGCCGAAATCAAGAAGTTACTTGAGTTGGGCTTTATCCGCGAAGAATAGCATCCAAATTGGGTCATAAACATAGTCTCCATAACTAAGAAGAATGGAAAAATTAGAGATTGCATTGACTTTAGAGACTTGCGCGAAGCATGCCCAAAAGACGAATTTCCATTGCCCATTACAAATGTCATGATCGACAACACTTGTGGCTATGAACGGATGTCATTTATGGATGGATTTTTAGGGTACAATCAAATTAAGATGTATAATGACGATGAGAAGCATACGTCTTTCCGAGCACCACTTACTATTATATGGTCATGCTCTTTGATTTAAAGAATGCTGGTGCCACATATCAACGCACCATGAACACTATATTCTAAGAACATCTCCTAAAGACGATGGAATATTACGTAGATGACCTGGCGATCAAGAGCAAAAGTAAGGACAATCATCTTCATGATCTGAGCATGGTGTTTGACCTCATGTAGAAACACCAGGTTAAGATAAACCCAACTAAGTCTTTTTTGGGAGTTTCCAGCAGAAAGTTTCTTGGCTTCATAGTCACTTTCTGAGAAATTCATCTTGATCTAGACAAGATCAAAGCGATTCAAGATATGTCACCACCTAGAAATTTCAAAAAATTGAGAGGACTACAGGAAAGGCTAGCATACATTCATAGGTTCATATCAAACTTGTTTGGGAGACGTCAATCGTTCACGCGACTGATGAAGGAAGCAGCATCGTTCATCTAGGATGACGCATGTCAGAAATTTTTCAAGGAGATTAAGGGATATCTCACAAAGTCACCCATTCTTGTAGTTCCAGTGACAGGAGTACATTTTTTGTTATATGTGAGAGTCATAGACCATTCTTTGGGAGTATTATTAGCCCAAAAGAATGAATTTAGACAAGAGCAAGCTATCTACTATCTAAGTAGAATGATAATTAGTGCTGAACATTGATATAACCCAGCAGAAAAAGAATGTCTAGTTTTAGTGTTTGCAGTATAGAAAATGTGACACTACTTAGTAGGGCAAACAGTCCACGTTATATCGATGGTTAATCTATTAAGAATATTAATGATCAAGCTAGGGTCACTAAATTCAAGATTATCCAATTGAGCTATTTTGCTATCGCAATATGATGTGCATTTTATCCCACAAAAATCAGTTAAAGATCAGACTATAGCTAATTTCGTAACTGAGCACCAAATTATAGATTCTTCAAAGCTATACGAAGACATTCTTGATGAAATAGCTGAAAGAAACATAGCTCCAAGAGATGGTAATCTACAAGAAACTACTAAAGCAAATGTTACTACAGAAAAGTCTAGCAACTTTTCTTTGATGGTGCTTCCAGAATGAGATCCAAAGGAAAAGTGGTAGAAGGAGTGGGCATGGACTTTGTCTCACCTCACAACCATATCATCCCTCAAGTGTATTCATTAACAGAGTCATGCTCCAACAATATCGTTGAATATAATGCCTTGATGATTGGCCTGAAAATAGCCAAACAGCTGAGGGTGAAATATCTAGAAGCATATGGAGACTCTCAGCTCATTATTAATCAAGTCAAGGGAGAATACGAAGTCAAAAATGAAGATCTCTTGCCTTATTACCAAGCAGTTATGAAAATGACTGATAGCTTCAACAGCTTTTACATCAGTCATGTATCGCGCTATCAAAATAGCTATGCGGACTCACTAGCTTCATTAGTTGCCACTTTAGTGTTGCCCAATAATGCTAACAAACACGTAATGGTGGGAAGCAAAGAATTGTTTTGCCCAAAAAAGGAATTCAAAGTGGAGTCAAATTCAGACAAGAAACAATAAGCGTATGAAGTACATGCTCTTGGGACTAATCTCGAACCAAGAAATTGGCGATTTCTTTATATAAACTATGTTCTTTATGGAATATTGCTGATGATCCCAAAGAAGTAGTATCAATTCAAAGCAAAGCTATCTGATTCTATTATAATGCTAAAGTTCAGATATTATATAGAAAATCCAATGATGGGATCTTGCTTCATTGCCTTTCTAATAAAGAAGCCCAGGAAAACAAACTCATAGTGGCATTTGCAGAGCACATTAAGTAGGACCAAAACTCTGGGATCGACTCCGAAGAATGGGGTATTATTAGCTCAAGAAGATGATAAATGTAGTTACCTACGCCAAAAAATATAGAGTATATCAAATACATGCAGACTTCATACATTAGGCACCAGAATATCTCCATCTAACAGCTACGTCGTGGACATTTAAAATGTGGGGAATGGGCATTATCGGGGTCAATTTTACCACCATCAACAAGGGATCACTGGTTCATATTGGCCATAATAGATTACTCTTCAAAATGGACAGAAGCCATTCTCCTAACTGAAGTAAAGACATTAGACGTGATCAAGTTCATCAAACATCATGTCGAATACAGCTTTGTGGTGCCTAGGAGAATTGTTTATGACAACAGACCTCAGTTCATGAGTCAGTCATTCTCCAGATTTAGCAACAAATACGGGATTGAAAGTGTGGCTTCATATCCATATTATCCTGTAACTAATGGTTTAGCATAAACCTTCAATAAAATCATTGTGAAGCTCTTTAAGAAGTTCGTTTCATCCAACCAATGTAATTAGGATGAAAAACTTAGAGAATGTCTTTGGGCATACCAAACTACTGTCATGACACCTATAAATACTACACCTTTTTCTTTGATGTATGGACCCGAAGCAATACTTCCTTTGGAGATTCAAACTCCATCATTACGAGTTGCATTAACAAAAAGGTAAAGAAGAGAACTTTCGAGAAAGGTGATATGGTTTTTTTAGTAAGAAGACCGATCATAGCTGATCAAACATTTAAAGAAAAATTTCAGCTAAAATGGGAGGGACCTTTTATCATAGATGAGATATATTCAATTAGCGCATACCGGTTGGCAAAATCGAATGGCAACAAAATAATGATACCAATCAATAGAAAGTTTCTAAATAAATATTACTCCTAATGTAATATTCAAGAAATCCATTACATAAGGTGATAAGTTTCCAAAGGTGATAAGGTAAACCTATTCTTAAAAGGAGATGGTATAAACTCATAGCCGGAATAGAAAACCAAGTCCAGAAAAGAGTTAAAAGTGAGTAAAGCGAAAGGATCATGAACCTGTAGAGACCTAAAATTCAATACAGTCATTTAGATAACAAGACAAGGATCAGAACTTCATGGAGAAGAAAATTGAGGGCAAGTATTCACATTTTTGCCGCTATTTGGTGAAAATTGCAACTAAATAACGGCACTTTGGGGCCCACTTGTCAAGAATGTTTTACGAGATTTTCGATGAAATTTTGTAGTTACTCACTTATACTCAGATTAGGGTTTGATTCTCCGAGGCCTATATATTGACCATATCTTGTAATCTAGGGTTTTTATGATGTAATTTTGTACTCTTTTTAATTAATAAAATTAGGGTTTGCCGAAGGGGTGACGGTCGCAATACCGTGCTCCAGAGGTGCGCCATTATTTTCAAGTTCTTTCTAGTGTAGACCTTTAATTGCTTTCTAGATTAGATTTTTTTGCTTTCATGAATAAAAGTAGGATCTTATTAATTAAGAGTATGAGTAATTAATTAATTTAGTCCTAAGATGTAGATAAAACTAAGAATCAATCTTATATTATTTTGTTTGTATTCTTTCTAAAATAAAAATAAAAAAGATAGAATTTTTTTATGAAATAATAAAAATACAAGAACTCGTAGATTAGAACTTTGATAGATTATGCTTAATTTAAGTATTTTGATAGCATATACTTAGTTAGGGTTTGGAGTTGTTGATTTTTATTCGTTTTGTTGAATTAATCTAATGATTTAGTTTATTCCTATTCAAAAGTAATTTCTTTGATGGATTATACTTGCACGCTACTTGATAGTCCATTCTTATGGTGCTTTAAGTAGGACTTAAATTAAAATATCATATTTTTATTCAAAAAAGAAGACGAATAGATAATACTTGGTTGTGAACTAGTGAATTACATTTCCTAGGCTAATTAGAATTGTAAATCATCAATCTAGACTCATAATTAGCTCGTTAGAATAATAGAATTAGTAAGATCGCAAAACACTCTAGATTCCTGTGGGAACGACTTGTAAATCACTACAACCGATACTGTACGCTTATAATAAATTTATCACATCAAGTGGCCAAAATAGACATTTGATCTTCTAAGAATGTTGAAGGAAGTTTTTGATGGGTATCAAGAGGAACCCCGAACCTTTTAAAAGGCAAAATAGATTTCATATAAATATCTTATGTAATAGTAAGAAGCAATCAAGTCAAGGATTGAGTGGTTTAAGATACATATTCTCTTCAAGGATCCTCAGTTGAATCTTCAACTGAATCAATGAATTCTCGACAGCCACCTGGGGAAATGGTAATAAGAAGATTTCATAGAGAAACTTTTTGTAGTACTCTCTCTGAAGAATGCAACAAAGAATGATGCAACTTCTTGGTACAAGCTACTCGATACATTCTCCGACTGGCATCTAGGAAAAAAATGCAAAAGTATCAAATCATTTGATACACATATTTTAAATTTTTTCCTAAACAAAAGAAAAATTCAACACTAAGACTTGATCATCGGTCTGCTCAAATGCCGAGCATACAAAGACTATAAAGAGATTAATGAAGGGTGTCTAATTATTGACACTATTATCTCTAAAACATGACCAATTTGTTTACCAATCAAATGGAGCTCATCTGCAAGAAGGAGTTCATTTCTACCAAGTTCTATCATGGAACAGTAAATGTTTTGTGGCTCACTACTTCATCAATTTCCCAATGGAGTACAGAGATGAAGATATGCTATCTTTATCGCCAACATGTAACTCTCCATACCAATTGGGGGTGCAAAATGAAAATAAATCTTGTCTTTATGTTTAAGGAAAGAGAAAAGTTTGGCATTTAAGCCCAAACAAAGTCCTTGCTAATCCCATCATACTAAGAGTAAAAATATAAGCCTCTCAATGCTATCAAGCAATTAGAAGAGAATAGCTTTCTTGCCAACCCCACTATGATAGGGGTAAAAAGCATGAATCGCTCTAACCTGTTAAGATTAAAAGAAGAGGAAAGTTTGACATTTAAGCCTAAACGAAATTCTCAATAACTCATCATGCTGAGAAAAATAGCATGGCTAGCCCAACACAAACAGTGATTGATAAAGGCTAATCAAATCCATTAATAGCTGGGGTTTGTTAAAAATTCTGTGAACCTATCATATTAAGTTTTTATCTCTGACAGATATGAAAAATTCATTCCACCAAAATTTGTCAAATTAAAAATTGCCTCTGGCAAACCAAAATTTCATTCCACCAAAGTTTGCCAAGTTAAAAATTAGCTCTAGCAAACCAAAATTTCATTTTACTAAAATTTGCCAAGTTAAAAATTAGCTCTGGCAAACTAAAATTCATTCCACTAAAATTTACTAAGTTAAAAAATTATCTCTGGCAAATAAAGATTTATTCCCCCAAAATTTGCCAAGTTAAAAAATTACCTTTGACAAACCAAAAGTTCATTCCACCAAAATTTACCAAGTTAAAAATTACCTCTGGCAAACCAAGATTTCATTCCGCCAAATTTTGCCAAATCAAAAATTATTTTTGGCAAACCAAAATTTCATTCCATCAAAATGTGCCAAGTTAAAAATCACCTCTAGTAAACCAAAATTTTATTCTATCAAAATTTGTCAAGTTAAAAATTACCTATGGTAAACAAAATTTCATTTCCACTAAAATTTGCCAAGTTAAAAATTACTTCTAGCAAACACATTTCATTCCCACCAAAATTTGCTAAATTAAAAATTACCTCTGACAAAACAAAATTTCCATTCCATAAAAATTTGCTAAATTAAAAATTACCTCTAGCAATGTAAAAATATGTTATACTACAAGTCATTGAATAGCTAAAATTACAACTTGTTTAGAAAAGTTAATGATTATTTCTATTCTGTTCAAGAAAGTTATTCATTCATTAAGTAAACAGTTACGTTTGAATGAATGACGACAAAAATTCTTCATTGTCAAAAAAATTTCATTCATTATCATAAATTCATTACAAGTGTTCCTTGACATCATACAGTAAATAAAAATTTGTTACAAACTACTGAGTCAAGAGAACCATGATATTTTTTTTAATATTCTTTATCTCTAATTGGATGGCTTCATAAGCTTGGGCAAGAGCTTGCTCCTTCAACTCCTTCTCGCTGGTGGTTAAGAATTGTCAATTCTGTGCGCTTAGCTATGTTAATATCAGCGCCAGTGATTAGATTAGTTCAATATTGGGTGTATCAAATGCATGTTCCCAATGCACAACATGTGGATCCACATAAATTGAGAACTGTGAAGGGCACTTTGGAAGTTACAAAACTGTCTACAACCATTTATCATTCTTACCTTATCTATAAAGGAGGATGAAAGACAAGAAGATAATAATGTCACAGACCCACCCGAAATCTTTTATCTCATGTAAAACAAATGAGACTTTCTCGTTCTCTAAATATATTTGAAAAAGTTGAGAACCAGATGATTATAAGCATTGTTTTAGAAATTCTGGAGAGTAATATTCTGCATTAGATCCAAAACTTTGTCAAAAGACATAAGTGAAAAGAAAGCCGCAAAAGTTAATAGAGTTAGTTAAGAAAGATAATTACGGTTATAGGGATTTTTCCAATAGAATATTCCTTCTTTAACGAACCTAGCAGTAGACCAGTTAAAGATTTGTCAACATCTTCAGGATGCATAATATCTAGAGGTCTTGTTAAATGCCAACTCTAGTTCACTGTGCCAGTTAAAGAAGGGATCCAAAATGCGAAGCACTGACCCGCATTTTAAAATGCAAAGAAGTCCATGGTGATGAATCACAAAAACCAAGTGATACAAAAACCCATCGACTTACTGCAAATCATAGGGTTTTCCCGAATCATGGCAGAAGAAGAGCCACTAACGAAATGATCAGAGAATGAAGAAATCCTTGTCATTTCCTCTATCTGAAGAACTCGAAAGCTTGATAGAGTTTGAAAAAGCTTGGAGGCAAAGAAAACTCAAGGGTCTGAAATATTTTCAAAGTGACTTTTGAAAGAGACTTGGTGTCTTATATAGAAGATTTGACAGCCGAGATTTTCGAGCAAAAAGATTTGATGAGCAAAATCTTCAGTTAGGATTTTCAACCCAAATCTCATGAAGATTTCATCATTAATCAGTGCATGGGATGCTTCGATCTTTGCATTAGGATAGTCTGGGTACATCGTATAGAAGATAAACGAGATCTTCAGTCAGAAAATTTGATGGCCAAGATCTTTGGCCCAAATCTCGTAAAGATTTTCTCATTAATGAGCGCATGAGATGCTTCAATCTCTGCACCAGAAAGGTAGAGAAAGCGGTGACACTTCAAATACGTCGCCCAAAGTGTAGACCCGTATTTTATAGAAGATAAACGAGATCTTCAGTTAGAAAATTTGACAACTGAGATCTTTGGCCCAAATCTCCTAAACGTTTTCTCATTAATGAGCGCATAAGATGCTTCAATCTCTGTGCAAGAAAGGCAGAGAAAGCGGCGACACTTCAAATACGCTGCCCAAAGCGTAGACCCGTATTTTTAATACAGGGTCACATTTTTCTCTTGAAGCATAGACCCGCAAATTAACTACAAGGTCGCATTTTTTATCATCAAATTATCCAAAGTATTCCATAACACCTTCAAAGTTATGGAATTTTTGAAAACTTTGGAGAGGGTTAAATTATGAATTTTTTGAAAACTTTGGAGGGAGTTTTGTTAGCACAAGTTTGAGAAAATAAAAGAAAATGACTCATAATGTTACCCAAAAATTGGCTAACATATGGATCATTTGTCATTAAGAGATCCGCATCTCAGAACTAAGAAATGTTAAAACGCGACCCTCATAGAATCGCGTTTTATCTTTCTAGTCAGCCAAAATGCGGATCTTCATCCAGAAAGTCCCATAAATTGGGCTAACAAAGATGGGTCCAATAGAGTCACGTTTTGCCTAGTATTTAGAAGAATAAATGGACTTTGAATTGTATTAAAATGTCGATCTAATCCGCAACTCAAATTCAAGATCGTGTCATGGCTCACAAAGGCATGCTTCAACAAAAACACGAGTCCAACGAAGAAACTTAAACGCGGATCATCAAGAGAGATCCACAACTTTAGCTATCTTTTGTGGTTATGACTAGAGTTAAATTAACGTAAATCCCAAAGGGTCACGTTTTCACTTTAAAATTTCAAAGAGCAAAAACTATCCTTATTTATATCAAAACACGGATCATCTACTATAGAAAATTCACATTTGACTTTTTCTTCTCAATTCATTTAGAACAAAGTATAACTAAAATACGGGTTTTAGAAAGTCGTGTTTTTACTTTTAGAGTCTCGAGAAGTGAAAATCATCTTCAATGATACTCAAACGCGGGTCTGACCATACCACGCGAACCACAGAAACCAAAATGTGGATCTAAAAGCTGATATCCGCATTTCAGTTACAAATTTAATAGATTAAAGATATCAGTTACAAATCCTGGAGATTTAATACAAATCCAATGGATTAAAAAACAGAGAATTAATCCTCAATCAAGGAGGCCATTAATTAGACCGTTACACTAATTTAAAGGTCTCCAAAATCTCTATAAATAGCTAAAGGCTTAGCTAAAAAAGGGATTAGTTACACAAACTAGAGACTTGATTACTCAGGGAATCATCTCCATTTGAGTACTTGTACTAAGATTTAGAGTCCTTGCATCGAAGAGTTTTACAAAGATCGCCAACTGAAAAACTTGTTTGGAGTGTCAATGGAGAGCTGGATCGTCCTCCACGGCTACTATAGAACCTGACTTTAAACAAAGAGGAAACTAAATCCCTTATCTTCTGTAAACAGAAAACTGTTATAATTATAATCTTTCTATTGAAAAGTTGTCAACAAAAGATTTTGCAATTTTCATGGGAAACAACTCTACATCTCAGGTACATGTAGTGCATAGCGATGTATTCAAATAAATATGTAAAGCCTAAAATACAGATAAAGCTATAAAAGTACACTGCCACAATCACACACACATACACTAGAAAGCTTCCTCAATAAGAAATATATAGAATAATTTTTCTCCAAGGAAATATTGAAATCAAAATTGATAATCATGATCCAAATGAAAATAAAGAATTCACTATAATGTGAACCATAAGTCTAGATGATTTAATTGAAAGTAGATATTATATTTCTAAGCTATTAAATAAACAGAATATAAACTAATTGAACTTTAAGATAAAACATCTATTAAACCTCCACTTGGCTCTTCAGTTAAGTGTCCAATTGTGGTTGATCTGCATCTTGTTAACCTACAAATCAATCAAGTTTATGTATACCAAACTATGGTCACCATAAGCAACTTAGCAAGTGCATTGAAAAGAAAAGAAAAAAAGCATACATGCCCACTATATATATAATTGTACAAAGAGTAACATAGTGATATAGATACATCAAACCTCACGAGTAATTGCATTGCATGAATATATATTGAAAAAACTGCGGAATTGCAAACTTTTTGATAGATAAGAAATTAAGTACAAATTACCAAAGCAATCAATCAATCAAGCCTAGTAATAATCTCAAAAAATCAATCAAGATGAATATAAAGATTTTAATATGGAAATCCCTTATGGTGAAAATCTAGGGAAAAACTACACTACAAATATTAGATTTTACATTCACTTGTCCAACAACATCTAGATAGTTACAGTTACTCGTAATGATCTAAAAATATCTCTCTAACTCGCTAGACAACTATAAATTAGATCCAACTTTGATTTACCCAAGTGGTCTACCGTTAGTCACAATACAATCACATATAGACAATCTAGAAGAAAATCTATACATCATGAGTTTACCACATAACTATATAATTGTTGTTTAGAAGCAGAGATGAAGATATTGAAGTTAATCTCCGAGTTTCTAGAGTGCACCAGATTCTATTTGAGCATTCAAATCTAAATCAATACCAGCAAAAATATCTCCGAAAAAGGTTTTAGCACCATACCAAATGTGTCCGAAAAAGAAGAGTAAAGCAAACGAAGCATGCCCAAAAGTGAACCAACCCCTTAGACTAATACAAAAAAATATCATCATACTTCAAAGTAGTCCAGTCTAATTCAAAATTTTATCTAATTGTGCATGTCTAGCATATTTTTTTCACAGGAGCAAGATCACTATAACTAACTTTATTGAGTTCGCCACCATAGAACTCAACAGTTACACCTACTTGTTTAACACTATACTTTGACTCTGCTCTTCGAAAAGGAACATCCACCCTCACAATTCCGTCTCCATTTACTTTGCTATTGGGAATGTTTCAAAAAAGTAGGCATACAACATACAAAAAGCTCACGTCCATCTTTATCTCTAAAGACGGGGTGACCTAACCATCCAACAACTATTTCATCCCCACTTCCATTGAGCCCACTCTGAATAATCCCCCTTTTGCCGGATTATTATCCATGTTATCATAAAAATCTATTTTTTCAGGAATTTTAGACCAAGCTTCCAGTAAACTTATATTTTCGGCTAGTCCTGCACTAACTCTTCAATCTTAAAAATACGAACTCCTTATGTTTTGATCACCATGAATCTTTTGTGATCTTCTTTCAGCTCTTTTGCATCAACATATCTTGAGTGGTGTCTTCTATCTTAATGAAGATGGTGTGTGTGTTTGTGTGTGTATAGAATTTTCTCTTTCTAAACTCCTCTCTCAAAATAAACTCTTAATTCTTATTTTTTATCTAATCCAACCATACTTGATCTAAGAGATCAAATATCAATTTTAGTTTAATCTAAATAGACCCAAAATCTGAATACAAATCATTTATGAAACCTAAATCTTTCCAAATAAATAACCAGATCTCGTGACTCAAAGCCACCAGTGTGGTCACTGGTGGGAGTCACTGATGCTTTTACCGGTTGCTAGGTACAGGTTGTCTCAGTGATATGAGCCACTGGTGGCTTTAGCCGTGATTATTCTTAGGTTGACTCAATTTATTAAACCACTAATATGGTCATAAGTGAGATTACCGGTAGGCTGCGATTTCCCAGCCTTCCAACAATTCTATTTTCTCTAGAATGATAATATTTTCTCCATCTAAACTCTATTTTGACTAAACTTGGTATTTTTATAAAGATCATATTGGGCTCTATAACTTTGTAGTTGTCTCCACTATGAGACTCAAGTTGCAACTCCGTCAAATTAGCTGTATCGGTCATATCGATTTTATTCATTATTATCGATCATTGTCTTTATGAGATGCACTCAATTGCTTGGTATTTTCTTCGTGTTTTTGGCATGTTTTTCCATACATGTAAGATAGAAAATTCAGCAATCTCCCCCTAATAATTTCATAAAAAAATCATCTGTTCAAAGCATGACCCAAATATCCTACACATCAAAAACCAACAAACAAGATCACGTGCACACATCGTTAAATTGTAAAAAAAAAAATTGTACACATAGACACAAGTATGATATTAACACATCATGAAATATAAATATTGCTCCATTTGCATATATACTTTGTCTTTCAACCCAATTTACCTCAATTTTATACTACTCTCCATTTCTATCAGAAATTGGAAACCACACAAATATACATACGCACACACACATGTATGCATGCACGCACACACACACACATGAAAAATGAAAATGATCCGCCTCCTCATGTAAGTTGCCTGAACTGCTTCATTTCTCCTATCTCTAATACTTCTTTTAAAAATTTTCTTTAGGATTTTGATCTCGACCCTCTTGGGTTGACTCATACCCAATTTCAGGGATTTTGGTTTTGATTTGGTCATCCATCAAGCATAAAATTAATATTTTTTGGCGAATACAATATTCTACATTCACTTGATGAAAGAACAAATGATCTTCAAAATTCACAAAATTTGATACTAAAATAATTAAAGAGGTAGAGATCATAATTGAAAAAAGAATTTGAAAAAATAGTATGAGGTCATTATTTTTTCACCGCTGACTCATAAAACTTATTTGAACTACCAATAATATACAGTAATACCATATATACAATGATACATACACACACAAACGCGCACACACACATTAGAGATTTTCAAAACAAAAGCATCAAACTAGTTATAAAAATACAAATTATATTTACCACATCATCGTGCAACATATATATATATATATATATATATATATATATATATATATATATATATATATATATATATATATATATATATATATATATATATATATATATATATGTTGCACGATGATGTGGTAAATATATATATATATATATATATATATATATATATATATATATATATATATATATATATATATATATATATATATATATATATATATATATATATATATATATATATATATAATTTCAGCATAAATTATATTTTTGAAACGTCACTCTTCCTTAGTATGGTATTCATGAATTTTTATTTAAGCATTTCTCATCTTCGATGAACTATACTTCCATATAAAAATTTTCCTTTAGTTTTATATCTCATTTTCGACGAGTTTATCTTGTGATGGTGACTGCACTTTTATGAGAAGTAATTATGAGATTGAGTATCAAAACAAGTCACTCTCAATATTAGTAGTCATTTCCAATAAAAAAGAATATAACATCCTAAATTTCTTTGCTATCCGTATCTTTTCTTTGGGTCTAATCATACTAAATTAGAGCTATCGGGGTCAATTTGGATACTGAAATATTTTTTGGTGAGGTATTTAAAATATATAACTCCAAATGTCATTTTGTCTTTGAGATAATTTTTTTTCTAATATTTATGATTTTTTAAAATTTTCTCGGTAACCCCAACAAAGTCCCCAAATTTTGCTAATTATCAAATAATTAAATATTCTTGTAATTATTTAGATATTTTATATCTTTCATTCTTAATATCAAAAAAATATACGGAATTTTTTTTTAAATACTTTCTAATTGACCTCTACATCTTATAGTAATTTGATAATATTTGGAGAATGTCGGTCGAAGTCATAAGTAGTAAATAATTAATAAAATTAATTAAATAAATACATCTAAATTAACTCTGGTTTTCATTTTCTATGGCTGGACATTGTTGAGGTGTCAAGCTTATATTTGAGTGGCAAATTTAAACAATTACATTTCAATTGAAAAAAGTTAATTAAATGGTTAAGTATATAGGAGTGTTAACACATTATATAATTCAATTAACCCTCTTCAATTCTTATTGTTTTCTCTTCTTTTTTTTAGGGCATTCCATTTCCAACTCACTTCAAGAAGTAAACATAGCTCTAGGAGGAGTAGAGATAAGAAGAGTTTTTAGGTTAAAAGTTTAGTAAAATTCTCTTTTTAGAGATAAGTAGCAAGTATACATACTCCTTTTCTATTCATCTTTCCTTTATTTTATTTTTTTCCATGCGAAAATTTTGCTACAAACTTCCTTTTATATGTGACTAACTTTCTAGTATATACATATCATATTTCTATTCTTTCCTAACCTTCAAAAAAATCAAATCCAAATAATTCATAACCAAGGACTCCTACATCTTTATTGCTCAATAAATATTTTTTAATTTCTTTAATTATTTAAACTGTGATACATGTCCTTTAGATGTCTCAGTTTTTTTCCTTTGTTCTGGATCACATGGCTTTCTGGCAAGATAAATGCATATAGACACCAATAATTTTGAGACTGACAGAGTATTATCATCTACTGTTTCTACTACTAAACTCACCATCTATAATATGATTTCTTATCACTCAAAATGTGACATCAAAAATCTATCAAACATAAAAAAAAAATTATGAAGTTAACAATTCCAATTATTAATTTAGTGACGCTTTTCAAAATATTATTTATAGGAGTAAAAGTACAGATTTCTAGTAAACATAAAAATATAAACCAAAGGAACTAAAAGACGTGTTTAAGATTTTAATCAACAATACATTAATTATAAGCCTTAGTGATTTTATTTTAACTCTTTATTTCATTTTATCTCAATTATAGCTTGTGAATATAATGAGATTTGGTTGGATGGTGTTGGGGCCCCTTACTATTTTAAATGTGTCAATTAGTAAATTGTTTGTTAAAATAAGAGTTTGAGTTGCAAATGAATATGAAATTGCTATATGTGAGTAATTTTTGGCAATCGTTTCTCATCTATATGTCAAGTACTATTTTGTAGGATCAATGATGAGAACATTCTAATTTTTTGTACATAAGTGGTGTATACAAGACTATGATAGTTATATATGTCACATGGTTCTAACACCAAATACTGAATATACATGAAACACAGCATATGGTAGTAATATATGATATATTATATGACATGTATATCTGACAACTGATACTCATGATACAATTATAGACATGATTATTATGGAAATCTAATGGCATAATAAATTCTGAAATAATCTAATATATGCGAACATAATCCAAATTTAATCTGTTAATTAACTTATGATCTATGATTTCTCACTCTGATATTGTTGAACATAATATTGATATCACAAGTCATGATTTACTTGATAAGTTCATGTATATCATGTCTCATAGACACGAGGTATGGGAAACTATAATGGATAAGAACTATAATGTAGTTGAGCATTTCTAGTTTGTGCTAAATACTCATACTGCAATAGCATCATGCAGTATTGGGTCACAGTTTGGTAATCAAGTTTCCATAATGGTTACGTTTGTTACTGATCTACAGTATAAAGTTCATCTAGTAACACTTAGCAATGCGTCAAATTTTAGTACTATGAGTTCTGACCGAGTCCTGAGCATGCACAAGTACTTATACGATACTAGAACAAGGATCATTTTATCCATCATTTAATTTCAAATATCTAACATAGAATATGACTGAGACTTGTTTATTTCTACATGATATTTATGTGTTACTTTCTAATGATATATATTTGGTTCTTCTTTATCTTATTATTTATTATTTATGTAATAAAACTAATGCCATGTAATGATTTTGTAATTATATTTCATTTGTCGAGTATTGTTCCATCTTTTGATTCTATTATTGTGCATATCTAGAACAGTGTGCCTTTTTACGTAATCAATTTTATGATCTATAAATCCAAACTTCGGTTTTAGATATTTTATTTAGTTACAATTATTTTAAGATCCTGCACATCTTACGTAGTCTAATATAAATTAAAATAGCGTCCTCCATTTTATAAAGCAACTGAAAAATAGGAGCATTACAAGGAACAAACAACCTTCTTGAATTTTTAAATTTTCATCACATGAGAGTAAAAACTGCATGAATCATGCTTGAAATTTAATACATATAATGAATTTGATTGCTTTATCATTTATGCTACACATGAAAGTTATTAATAACTGAACATGAATAATTTTAATGCAAATATTGGTATTCACATACTAAATCACCATACAATAATAACAACAACAACTAAGCCTTTCACCCTCAAATAAAGTATACAGTAAAGCACAGGGATATACATCAATATTAGAAAAATAATATGCATACAATATATGTCCTAAACTATATGGTCAAGTATGTTGTACTCATTTATACAAGCCCCTATAATACTCCTAGTATTACTAAATCATTGAGTGTCAAGGGATTTCAAGTTAGATTTATCTAAATTTTTATAAATTTCCCTATTCACTAGATTTAGGTATACTTAGTTTTTGCAAGTCATAGCAATAAGGCCTATATGTTCTAATCTTCTATAATGATGACATGTAGGACAAATTTACTTAAATGGCACGTGAAAATTTCATCGGTTTGTTATCATACCCGTCAGTTGTACCATTTGGTTTCTAAATCTTTGTTACCTTTTTTTCAAAAAGAAAGTAGCTTGAGCTGTAGCAGGTTTATTTTTTTGGCTCATGTTAGACATATCCTGATATCTAATGATTATTTTTCAACAGTTATGACCCTAAGATTTTATCCATCTTGGTATTCCCTGCAATCATACATGATGAATCATATTAGATTTAGACAATCAATTTTAAGAATATTTACATTGTTTTTCAGTTTGCCATTGCAGTTTTGAAAATTTTTATATTTCATGAGAAGTGAGTCATATTCTCACTCGCTAGCTTTTCTTATATTCCTTCAAAAATGCAATTGTAGATATAGAATTTAGTTTAAATGTACACCCAAGCTCCTTGTTTTTCTTCATTTCAAAAAAAATAGTTTTGACTGTGATTCTTCAAAATTCTTCATTAACATCTTGATATTCTTTATGCATTATCTATTTTGCTTCTTTCGAGTCAGTGATACTTCAAACTATTTATTATATGCATCTTAGATGTCTTAATTCTCATTTAATTTGTATCCTTCATTATCTGAACCTGAACTTCTTGAGATATTATAAAATAAAGAATCAATAGAGATAATAAAAATAGTAAAATTAATGAAATTCTTCAATTTATCATCAGATCTCTCAACCACAAAATCATCAAAATCATCCCATGTGACTTGCATGGTTTTATCCTTTTCTTCTTCAATGTGTTCGCACCTCTTGAACCATATGATCAAATTTATGATATTCATAGAATTGCACATTACTTAATTTTTCATTATTGATTTTTTAATCTTTTTTTATATATTTATTTTCATGATAATTTGAAGGAGATGACTTCTTTCAAAAGATATTGAGTTACTTGGAGCATTTTTCTTAAAGTGTTCTTTATATTTCTTAATAAAATATTTAACCAAATCAAGATCAATTCACTATCATTGTCATATCTATTGTTGATTTCAATATTCTCAATATTAGTGATTAACATAATAACTTAGACTTCCTTTTTTTATGATTTATTTCGTAAGTTTGTAGATTACCAACAATTTTGTCTAATTTCAATTCATTTACATCCTTCTTCCCTCAATAGTGGTAAATATAGGTTGGAATATTTTTGGAAGAGATCTAAAATTTTTCATAATTACTCTGAGTCAAATATTTTCTTTTCCAAATTAAAAGATGTGTTGACAATATTATTGATTTTGCCATAAAAGTCATCAAATATCTCATCATCATTTATAGTCAAATTCTCAAAGTCTTTTGTTAATTTTTTGATTTTTGATACATTAACAGAAGTAGTTCTATCATACGTGGTTTTTAAAATATCCCATGTCTCTCTAGCACTCTCATATATACTTATATGTCTAGGCTCGATTGTGTTTACCTTATTAAAGATCACATAAAGTGTTTTGAAGTTCTATTAAACATTCTTGTTCAACAGTCATTTAGTATTTTTCTGTCTTTCAAATTTTTAAGTTCGTCAATGGGGTTACACATAGACGTCCATATTTTCATACATAAGGATACACTGAAAGCTCTCATCTTGGCTTTCTAACAGGTATTATTATCCTCTTCTAGTGGAGGTCGCCAATTGGTGCATTCACTCTCTCTAAGAATATCCATTGAAACTGATAAGTATATTGAATTTGAAAGAACTAATATACTTTGACACTAATAAAAAGCTAAGAATGTGTGGACTATTCAAAAAATGACAAACTAAGTACCAATTACCAAAGCAATCAAGAAATTAAGTACAATAAATAATCTCCAACAATCAGTCAAAATGAACATAAAGATTTTAGTATGGAAAATCCAAATAAAGTGAAAAATCACAGAATAGTTACACTATGAATTTTTGTTTTTACAATCACTTGTCCCACAACTAGTAGACATCCACAATTATTTGTAATACGATTAATTACAGTCAGACCCCTTATAGTATTGGGGGTGTGTAACTTAACATTTCTGAAGTTTGAAACTCTCAAAAAACCCCATGAACTATTAACACTGTTAGTGAGGGTTAGTTATTTTCACTCTCCTTTTTTTTACTAAAGTATACTCCTGTCCCTAAAATTTCTATTCTACCATCATTCCTCTCTTTAATCAGCACACTCCATCTCTCTCTTTCTCTCCTCTCTCTCTCTCCCCCTCTCTATCCCTCTCTCTCAGTCACTCTCTCAGATAAAGAGAGAGTGACTGAGAGAGAGGGATTGAGAAGGAGAGAGAGAGAGAGGAGAGAGAAAGAAAGAGAGGGAGTGTGCTGGTTAAAGGGAGCGATGAGAGTAGAATAGGAATTTGAGGGACATGAGTGCATTTTAGTAAAAAAAAGGAGAGTGAAAATAACTAACCCTTACTAAGAATGTTAGCAGTCTAGGGGGTTTTTGAGAGTTTTAAATTTCAAGAGTGTTAAATTACACACCCCCAATATTACATGGGTCTGACTGTAATTAACCCTTTGTAATAATCTAAGAATATCTCTTTCTAACTCACTAGAATACCACGAATAACATTCCAACTTTCAATCATCCAAATAATCTACCCTTGTTCATAATACAATCACATATCAATAATTAGTAAGTTTATCATCGATCTTGAAAATTATGAACTCTTCAAGCTTCTATGATTTTAGTTGCTTTGCTTGAGTTGTATTTTGATAAGTATCATCTATTTTGAAGGTGAGTTTCCTCTTTACAATTAAACTCATATGTCCAAATAAACTCCCCTCTTCAAATAAAGACCAAATTCTTCTTTTTAAATCCATCCATCCATCCTTGATCCAAGTGAACAAATAATAGTTTTAGTCCAAACCAGATACCCAAAATTCGAGTAAAATCAAATATAAATTCTCAATTATTTCAAATAAATAACCGGATCTTATAGCTATTGTCCAGAGCCACTAATGGGAACACATATGGGAACACCGGTGGTTTTACTAGTAGGTGGGTGCAATTTTTCTCAGTGACATGAGCCATTGATGGTTCTACTGGTAGTTGCTCTCAGGATGGTTTAGTTTATTAAACTACTAATAGGGTCATCTGTGAGCTCACTGATAGGGTCATTGATGGGCCTAGGATTTTCAATCCGTCCAACGACTCTTCTTTTCTTTGAAATGACGATAATTTATCTGTCTAAACTTTATTTTGGCCAAACTTGGTATCGTTACAAAGACCATTCTGAGCTCTACACCTTTATAGTTAACTCAATCATGAGATTTAAACTATAGTTTCATCAAATCAGTCATATCATTCATATTGGTTGTATCCGTTATTATCAATTACTATCTTTATATGATGCGCTCAATTGCTTGGCCTTTCCTTCATATTTTTGGCATTTTAGCTATGCGTGTAGGATAAAAATCCGAAGAGATAAATAAAATAAATCTTGCATATATCACAGATATAGGAGTAATAAGTTTTGACCATGTTGCGAATATAGAGATGGACCATGCTTCCATATACAACACAATACAAAAGAGCAAAAAAGCATGTATTGATTTAGTTATTGTTTCTAAAGAATTTGTTTGGAGCTATTTAGTGGAAGAGGCTGTATTTTTTGAAATATCCCATACATTTTCAGGACCATGACGCTTTATTCTTAATATTGTTCTCGAACATATGTGGTATTCAATCATGAAAGGCACATGAGTATAAGCTTCAGACTTGAAATCCTATTACATATGGTGATCCAGTAATCATCTATGATCTCTATAGTTAGGTCCTGAAATTTTAACTGCATAACCTAAATTCATAAGCCTTCTAGAGTATATATTATAGGTCCTCCATTCAGTCCCCTTATAACCCCATTAATTATTTCATGTTTTAATGTGAATCTATTGTAAGTATCACATTAGATTCCAAGTTCTAAATAATCAAGAATGACTTGTTATAGGGCTAAAATACGGTTAAATAAATATTATAATATATCATAACCCAATCCATCCTCATAAAAAATATGTTTTTAGGAGTAGAACCACCTAAATTACACTAGATAGCAAGTATAAGCCTCTCAATGTTCAAGAATTTCAAGTTTAGGATTGTCTAGAATAGTTACAACAACACTTTGTACACAACATAACTTTCCAAATATACAAGATATGATAACGAGAGTTTAACAATATATCCTCATATATTATCCTTGTATGTACAAAATTTAAGTATCAAAGAAGATTATTTGGGCATTGAAACAACTCTTAAGACATGAAACTTGTGCACAATGATAACAACGACATGTTTGTGAGAAATAATAGTTCAATCTTAGAATACTCCATAAATAATTCTAAAATATCCTATGACTCCACAATATGATAATATAGATTAATATAAAATTTTATATAAAAATATAGAAGTTTGCATAGATAAACATCCAATGGAACAGATAGTCTCTGGATAGTACAAAACTAGATACATTGGGAAAGTTCACTCATAAGTGACCAAATCATATCATTTCCTTATGAAATTTAATGTACAAATATGTGACTCATTAGTCTAGTTGTGTACAAATTTGAATATAAAATACTTTCATTTGATATTTTCCTCATAGCAAATATATGGTCAATTTTTAGCCAGATTTAGGACTTATACTATTATTAAATTCACCTTACAACTTACTATTTCTCCAAAAAAATGCAGGAACAACAATAACTAACCCTTTTTTCCCATGTACTTGGGATATGTTACCTGAACCAAAAAGAAATCACGTCGAATCGGTTATATGGATGATTCTTCTCCACTGATTCTTATCAAGCAATATACCTTCATTTAAATCTTTAATATCCATATCATTTATATCACCTCCTTTCATGTCTTATTTAGTCATTACTTTGCTATTTTAATTGTCCTATTTTCATAAACTCCAATCGTCGAACTAGTGTATCTATAAGTATACATTGCAATGACCAAAGCATCACAGATAATTTTCTCACATCTTCTCTTTTATGAAGATTATATATATTTTAGAAAGAATATCGTTATTTATTAATTTATCTTATTTAGTATTACATTACATCCAACGAAATATATGCATCTCTAATGTACTTATCTTCTGTGAATGACAGTCCCTTTATAGCTCAGAATTATTTGTAATATATGCATCTTTAATGTACCCATCTTCTGTGAATGGAAGTCCCTTTATAGTTTAGAATTTTACATCAAATACCAAAGTTGGACTAATCACAGTCTTCTAAAAATTTTCATTTAGTTATAACAGAATATTGTGGTTGCATAAAACTCATATTACACTTCTCCATTTAAATTAATTAGTTTGGATACTATAGTTAACATCATTATCGATCTTTCCAAATAAATACCTAATAATATAACTTCTGGACATATTATAATGAAATAGCTAGTTACCTATGAAATTTTAGAATTTTTAATGAATTATTGACATGCATGATTATGAGTGCAAAGTACGTTATTTCATATGTAATTTATGCACTTATAACCCACTTTTGTGATTTAATGAATGATGTTAATAATGTATTATACATTCTATTAAATCCTCAATTTGACTATATAACATAGCTTAACAAGTGTTTTGATATGTTTTTGTAGATTTCGGAGTCAAGATAAGAAGAAATAAGGCATGTACAGTTCTGTACACATGCACAGGTCAGATGGCTATCAACATTTATCTGATTGTTGTTATTAGCTATTTGATTGCTATTGACAGTCCTAAAGATTTTCAAACACTGAATTAACATGCAGCATACTGTCAAACCTACTGTCGAAACCACTGTTGACAATGTTATTATCCTGAACTCACATGTGAATGACAGTCGAAGCAACTGTTGCAACTATTGTTGACAATAATAGACAGATACATAGATATAACTCTAGATTGGGATGACTATGAGTTTTCTTGTACTCAAAACATTAAGGGATAGTATTTGGTTTTAAATACCCCTTATATAACGTATTTGAGAGATATAGAGAGATAGATAGATCAGAACTCCTTTAGAGAGATTGTTTTTCTTCTTATTCTTCTTTATTATTGAGAAAACTCATATTCTTGCTTTTCAACTATTGTGAGTTTGAATAATTAAAGAGTTTCTTCCTTTTATATGATTATCCCAATAGCCGTGAGTAAACTAATTCATTTTCGGAACAAAATGGGGACGAATTCTAGATCTTCAAACTAGTTTGGTTTAACTAGCTTTTAGAGTTTTTATTGATATATGATCTTATTTTGATTTTTCCTATTTATATTAATTGATAAAAAATTATGACCTTTGACTCTTGGATAGTTTATATTTAGGTATAATTACTACTTAACTTTTGATGTGCCATTGACACTTAATGCATGGTGCATACTTAGATTTAGTGTAATTATTTCATTTAATTAAGAGATTATTCTTAGAATCAAGTTCAAGTATACATAAAGGCATAGGGATGGTAATTGACACATCCATGGGTCAATTTTTGATCGAACCTATACAAAATTTTGAATTAAAAATAAAAATTTTATTTTTCTAATTTAAAATTTTGTATAGGTCGGACCAAATTTTAGCTCATGGACGCATCTATTACCATCCCTATAAAGACATAAACATTTGGAACAAACATAGAAAAATATTACCTTTTAGAATTTCATACTTTAAAGAATAAATTTTTGATTAAATTTGACTATGTGATCTATTTAGTTGAGATAAATTTTGCATTAGGCAACCAAGAGAAAATTTTGGAGGAGTTCTCCCATCCATGCTGATATTCTCTCTGTTATTTAAACCACTTAATTTTTTTTTTTGCTTACAACCAATATTTTATCTTTTCTTAACTGTAATTCTTCATTGAAGTGTTTATTACTTTAGATACAAGATGTTCGAGAAAAAAGATCTTAAATTGATTCCCAAGTGCTATTTGTCGGTCTCCTATGCCTGGGAGTGTACAAATTCGATCGCATCAATGCAAACTACGCATTTTATTCTTAGTTGTTCATAATTGAAGATAAGCTAGAACTGTGCAAAATCGAGTAATTTAGTCAAAAGATGCACTGCAAATAAGACATAACGCAATATGAAAACTCATGGAATATCTAACTTATCTTTTAAAATTTATTTTTAAGTCTTCAAAAGGTTAAGTATAAAGAAATAACTTTCAACCCTAAGTTTTTGAAAGTATTTTAAAAGAAACGCGGTGACATGTTTTTTGAAAGAGAAATTTTTGCTCTTACCTTATTTCAGATTGAGTACTCCTTAAATATGGCGGTGATAAAGCGTTTTGATTAGAGATGGTAATGGACACGTCCACAGGGCAAATTTTATCATGTCTCTAGTAGTTGGTTATTCATATAAAATCAAATTATCAAACTCTAGAAGATTTGTAGAAGATAAGATGTAATTAAATAATTATCAAAGTTATGATTATCATGGTATTAATTATTAAAAAATTATAACTAAAATTAAATTTTTGGCATGTTGGTTAGGGGCATTACACAGTGTCTAATTAATAACAATAGGGACTCTTTTAAATGAATTATCCACACTTCTGAACATGATTTAATCCTACAAATGCTTCGTATAAGAAACTTTATTTGATTTAAAAACTCTTACGTGTTTGAAAACTAAACTATTGTTTGAAAATATAATACATTTAAATGACTCAACTTTTTAACCACATCAATGGGATGAGCTTCTTTCGTTAATCGTGTAGCGCATGTAAATCATGTTCAAACCGTGTGGTCCCATTTTATCTTGTAGGATGTCTCATTTTTTAATACTAATCATATATATTATTCATAACATACAAAAATTATTTTTAAAATTGACTGTGCAGGGTGAACTCCGCTAATGTTGTGTATAAAGTTTTTTTATTTTTATTTTTTCATTGTATGTTCCAAATCAAAATAAAAAAAGAAGATTATGATATACTTATTACAGTCAGTATAAAATATCACATGATATGAATCAAAATTAAATCCGATTTGATTCAATTTGGGTTCGTACAGGCTATCCGAAATATTTAGGAGAAAATGGCTTATAGTTATTGTCGCTGTTTATAGTGTGCACGGTGATGCTCCCGTTTTGGTCAAAGGGTTTCTTCAAAAATCAGAATGGCATTAATGGGGTCAAACTAAATTCCAGCCTTAAAGGATTCAAGCGAGAAGGACAGGCGAAGAAACTTATCCGCCAGCTACAGCTTACCACAACCCCATGTTTTTATTTGTTGTTTAATGAACTGACACCTCAGCTCTAAGCTTTCAGCCTGCTCTCCTCAGTCGGCACAGCACACCACAGCACAGCACCAGATACCCGAGCACAGCATCAGCTCCCCCTTCTCTCTCCAAAGATTCTCCCCCCCATTCCTTTTTGTCTACTTTCCTAAATTTTATTTTTTCAACAATTAAATTTTATTCTCATATATCTGCTAAGCAGAGGATCTTGTTTTGTCTTTAGTTTAACTTATTCTACTAATTTCTTCTTGTTTTCTTTCTGATTGAGTTATTCCTGTCTCTTTGGCTTGCTTGCTTTGGATTTCTAGAAAAGCTTTGAAATTTTTTTAATTTTTGAAAAATCTGTCATATTCATATTTATTCTTGAGCTGTTGCTTTTGTTGCTGCTTTAACTCACTTTTTATAGCACACCCATTTGAGCTTTCGATTGCGTGATTGGGATTTTGTTGTCTGTTCAAAATTTTTTTGAAGAAAAAGGGAAAAGAAATTGAGATATGGGGAGGTGGTGTTTGTTGATTGGGTTGGTTCCTTGGATGCTGATGGTGGTGTCAGTGAGTGGAATAGGTGCCAACTGGGGGACTCAGACGAGCCACCCGCTGTCGCCGTCCATTGTGGTGCAGATGCTTAGAGACAACGGGTTTCAGAAGGTGAAGCTGTTTGATGCTGAGGACGCAACCCTGGATGCGCTGAAGAACACCAAGATAGAGGTGATGGTCGGGATTCCGAATGAGTTGCTGCAGAGCCTGGCGACGAGCATGAAGGCCGCGGAGAATTGGGTGGCCAAGAATATCTCAGGATATGTTAGTGATGGAGTTGACATCAGGTCTGTTTCTAATTTGGTAATGTTTTAATTTATGGTTGCTATGTGATTGATTAGAGTTTGATTGATTTTGCTGCTTATAACACTGAATTTCTTATATGCAAGTATATAATTGATGTTTATTACATTGCTGGATGAAAATATCATGTATCAATTTGGTTGCATCGGTATGGTATGTGGCTACTCAGCGCTGTAGATTTCAGTTAGATGTTTCTATCTTTAACTCCAGTATGAGTTAGTGAACATCGATTGCTTTTTTAGGTATGTCATTAGTTTGCCCGAAGCAGGCAGCTTTCCTATGCAAGCATAGTTTTGATACATATTGGACTCCATATTGGATTGTTTTGGTTGAGTCCAAATAATTTCATTAGCCTATAGTGAGACAGACTATGAACAAATATTTAGCAGCTAGAGTGGACTATTTTTAATCACGAAGTCTCTTTTGCATGTGGGGCGGTTGAATATTACATGGTTGAGATTAGACAAGCGTCTTGTATGCTCCTTGCACAACCAATCACACTGCTAAACCCAAACCATATTTCTTTTATGATGCAAGGAAACATGTTCCTACAACTTTTGTGTCCCTTAACTCTAGAGAAGAATGGACTATTCCTCAACTAGAGAGACATGTTCCAGCACTTGCTTTGTTGGCGAATATCAGTTAAATGATGGGACCTGGCTCACAAGGATGGGGGTCTGGAAACTGAAATCGGCATTAAGCACGAACATTAACCTATAGTAATCACAAAGAAAAAAATGCATGCATAAGAATCCTTTTGCGCTGAACCCATGTTAACATCATCCTACTTGAAACTCCACTCATATAGTATGTTATTTTAAGAGTCTTTAACCCAATATTCCCTCTTCCAACCCACACCCACATAAGAAAGCTGCTTTTCCATATGACTTTGTAAAAAGATCAGTGTGTACCTTTTTAGATGCTTTTTACATTCCCATTCAAGCAAGTATTGCTAACTGAAGCATCTATACCTTTATTCATCTTAATCCTACTAGATAGGAGGGCTGAAGATGCGTACTATGTATGTAATGCCCCCAACCTCGAATCTGGATAGTGGAATATCGATAATATATTTGTAGAAATATGTTAAGCCTCTAGTGTAATATCAATAGTTAAAATAGTTTATAATTAACTATGGATTATTTCCATAAATGACTGGCTATGAATACTTTATGAGTTTAGAAGAACCATTATAAACAATACTAACTCTTGTCTCATATCTGATATGCGACTATTAGTTATAGATATTACTTCTCCCTTTTTAGGATCTGATGTTCTCATCAAATGGGTGTAGTAATATACTAAAATTTTACTAGACGATGTGAGATTATAGAGATAACCCTATGGATTCTAAAGATAGCTTCCACAGATTCAAGAAGTGGCCCCCACTAATTTATGTAGTACTTCGTTCCATATAATATTTAGCTCCATGTGACTTAGTTCCGTATACTTCCGGCTGGAACCTCGTTTTGATATCACTTTGTAATGTTCCTTGTCTGGAATGTGGATAGCAAGTCGCTAGCATATTCATAGAAATATGTTAAGCCTCCAGTATAATATTAATGGTTAAAATAGTTTATAATTAGCCATGGACTCTTAATAAAAAGCCTTGCTATGATTACTTTATGAGTTCAGGAGATCCATTATAAAATACATTGACTTTTGTCAGATATCCAATGTAGAACAATTAACTATGGACATTACAATATACTTTAGCTGCAGTGTGGTTATGTTACAAATTTTTCGCTTATCAAGCTCTGTCAGTTTATTTTTTTGGTTAACTCATTATCACCATACATGGTGCAACGCACTTTTGCTCTAAAATGTGTGGAATTTCGCACATTGATTGCTATTCTACTGAACAAATAAAGATACTAAAACAAAGAAAATAAATTCTACTTTAAGTTGCCCATATCTTCAAGTCTATCAATAATTCGAGATTTGCTTCTGTCAATGTGTTGGCTAAACATCTTAACATTCTTTATGTTACGCAATAAGATATTATGAGATGGGCTTTTATGTAAATGTCAATGTATAATATATTAATAAAAAGGAGGTAAGATGCTAGACACTCATCTAATTTCTCCCCAATTTCATCTCTAATTCTAACTCCGATACAAGTATCAGAGCCACCTCTGTCATGATCATCTGCACAATCATTATCTTATTCCACTATCAACAACAACAACAACAACTAAGCCTTTTATCCCAAGTATTTGGGGTAGGCTAAATGAACCAAAAAAAGAATCACGCCGGATTGATCACTTTGATATTCTTTCTCCATTCATTTCTATCAAGTAATATCTCCTTATTTAAACCTCTAGACTACATATTTTTGCGTATCACCTTCATCTATATTTTCTTCAGTTTTCCCTTCGTTCTTTTAACTTATCTTACATTGATAAACTCTTCTCTTCGAACTGGTGCACTTGTAGGCCTACGTTGCACATGACCAAACCATCGTAAGCGATTTTCTCGCATTTTCTCATCGATAGGAGCTACACCTATCTTAACACGAATATCTTCATTTCTCACTTTATCTCTCTCTAACGGAGCATGCGCATCTCTGCTACATTTATCTTCTGTGAATGACGTTTTTTTATAATCTTATTCCACTATCAACAATTATTTTTTAAATCACACAATATCCACAACCCCAATATCTTCCATGACATTGATTGATCATCTTCTCACCTTGTTATCGACCACTATCACCTCATTAACTTTGGGCTCGACCACTGTACCTCCCCGATTTTTGTCGACCTCATTGATCATCACCTTCTTAGTACTCATCAATGATTGAATTCATTGATAATCGACCTCATGTTCTCAACCGTCACCTTCTAACCAACTGACTATCGAGATCGATTCACGATTTATCTCTGAATCTACTAGACCAATCGAACTTCGCCTTGGATCACCTCCCTCATCCACCAATCTACGATCAAATTATCAATCAAGTCACTGCTGATGAAATTATCGATCGATTGACTCCTTCAACATCGTCAAAACTCTACGATAATAAAAAAAATCATCGAAACTCCTCGTTCACTCTAACTCAACCCCGATCATCCACAGACTTCACCTCACAGCTTTGACCCCACAAGCCAGTTTCCGCCATCCATGCCGACCAATACGACTCCGATCACCATCACCATCGGTCGATCTATCATTATCGATTCATCGCCTCCTTCATTGATCCAGTCTGTATTCATCACCTCTTGTTGCCTTAATCGATCCTCGATTCACCCCTGCCGCTCATCAAACCATGCCGCCTTCATTAGATCCATGCTTCCTTCATCAGATTTATTCTTCTTCAACTCCTCTCATCTCTCTCTTGTAATCAAATTTGATAAACTCTGCTATTGATCATCCTTGCTACTAATCCATACTAGAAAGGTATTCTTTGTTTGTGCTAATGTGGGTCTATTTGATAGAGGTTGTGTGGATTTGATGAAAGTTGTGTGTTCTTAAAAGTTGTGTCAAGGAGGACCTGAATTGGTGGTTGGAAGATTGTCAGCATGGCAGATTCGACAAGTACAATTGAGAAAAGCTAATTATTCCCGAGTTTATTACTAGTAAGATTACTTTTAAGAAGTTGAATAGTAATATATATCTATAGTAGAGAAAGATTGTTGAATTAATCTAACTAGTTGAGGAAAGACGAGTCATCTGTATATTTATCTCCTAGTTCTAAGACGGAATGGTTGGAGCAAAAAAGTGCTGCCGTCTTTGGCCAGTTGTTGAATATTATGGCAAAAAATATAAGATTTTGTGATGCATACATTGACAGTGGAGGAGATGTAGAACTATGTTGACGAGCTCTATTCAGGTAAGAATAATCTTATTTGAGCTTTTGATGTTATTAGGGAGATATTTTGGGAGAGAAGGGAAACAAAACCTTGTCTCACTATTATGAATATTTCAATGACGTATATGAGGAGCTGAAGGTGTTATTTTTCATCTCCCAGGATGTGAAGAAGTTGCAAAAGAAATGAGATCAGTTAGCAGTGTTCATGTTCCTAAAGAGTTTGCCATGAGAGTATACTTCTACATGTCATCATGTGAAGGTGGTTCTATAGTTCTCTACTAGAGACATCAATTTTTTCCTTGCGTCTTCCTGTTAAAGAATTATAATGGAAATGAGTCTCATGAGCGGTTAGATCTAGTCGTTCAATAGAGACAATTTATGGCAACTAGTAGAGATCGAGGATGATTTGGTGGTGCTGGAGGTGATCTTGGTCGTGGAGGTCATTTTGGTGGCAAAACGGGAGATTTTGGACGAGGATGACATTTTGGTGGTGGCAGAGGTTAAGGTGGTTGTTTTGGTGGCAAAGCTAAAACTTTTGGTTGTGGAGGAGCAGAAAATTGGTAAGATATGAAAACTTGCTATAACTACGGAGGCTCCAGATACACGAGAAACATGTGCTTAGAACTATATGGTAGGACTTTGCAAGTTGGTTATTTTGTTAATGTGGTTAGGGACCAATTTTCTAAGATTCCAGAAGTGTTCTAATGTCAAATGATGAGTTCCGAAAATACAAGGTGTTTTGGTAGTTTTAGACTACACAGATAATACATCTTCATCTACTATTACTTTGGAATGGTCAGGTAATCTTACAGTATATATCACTTTCATAGCTCATACTACTTGGAGTGTATCTGATCACATTGTAGGAAATAATGATGTTATATATGACTTATCTTTATCTTTATTACTTCCCACCATAACTTTAGCAAATGATACTACATCTTGTGTTAGAGAGTGTAGGCACAACTAAGACTACTATTTCATTACCATTGTCATATGTTTTTTATGTACCCAATTTTCCATTTAATTTATTATCTATTGGCAAACTTACACAATCCTTAAATTATTCAGTAGCCTTTTTTTCTAATTGTGTAATTTAGGAGATTAGGACACAGAGGACAATTGGCACAGGATGTAAACAAGAGGTCTGTATCACCTGGAGACTGGTGTTGATTCAGTTTCTTATGTAAGCTTCATTTCTTTGTGAAATTTCTGTCTTCGGTCTGGTTTTAAAAAAAAATTAGTTTCCTAGTTAGGTCAAGTATCGTCTCTTGAATGTACGTCATGTCAAATAGGTAAACATCATCATGTGCCTTATCCATTAAGAGTCAATAAAAGGGTAGGATATTTGGGGTCCTTGTTCTATTAGTTCAACAATTAATTTAAAATTTTCACTATTTTTAGATGATTTTTCACATGTAAATGGTTATATGTGATGAAACATCGTTCAGATGCGCTCTATATTTTTCAATCTTTTTATAATAAAATCAAGAATCAGTTTGGTATATCTATTCATATGGACTAATGCCGTAAAAGAATTTTTTTAGTTTATATTTAATGCATTTTATGTTAGATATTGGAATTAATAGTCAAACCTCTAGTTCTTATACCTCACAACAGAATGGGGTGGTTGAATATAAAAATTGTCATTTGCTTGAGGTAGCATGAACTTTATAATTTTGACATGCACGTTACCAAATATTTTTAGGAGATATAGTTTTCACAACTTGCTATTTGATCAACTACATACCCGCTACAGTTTTTGATACTCAGATACATATTTTGTTTTTTATCCCAAACTTGATTTGTTTTCTTTACTCTCTAGAAATCTTAGTTGTGTATGTTTTGTTCATGATACCAATCGAACCAAATTGGAGCCTATAGTGTTGAAATGCATATTTTGGGGTATTTAGAGGTCAAGACTCAAAAGCATATATATGCTGCTATCCCATTTGCGTAAGTTAGTGACCTCTACTCATGTTACATTTTTCGAGTCCACACCATTCTCTGATACAGAGTCCTCCAAGAGCACATCATTAGAGTTATAAGACAACTTCATGTTCTTTTTAAATAGCTCTCCACCTTCATCTGCTAATGTGGATGGTATGCCTCATAAATATGGACTTGTGTATAAAAGACGTGCCAAATCCACTATGCATGTACTGATTGTTCCTGAATCTCCAATCGCTGACACAATATCAAGTGAGAATTCTGAGATTTCGTCTATCAATTTTGATTCTCATTCTAATATAGATATTTCCATTTCTCAGCGTAAAGGAAGTTGCACGTTATATTTATTATATAACTTATGGCCAACTTTCTCCACATTATCATACTTTGTTTCCTCCATTGATTCTTACCCTCTTTCCAAGTTTGTTTTAGGAGCCATTTCACATGCTGGTTGGCGGGTAGCTATGAAAGATGAGATGCATGCACTAGAGTAGAATGAACTGTGGACACTTGTTCCTCCACTTCCAACTGGGAGGAAGGCATTGGATGTCGATGGGTATATATAATTAAACTGAATCCTGATGGTACCTTAGCTCGTCTTAACTCGTTTGGTGGTGAAGGAGTATTCCCAAACACATGGGTATAGATTACCTAGAAGCCTTCTCATCGATAGTAAAGATGGTTTCAGTTCGCTTGTTTATTTCCCTTGCTACGACAAATCACTAGCCCTTGCTCTAGTTAGATATTAAGAATTAAAGAGGAAGTTTATATGGGGCAACCACCTAGGCTTGTTATGTAGGCAGGGTGTGGCAAAGTCTGTTGTTTATGGTTGGGAACGATTCCCTCGAGTTTAGTTAGGAAGGTTTGGTTTTGTTATTTAGGAGTTTGGACTTTATTGATCTAAGAATGACCATTTGGTTTTCTTTCGTATCTATAGTGAAATGTGTTCTCTTAGTGATCTCCGTGCACGATGTTGTAATTATAGGAGATGATGTAGAGGGGATTGGCAATTTGAAGTCACATTTACAACTGAAGTTTCGAACTAAAGATCTAGGACTATTGTGGTATTTTCTGGGAATTTAGGTGGTTAGAAGTAAGGAAGGAATATCACTTTCTCGGTGAAAGTATTGGTTAGATGTGTTTTCGGATACATGTATGCTCAGATATAAAACTGCTGATACATCTATGTATCCAAACTTGAAATTATTTTCAAATTAGGGGAGTATTTGGAGGACAAAGGAAGGTGTAACAGATTGGTTGACTATTTATATTGCACAAAACCCTGTGTTTTATGAAAAAAAAATATATTGAAGTTGATTTGTAATGCCCCACTTTCCATAGTGTCGAAACCTGGAACGTTTGGCATCGAATAATAACTCGACAAGCCTCAATAATCATTACAGTCATATTACAACGGAAATATGAACAAAAAAAATAAAAATAAACAATAAATTTTCAATTAAAATAATAATAAATTCTTCTTCCATACATTTAATAAACTTGTGGCCATATGAACTAATTACAATTTGCTTATAAGAAAATAACACTACTGAATATGTCGTATATCTTATAACTGCATTTGCTCTTGAAAATATATTACGTCATGCTCTGTCTCCAACGGGTCTACCTTTAGGCAACAATCTGTGTCTGGATATGCATAAGCAGAATCGTCAGTAAATCAATCGAATAATTTATAACAAAATATATGAAAATAATAATATTTCTGCAACATATAAAATCATGTATAATTAACATTAGAATATCTCATGTCGTAACATATTATGTGATTTATCATTAGTTTTTCAGTTAACATATTTTAATTATGGTATTTAAAAATTTAAGAAAATATAAACTTAGCTGGTCTGAGTACATCCCGTGTAGCCCTAGAAAAAGGGAATAGTAATTTGATCGAAGCTTATTCCGATCCTCCCAAAAAGGAAAACAGTGGATATTTTGATTGGAACTTATTCCGATCCTCTCGTATAGGAAATAGTAGCAGTTTTAATAGGAACCTATCTCAATCCTCCCGTATGGAAAACAATGACAATTTTGATCGGAGCATATTCTGATCATCCCATAAAGGGAAACAGTGACGCAATTATGTTTAGCCATCAAATCATATAAATCCTCAATTTCCCCCACAACCCATTATATGTCAATTTCAGTATCACAGTTGTTAGATTCAGTAAATTTAGTTTATCATATGGATCAGTGATTATCACTAAAATTTAGTACTAAATAACAGTGATAGTAATATTAAGAAACAATGTAATAGTACAATAGTTAATAACTATCACCTATCACATATTATAGCAATCGTGTCTTATCATGCTTGCTCGGTATTCATTGAATTTCCAAGTACATAATTAAATTTTTAATAAAACAAAACAAAAAATATTGAAAATAAATTATAATTAATAGTATATTTACAGTGAATTATAAAACTCACTTTGGCCTTGATCTATGATGGATCTAAATCTTTGTTTGAAACCTCAAAGAGTGCTCCAATATTCCTTAGTTGAACTCTCTTCTCTTTCTTCCTCTACTTCTCTTTCTCTCATGTTTTGCTATTTTTTTGTTTGTTTGGGAAAAAAGTGTTTGTTGGGGCCTTTTTATAGGGGTTTAAGAGTACTATTTTGACTCATAGGAGGAAGGTCTAATAAGAATTCTAATTGGATTCATTATTCTAACTAAATTTAAATAGGAATTCTAAAAGATATACAAACCAAATTTGAATCCGAATCCTAATATTTATAGAAACCAAATTTAAATTACATCTAATTAATTGGATGAGAGTTGAATCCTACATTAATTAGGCTAATTTATTTTACTGCCTCAACTAGAATTTGAATTGGGTTTCTATTTAGATTCAATATCTAATCAAATTAGAATCCAATTTGTTAAATGAAAGCAATTAAATTCTTATTTTAATTAATTCTATTTGGTTTTTTTAATCATGATTACTTAATTAGATGAGTTAGTTTGGGTGCGAGGTGGGTGTTATAGGGTTAAAATATGTTTTTAAAATAAAATATTATTTTAAATGAATTATAAAATTAAAAAATATCACTCAAAAAAAGTGGGTGTTCCATGATTATCATGTGGCATGGGAAAGTATGATGCAGATATTACTGAGCTAAAGCACGTGTCTTTTGCTAGTCAACTTGCGGACTTGTTGACTAAGCCACTTAAAAGATCTAGGGTGTAGTTCATTTGTAACAAATTGGGTAGTATATGTTTTAGCTCGAGGGAGTGTGATACGATAAGATAATATGGGAGGGGATTTTGGGTAAATACGTTGAACGAAAAACATCAAATTGTAATGATCTTGTGCCATCGACGAATATACTATTTTTTTAAAAAAACAATGTGGAGGTTTTCGACCCCCTTTTATAATAAATATGAACGTGGGCTTCCCTTTATTGAAGTTGGGGTGAACATCTAGTTGTCTGTTGTACTTAGAGAGGGTTAGGAAGGAATAGGGGTCTTGGTAAGGGAATAATTCGTTTTTTAGGTCCCACTAGTGGTTTGGAGCTGAAAACAGAATAATGAAGAAAGGTGAATCAAAGTCTAGTCCCAGATAGAGGGAAGCAATGAAGTAAAGAAGGAACTCGAATAGGAAGGCATGTCGAGACTTGCTGTAAACCTTTAACTTGACCAATATATATTATATTAATAAAAGGGAGGTCAAATGGTATACATGCATCTAAATTCTCCCTTGTTTCATCTCTAACTCTAACCCTAACTTTGGGTATCACTTTATAAGGAAATAATATATTAGTTGAGTATCGTAAGACACGAAAAAATTTCAGAACTTTGCATTGCATATTTTCACAAAGTTTACAAGGGAATCTTTTGTGGCGATAACACACTATCTGTGGTAACTCTTCCATTGAATTCAATAATCAGATCAACCTCTCTTTTCACCTTTGACCTGAGTTTTTAATGACTAAGGTTCATTAAACCAACCTTTTTTAACATGACTGCACATAATGTGGATTCCTGCCACGATCTCAATAATCTCCGTAGTCCATCATAGCTCGTATTTAGCAAGTGGCTGATGTGGACTTCAAGATCAATTGTCACGACCCTAGGGAGCACGTGGTAGCATTATTACGAACAGTAGTGTATAGCGCGAGCTGGGCTTTCATGGTCATCACCAAGGATGGCATTCTACTGATAAAAACATGAGAAAATGTCATGATTATGCTGTTGTTAGTGCAGCATGGCTGGAAGCTGTCACATAATGCGAGCTTAATCTTCATACTGCAATTACTCAACCTAAGGTTCTATTTAGTTGTACATTTTAGCTGTTTTAGTGCCATCTAAGTAGATTTGGCCCGTCTTGTGAATTTGTCATGCTGGCACACTTGATGTTTTTTTCATTTCCCCTTTAGTAGTGCAACTAAAGTGCCAAGCCATCTATTTCTTTCATTCAAAGCTTAATCTTCTCGTCACAAAAAACAGTTCCTTTAGCAGTGCAATTTATGGTTTCTGTTCATTGCCTTACTGAATAGCGATTATTTATTCAGTGTACGTGATCCTCATAAATCAATTATCTATAAGAAACTTAAATGGCTTTTATGTAAAAACTCTGTTTTCTTCACTGTTAAATGGATGCCTCTGCCTATTAGAGGTAATTTTAGGATTTCCTCGTGGTTGTGATTTTTTCAACATAGAAAAGACAATGCTGATAATAAACCTGGGGAATTTAAGAGAATGAGTTACTTGACAAGTCTCCCACGGGTGGAAATTTGGTGAAGCAATAAAAAATTGTTATCTTCATACCCTGGCAATCACATTTTTATGCTCTACTAATTTCAAATACTTTAATTTCATTTTTTTTTTTCTAATAATGATTCTGATACATTGATGCATCGTAAATGATGATAAGGAATTTCCAAATGCTAGAAGTTTTGATGGTTTATGATAGTGATGTATATGAAATTTGTATACTATGAAAATTTCTTATGTATAGAGGATTAGCACTTTAATAGATATAATTAAAAATAAAGTTGATATACAAAGTTGATCACATTATTGTGTAATTGAACTTATAAGCAAAGGCTAAACAAGAAATTTTTGTATCTGAAAATCAATTTGATTTATGCAGGTGAGGTTTATGATGAAGCTATTTATTTATTAAGAGGGTTAATTGGACAGTGAGAGTAAAAGATACTTGCATACGCTTTTTATTGAAGTGTCTAATGGAAATATTAATGTGATTAAGAATATGTATCATGGAGAAGTTACTCGAATAACTATGGGAGTTGAGTTAGTACCTTTTCCTATCACCATATGTTTACACCAAGGATCGGCTTTAAGTTCTTACCCTTTGCATTAGTCATGGATGAATTTACTAAGCATATATAGGAAGAAATACCATGGTGCATGTTGTTTACAGAAGATATTGTATTATCGGATGAGACTAGGGAAGGAATAATGTCCAAAGTTGTGAAGAGCAAGTTTTGAAATCTAATAGCAAGGTTTGGAAACTAAAAAACATTTAGAATTAGCATAACAATGACAATATATATGTACAGTAACTTCAGCATATGTATGAGGAGGAATGAGTATGTCTAAATTGCTGGTTAAGATATAATTTGATCAAGTCATTTTAGATATTTGGGATCAATCATTCAAAATGCAAGAAGCTAGGGAGATTGAGGAAGATCTGATGCATAAGATCAATGTAAGATGGTTAAAATAAAATATGCTTTCAGAATTTTAATCTGATTGCAAAACACTGATGAAGTTGGAGGGAAATTCTATATCATGGGTACAAGACTAGCAATGCTTTATAGTTTAGAATGTCTGGATGAGAATGTTAAGATGGATGAGTAGTAATACAATAAGAGATAGGAGAATAAATGACTGCATCCGCAGTAAGTTAGAGTTCTTACTGAGGGTGAAATAAGAGAAATTGATTAAAATGGTTTGGACATGGACAAAAAGGGCTTATTAGTGCACTAGTCAAACGAAGTGATATAATCGTAGTTCCTGAAGTTAGAAGAATTAGAAGTAGGTCTAAATGAACTTGATGGAAGCAATTGAGGACATGGAAGTTGTTAACAATGGAGTTGGTCCGTAACTGAGCTAAATGGAAGAAAATATTCATGTGGCCGACATTACATTTTTGGGATAAAGATTTTATTACCGTTGATGTTGTTTGCGAGATCCTAATGTGTGAACCAGTTCAAGTCTCTTAATATCATTTAGTCTAGTGCTTGCAATATCGGGGTGGTCTTCTCTTTGGTCTGGACCATTCTGGAGTAGAGTAAAGTTCACTAACGCAGAACGGTAGCGAAATTAGGGTTAGTGTTTGAAAATTAGGATTTTTTTGGAGATATTGGGGAAGAACAGGAAGAACTTATAGGGTTTGAGAATCCACTCAGACGAATCCATGCCCACTCTCCACGAATCTACGAGGAAAACTTTTACTCAGTGAAATTCACGCCAGAAATTTCTCAAAATTTTCAAATATTCTTTATCTTTCTTTCAATACTTCATATAAAGCCCATATATATAGGAAAAGTCTAACAAACAAAATCCTAATAGAATCTAAAATCCTAATAAAATCAGAATTCTAATAAAATCAGAATCCAATCAAATATTCTAAAATCCTAACAAGATTCAAATCTATTCCCAAATCAAATCTGATCTCCATCAATTCTCTCCGGCTTCAAAGCATTCATCCCCGATGAATGCGGAGATAAGAAATGATAAACATGTCCGAATTGAACTGATTGGTATTTACGAAATATCCCAATTAGACCATGATGGTGGTCGAGAAATCATAGCTCGTGCATCACATCTGAACAAAAGTGGTGGAGGGAGAACTGGCTTTTTTAGTGAACTTGTGTCGAACCACGATAGATCTAAAAAGACACCTGTAATGGAAGTAGTCGAATATGGATCCCGTGAAATATCCAGGCAATAGATAGTAGAAGCAATTTTCATCGAAACTCCATAGAAATCTGAATGTGGAACGTATAATTTCTTCACAATTTCTGGAAGCAATCTCTTAGGAAGAACCAAAATTTTCACTTCATTATCAAGTACAAATTCCTGTAAAATATTACATGGATATACAACAAATTTGTACTCATCATTGCAAATTGTTATTTGTCTAGAGATCTCATCATGTATAACATGCATATCATGTAAATGTAATGCAACAAACTCAAGTGGTACAACTCTAAAAAATAGATATGTTGATTTCCTAAGATGGCATATATTAATCACCGCAAATGATACAACGTTACTACACTGTATGAGAACTTGATGAATTTCGGAAGGAAACTCCAAACGATCGCTAGAAAATGAAATATTAGGAGTAACCTGCCAAGATATGAGAATGATGCTTACTAGTAGCAATATTAGTGTCAACTATTTCATACTCGGTTTCTTTATCTACAATTGACTCTAAAATTCTAATATCATGTGGGGGTGCATTAGACTCTACTAAAATATTCTGAGTATCAGTAGTACTCTTCACAGTAGCATGATTTCAATAGGATTTCAATAGGAACATGAAGCTCAGTTGGTGCATGTGTATTAGACTCTTGTGTCTCATTAATAATATTATCATTAATAAAAAAAAGAATGGTAGTATCGGCAACAAGAATAGACATATTTGATTCCAATTGTAATTCAACTACCGTACTTTTCTTAGAAATATGAATTTTAATAACTCCTGAATTGTCAAATATGTATATTCTTGTTGATGGAGATGTGGAAAAAGAAGATGGTGATGGAAAATAAAATTTAGGTTCTGATACCAAGTTTGATGTAGGACGAAGGCAAAATAAGGATTAGGGTTTGAAAATTAGGTTTTTTTTTTTTGAGAAATTGGGGAAGAACAGGAAGAACTCATAGGGTTTGGGACTCCACCCAGGCGAATCCATGCCTACTCTCCACGAATCCACTAAAAAAGATTTTACTCGGCAAAATCCATGTCAGAAATTTTTTTAAATCTTCAAATATTCTTCATTTTTTTTTAATACTTCATACAAAACCCATATATATAGGAAAACCTAACAAATAAAATCCTAATAGAATCTAAAAACCTAATAAAATCAGAATTCTAATAAAATCATAATCCAATCAAATATTCTAAAATCCTAATAAAATCCAAATCTGATCAAATCTATTCCCAAATTAAATATGATCTCCATCACTCACTGTCAAAGTTTATGCTTGGGGACCAAATTTCTAGTTGATGAGGTGGTTGTTAGCAATGGAATCATTCTATGGGAAGGAGCTATTACTAATGTTAACTGGTATACGACTATGCCATAATGGCCCCTCTATGGTTTCTCATTGGTGCTCGCTGGTGTGTCATCAACAAGTCATAACTTCACAATAATCAATAACCAATTACATTCACTTGTCTATACTGGTAATTTGACAACTATGGTGACTAAGCATCATTAAGCTTGTGCTTGGTCATGTTTTGAGTATGAGGTAACCATCCAGAAATGGAAAAAGAAAAGCATTTCTTTTACTTTCTTCAAAATTCTGTTGACTGATTCTCTCTTTGGATGGTTTGGCACTGGAAAGAGATCAGTGACCAATTAGAATATATTCGGCAAATTCCAAATATTCCTATAAATTAATAATTTATATGCCATTGCTAATTGAAGGGAAGCCTTGGCGCAACGGTAAAGGTTGTCGCCATGTGACCTGGAGGTCATGGATTCAAGTCGTGGAAACAGCCTCTTGCAGTAAAAAAAGCAAAGTAAGGCTGCATACAAAAGACCTAAATGGTCCGTCCCTTCCCCGGACCCTGCGCATAGCGGGAGTTTTATAGCACCGGATTGCCCTTTTTTATGCTGTTGCTATTGCTAAGTTGAATGTTTATGTGATCTGTTTTGCTTGGATTTTAATGTCAATGTTGAGCAACCATGTGAGTGTACATTACCTTTGTTTTGTGCTTGCCATATGGCTTGCTGCATCTTTTTTTCTTAATTTACTTTATGATAGTACTTTCGTAGGATAATTGGTATCTATGTAGCATGTACTAATCACTGAAGTTAAGTTTGGTATCTATGCATTCATACATAAACATTTAGGTTCAGAAGCAGCAAAACTTTTGCATGTAGCCGAAATTTGTGATCAAGAGTGAACATACTAACTCTTTTTCCCGAGGAAAAATAAGAATGCAACTAATGAGCTTATCGTCGACAATCTTGATATTTAAACCTTTATTTGAATAGTTTCCTTGTTTTATCAATGTTTGTATGATTATATGGTGAGTATGGGGCTCATAATCTTTCAGCATTTACAACGTTGCTTTAATAAATTGGGTCCATCTAACAAATGTACCAAACAAGTATAGAAAGATAAGTGATCACTACAGGAAACAAAACATTAGGGAAAGAGTTCATGTTGAGGACAAGAAGATGGAAACTTAATTAAGATGATAATGTCTATGCAAAAGGAACAAAAGTAAAGCTGTTGAAATCCAGGTAAAATCATAGGAAATGCAGTGAGAAGACCTAAACTAAATTGGATATTATATTGAAGAGCTTAAGCTTGCAATGATATATAATTGGATATTAAAATAGTCTATCTTAAGGACTGAAAGAAAGTAGTTAAACAAGCTTTTCAATGCTCTGAAATAACAACAACCCACATGTAAATGTACCAACTTACACGGGTCAAATATAAAACAATTCAGACAAAATATTAATAGGATTCATTTCTGGATTTTGGACAACTACCGCATCTAACGCCCGTGACCATGTCGGAGCATGACACTCGTGTCTGTGTCCACTATCCCTATCTATATCATATAATTATGCTTTCCATTTTTTTCCCTCCCTCTTCTGTCCTTGATATTGATATGCAAAAAGGAATACACAGTATTTACTCAAAACTGCCTGTTTTGAAGATTCAAAGGGAGTATCTCAACGACTTTTTAAGGCTCTGAAATAGCCACAACCTACATGTTGATATGCCGGTGTCGTTGATGCACGCATTTTTCTTTTTTTCTTTTGGGAGGTATTGGCCTTTCACAGCTTGCATGTCCACACGCTGTTCACGTGAGGAACGTTTAAGCATTCTTACTGAGTCTTACTTCCTCTTGTTTTGGTCTACATACCTCACTTTGTGATCAGTATGGCCTCATTATATCATGATATTCTAAGTACTTCAAGAATGGGTTTGTATTAGAAGCAGAAAATATGTATCTTGATATTACAGACCCAATTGTCCACCCAACTGTAGGCATTGCTGCAGTAGTGATTGTTAGGGTTTACACAAACATTTGTAGTATTTTCGCTCTTTTTCACTAATGCCTCCCTGTGCCTCTCTGTCTAACTGGAAAGTTGATTCGTGAAAAGCCCTTTTTAACACTTTCCTCGCATATACACATTCCACAGGTTGTTGTTGCGTGAATCAAATAAAAGGCTAATGGGGAAGTTGAACCTGATTTTCAAGCCCTTAATGAGATGTGTGAATGATAAAGACACAACTAATTGGTATCAATCACTCTTTTAAATATCTTCAATACGGCCGATATCCTCCCCGATATATTGTTTTTCGGGGTCAACCGAACCGAGACGATATGTTAAAAAAGGAGGTTATATCATGATGTATGCATATCGGCCAATATTTGCGATATCAGCCAAAATGTAGCCCCAATATATATCACCCTAATATATCAACCGATATAGTTCATTTTTTTTAATTTTGATTTTAAGTTAAAAATAGATTTATTGTTCATACCCAGTATTGTTTCCATGTATTAAAAAAAAAAAGCCTAAATTCTTTCACTCCTTCTTAAATTAACCAGATTTTTAAATTATTTTCATGAAAACTTGAGAGTTAGACATGCAAAGAGTTACAAATGTTAGAGATCTATATTCCGGAACTTATTTAAGTACTATTCAAAACTTAAAATTTATTCCAAAATTCTCTCTCTTCTACTTCTTCTCTTTTTACGTCTTTACTTACTCTGCTACTGTTATTGTTGTCACTACTACTGTCATTCTTGTCGTTACTATTATTACTATCAATCTTTTTCACTACTATCCCACTACTATCGTTATCGTATCTGAATCTCAATTATTTCTATAATCTATATTTTTAACTTTAGCTAAATTTATTTTATAGTTTATTTTATTCTGTTATGTCTATATATATGAATATGTTATTGAATACCTTTATATATATATATATATATATATATATGTCATGCTAGATGAAATTAAAGCATCAAATTTATATATTTGATGTGTATATATAATTTTTTATATGAACGCCCGATATGAACTAGTAGCCCCAATGTATCGTACGATATTCACTATCTGATATGGAAAGAACCCATCCAATATGATCTCAATATCTAATATCTTGAACCATAGTATCAATGTTACAAAAAATTTGAAATATCGCCTGTGATGGAAACTCCAACCTTGACATTTTATTTAGTGTGAGAACCTCGACTTTATGCCATTCACCATAATTAGCATGTGCAAATTTTGTTTCCCTTGATAAAAAAGGGAGAAGAATTATATGTGGTACAAGACAAAAAGGGCAGTGATAGTTGCATGCGAGATCGCTTGCTTGAGATTTGCTTTTTAACTAGTTCACCATTTGGCAGATTTATTACTGAAAGGAGATTGGTGACCAGTAAGAACTATATTAGGCAAATTCCCAATAATTCATACATCTTTAATAATATTTATGCTATGCTAACTGGTAGAATGACTGTTAATAATCTGTTTTGCTTAATTTGTTTTATGAGAGGAAATTGTAGAAAGCAGCTAGCTGTCGACAATTACCTTTATACTCAGACCTTTATTTGAATTTTTTTTCCCTTATTTTATCAATGCTCATTTGATTTACATAACAACTATAGGTCTCACAATCTTTCAGCATTCTTTGCATAATAAATTGGGCCTATTAAATAGTGTACTAAACAAGTACCAGAAATGATAAAACACTAGGAGAAAAAGAAATATTAGGGAAAGAGTTTATGTCGAGGACAAGGCGATGGATATTTAATTAAGATGATAATGTGTATTTAAAAGGAAGATAATAAAGTTTAAACCATTGAGAATCATATGAAGGAGGTGAAGGTGACCTAAATTATACTGGATACTATACTGAAGACTTAGAAAAGCTTGCAATGGTAACTTGATCTGGGCTTTTGATATGAAGCTTGCTGAGAAATGTCGAAGTTGATTGTTATTATTGATGCTTTATATCAGTCTGGTTTATCAACTATTTCGATGCTTCTATTGTAGCATTACCCGATAAAAACTATTTTTTCTCTCATGTTGACAGGTATGTTGCAGTCGGAAACGAGCCTTTCTTAACATCGTTCAATGGTACCTTTCTGCCGACTACATTTCCTGCCCTCCAAAACATCCAAGGTGCTCTCATAAAAGCTGGCCTCGGGAACCAGGTCAAAGTCACCGTCCCTCTCAACGCCGACGTCTACGGATCGGCATCCGGCAAACCTTCTGATGGCGACTTTCGGTCTGATATCCGTGACCTCATGCTCGCCATCGTGAAGTTCCTCAGTGACAACGCTGCGCCTTTCACTGTCAACATCTACCCCTTCATCAGCCTCTATACTGATCCGAGCTTCCCTGTGGATTATGCCTTCTTCGATGGCACTTCATCTCCTGTAGTCGATGGTGGAACTACGTATTACAACATGTTTGATGCGAACCATGACACGCTTGTGTGGGCTCTAAAGAAGCACGGCTTCGATAATCTCCCCATCATCATTGGTGAGATTGGGTGGCCAACGGACGGTGACATGAATGCAAACCTCCAGTATGCTCAGAAGTTCAATCAGGGGTTCATGAAGCACATATCGGCCGGGCAAGGGACACCGATGAGGGCGGGACCGATCAACGCCTACCTGTTTAGTTTGATCGATGAGGATCAGAAAAGCATCCAGCCCGGTAACTTTGAAAGGCACTGGGGGTTGTTCTACTACGATGGTTTGCCAAAGTACCAGTTGAATCTGGGAACTGCAAACTCTGGCCTGGTTCGGGCCAAGGGCGTTCAGTATCTCGACAGAAAGTGGTGTGTCTTCAAGCCTTCAGCCAGCCTCGATGACCCGAAGGTGGCACCGAGCGTGAGCTATGCTTGTGCCAATGCAGACTGCACGAGCCTCGGATACAAGACCTCGTGTGGTTTTCTGGATGCGAGGGGCAATATCTCTTATGCATTCAACAGCTACTACCAGATGAACGATCAGGATGACCAGGCCTGTGGGTTCAATAACCTGGCGACCATCACCAACAAGGACCCGTCAAGCGGGAGCTGTAGGTTTGGGATTGAGATCATGGTAGAAGACTCCGCAGCCTCCTTGAGAGCCTCGCTGCTAGGTGCCATAGCTTCGTTCTTGTTCTTGTTGACGTTGCTGTAATTTTCTCTGATTATTGGATTGTGATGATTTGGTTTCTTCGATTCCTGATGGCTACAGCTTATGCTTTCGAAACAAACAGTACTGTATATTTAAAGGATTGAATCAGTAGGGGTAAGGATTAAATTCTTGGTGCACACAGGGAAATATTGAGGTTCGGTTTTGCAAAACAATGCGTAAGAGCTACATATATCGAAACTACATTGACCCTTCGCTATGATCCGAAAGCGATTCCAGTGACAGATCCCCCATGTCCGTGATCAGTTCATTGACATCAGCTGGTTGCTGCTGCGAACATTTGAACTTGGTTGCTGCTGGCAGCTGCTGTCGACATTCAAACTTGGTTTCTGCGAAAGCTTTCTTCAGCTGCTTGATCAGCTTGTTCTCCTCTTCCTCCTCCATCGTCTCCAGCGCCCACACCTTGAAGACATTGTCCATCGATTCGATCTCTCTCTCTTGAGAACCCAGAAGACTCGCCACACTGTCTTCCCCTTCTTCACCTCCATCGCTGCAAGCTACTTCGCCTGGTTCAGCGATTTCCATAGCGCAGGCTTCTTCAGACGGCTCCTGGTCATTGTGGGCAGCTTGAGCAGTAAGGCTCTCAAGCAGGGCCGCCCGCAGTGCGTCCCAGCTGCCGTCAGAGACCTGCGAATCAGATATCAAGCAGGAGTCCGCCCACGCAGCGTCTTCCAGCAAGATATCATCTTTCTTGGAATTCGATTCGATCGACTCCGTGAGGATAGCGGAGATCTCATCTCCTTCCACAGGCTGCATGTCTGCAGCGTGTGCATGCATAAGTGGAGAATGCACTCAGTGAGGCATAACAACAAACAAGTGGTCGGCATCTTTATGATAAAAAAGAGAGCAGAAAAGGAAGCTACAGTGTAGAAACTTGCCTTCGTCTTGTGGCATTGAAGTGGAGAATCTCAAAAACTAACTACAATTTTGGATCCTCTTTAATCTTCTACCATTGGAAAAGGGGAGGTGGATTCAATGACATATTCAAAATATTGGATTAAGAAAACAAATTAAATAAATAAAATGCCGAAGGCCCTGATCGGATCAAGTTTTATGGATTTGATAGACAAGAATAGAAAGGGTTTTGAGAAAAAAGATTGGAAACTTCAGTTAGGATCTTACCGTATAGTTGTTTTGTGCGACTGACTTGGGAGAGCAAAACTGCAATAAAGACGCCAATTCAAAATTACTTCTAAAGGGACTTAAAATTAGAGAGTTATTCAATGATTTGGGGAGAAATCATTGTCCAAAATATTTCCCTCAAGAAAAAACATTAATTCCGTTGCCGGGACTTGAACCCAGGTCTCTCGGGTGAGAGCCGAGTATCCTAACCAGCTAGACTACAACGGATTGCGAGTTATATAACGAAATTTTATTAAATATTAATGATGTGCTGGATCAATGGACTTATGACTGTTCGCGTTCTTGTTCCTGTTCCTGGAATCAGCATTAAGAGTTACAAAGAAGTTTTAATGATTTGACACTCTCATAGCTACCTCTTGATGGTCCAGCACACTTAGAATTCATAACGAGTATACGTTCATGGGATTTTTGGGATACCAAGTCGATCATGCTTCTCTTCTTTCCTTTTCCATGCATCTCAGATGATCTCTGTTCTCAAGTGTGGCTTGTAGATCATGAATCTAAAATTATGCATACCTGTTCACTCGGCTGCAGACTACTTCTAAAAGACCCTAAATCTATTTTGCCCTTACTATATATGTATCTACTTGTTCTCTCAATAGCCCTATTGCTCACCAAGAAAGTGCAAATTATATATATATATATATATATATATATATATATATATATATAGAGAGAGAGAGAGAGAGAGAGAGAGAGAGAGAGAGAGAGAGAAAATGGGAAATACACCGGCGGTGAAGGAAGTTTCCTTCACCGCCGCTTAGGTGGCCCAATAAAATTATTACACGTGGTGTCATTTAAAAGAATTCATTTATTTGTTATCTTGAATGACGCCCCGTGTTATAATTTTATTGGGCCACCTAAGCGGCGGTGAAGAAACTCCCTTCATCGCCGGTGTATTTCCCGTTTCCTCATATATATATATATATATATACCTATGAAAAAGTTATTTATTTCATATATTTTTCTTTTTCCAGAGTGGATCTCCTGTGTCCAAAATCTTTACTTTATGCTTCAAATTCTTATTATGTGATAATTCTTTAAATACTGTACTCTTGCACTAATTATTCCTTATATTTGCTTGAGATCTAGGTAATAATTCACTTATTTTATCTTATCTGTAACTGATATGATATGATTGGACTAATAGGATAAAGTAACATTAGACCTTACTTTGATCTTTTGAACATTCCGTATCTCAAGTTATGGATAATGTTTGGTGACATAGCGAAAACGAATATCCCAACTCTAAAGTACATGAAGAATCATGCAACACTACTAGCACATCATCACGTATACACATATAATAAAAGAAATAGGAAGACAATTACTAGCACTTCATCATGCATACACATATAATAAAAGAAACAGGAGGACAAATGAACAATTTAAATATTGATCAACTTCAAGTGTACGAGAGGATCCAAATTAAGAAATAATTTTTATTAAAAAATTAGATCTTAAAGTAGAATAGAAAAGAAATGCTACAGTATGAGTTATCGAAATAACAAAAAATGGATAAAATAAATCCTCTCATAACACTTACAGTAAAAATACCTATTAAGTCACTACTAACTCCTCGAGATATTATTCTAGGTATGGTTCTTCATCCTCTATTACCTACAAATTAGAAGTGTCTGGACATATCAAATCAAGGATGTTGAATGATCCAGCAAGTACATAAAAAAAAAAAAATGAGTAACATTCAAGCATACTATGCATGCGTCATGATATAACGAATAAAAAGAGATATCTTCTCATTTAAACGTAATATGATATTACTGTTATATCATGAATAACATTTTGGATTGAATCATTATCATGCTACGAGGTAATTGAATGAGTCATATTAATAAAGCAAAAGTTATGAAAGGAATTGCATACATGCTATGTGTCAATCATTATAGAATTTTTATTAATTAGTTTGGATCTATCCGGAGGAAAACACCATATTTTTTAAGAGCGTCCCATACATATTTGAAACCACCAATTCCATAACTTTTGATATTTCCTCAGTACATATTGATAGACACTCAATTACGAATAATGGACGAGTATATGTTTCGTGCCAAATCCCTCAAAATGAATAGTGATCTAGTAATCACCCGAAACTTCATATGTAAGGTCCTTAAATTTTAGTTGCACGACTTAAAAATGAACCTCTTAAATTTACGTTCAAATCCTCTTTTAAACTATAACTCACAAAGATAAGATAAAGCAAAAGGATGAGTCTCTCATCAGGTAAAATGGTTTTTTTAATTGAAAATGACAACAATATTGTGGATTAGTTTTAAACGAGTTCAAAAGGGTAGGGAAGCAACAGACGTAGAGTTTCCGAAGATAACGCCTTCATTATTTTGTGGGGCTCGGTGTATCGTGTGTATGTGATTTATTTTGGTCCCAAACAGTGGGCTCGGCCCAAAAGGTATGGTCCCCCTAGAAGCCCAGATCCATTATTATAGAAGAGAGAATAGTGTTCTGATTAATTAGATTCATTTTGGCAATTACAGGTCATGCATATGATGATGATAGACTTCTGGCTGGAAGCTGCTGCTGTTAATACTAATCCTAGAACACAAAAGAGAGCTTCCGTGTTCGTAACCAAATTGCGTTCGAACAATTCAATCATGCAGGTTCAATCAATTTTTCATCACATTTTGCTTGACTGAGAAATTTCCATTTTTCATTTTATATTCACATATAGATTAAAAAAAAAAGAAAAAAGAAAGGAAGGAAGAAAGAAAAATTTGTGTTACACTAGAACCTATTTATAGAATAGAATCTTAATATACAAGAAAAACTAAGCGAAAAAAGAGAAATTTAGAATTCTGCATTTACTTTCTTCATCTTTGAACTTTATTATGTAAGAAAATAAATTCAAAGAGAAAAGTGAAGTAGCACTTGCTTTTGTCCATATTTAGGATTTAATATAGAGAAAGCAACTAGAATTGTATTTAAGTGGCCATCATCGAGTGGAAAGATGACAGCTGACCTAAGTTTTTTTTTTTTTCCCCCTTTTATTAAGGAGACGTAAGTAAGGGGAGAGGCGGCTGAGGGAGGATGAGGAGTTGGACTTTTTGTTGTATATTTTATATTTATATTTTTGTTTATTTTAGGACAGAATTGGACATGAGTAAGTATTCTAATTTCAAAGTTAGATTCAATTTGATTTTATTGTCATCCATATTAATCATTCTCTGGGATAAGCTCAAACATAAGAATTTTAAAGATAAGACTAAGCTACTTTATAATAATAATATTATTATCACTATAATCATGAAGAATTTTTTTTTTTTTTTTTAAATAATGAATTTTTTATAAAAGTTAAGAAAGTTATTATCTTGGAATTATAATGGGAAGGAAGGCATCTTGTTTGATTGCAAGTTCATTAGTAAATCCTTGCAGGATGGCAGTGGAACCCCAAGATGAAATAAATCAACAAAGCGGGCGGGGGGGGGGGGGGGGGGGGGGGGGGGGGGGTTTATATAAGAAAGAAAGCTCTGCACTTTGTATAAGAAGGTTAAAGTAACTAATAAAGCTCCCTCCGAATTTTGCTTTATTAATTTGTAATGCGCTAAATAATATCCTGAAAATTTCAGCAATGTATTTCATTTCTAGGTGGCATTGCTGATTGATACCCCAAAAGCGAATACATGACTCTTTTTAACAAAGAAACACACATTTAGAGTATACATATAAAGGATTTTGATCTCTACTACAATCCATAAAAATATATAATATTATCCATAATACAATAATAGAAATGAGACACATACGATAGTGCATTGCTTGGTGCTTAGATATAATATTCATGCAACCAAAATAAAATAAGACTGTTTATATGAGGGATATGCGAGCAAAAGCCAAGTGCAATTACTACAAGCAAAGAGAAATATATAACAAAATGGGTGAAGCCTTCTACGATCTATTGAAAATCGACCTTCTTCTAGAAGTATAGATCGTCGACTAGCGATCAATCATGATGTCTTCTATTTCGACGTCTTGGTGTGTGAAGCTAACCAATAGTCACACCCGATAATAAATAATTTGAGCCACATGCTGAAAAATAATAATAAGAAAATAGAAATTTAGTATACGCCTCCCGGGCTTTACCATACTATGAGGGTTTATGCCTCTCGCACCTCCAATCCCTTAATTTCGTGCCACATGTGAAGGGAATTTTGGTTCAAGCTGCTCTACAAGAGCTAGGCTTCCGGTCCTTTTGGTGCATGGACCATAATATTTTATTAACTTCCTACTGAAAATTCACGATATGAGCTAAACCCAAAAATATTGTGAAAGGAAAAAATCTACCATATTGGGAATAACTTTCCAAAAAAGAATACAAGATCCCATATCTTTCAAGGAGAACCAGCTACCATTCCTTTGAATTGCACTCTTAACAAACTTGGTACTGTTACCGGTCAATATGAAATTATCCACACAAACCAGACAGTAGGAGATGGTAAAGCTGCAACTATAAGTAAAAAAAGAAGAATCTGTTTGGGAGTTTGCAAATTCAAAATCTAATATTGCAAGTTTAATAGCATTATACCATGCATGGAAAGCTTGTTTGATTCCATAAATAGATTTTCTAAGCTTACACAAATTATGAGGCTTTATTGGATCCGTGAAACCAGGAGGTCAACTTATAAAAAAAATCCTCCTACAAAATGTCGCAGAAGAAAGCATTTTTTATATCCATTTGTTGGATTTGCCACCCCTATATTACAACAATAGATAAAATAGTTCTGGTAGTTGCGAATTTATACACATGACTTAATGTTTGTTGATAATCAAGCCCTGCGAGTTGGATAAAACCCTCTTCCACCATCTTACCTTATACCTGTTAATACTGCCATTTGGATAAGCTAAAATACTCATTTACAACTACAATATTGGAATTAGCAGGAACTGAGACTAAGTCCCAGGTGTTGAGACATATTAGAGGCATGAGCTCGTTCGACATTGCATTAGCTAGTAAGAATCCAATTTTGCCTAACTTGCACAAGTTGGCTAACTTGAAGGTAGGAGAGTGTGTTTAGTGACTAGGAATATCTGTTTAGGTTTAAAGATATTATTGAATGCTTTGGTAGTTATGGGATGGGTTTGGTTATTTGGAAAGGGTGTCATTTCAGTTGCGGCCATGAGATTGGAGTGACGATAGTTGGGCAATTGATGGTTTACTAGATTTATAGTGGAGCTTCGGTTTTGAAGGAGTGGAGATGTATTAATTGTAACGCCCCACTTTCCGTAGTGTAGAAAGCTGAAACGTTCGGCGTCGAATGACAACTCGACAAGCCTCAAAACAACACATTACAGTTGCAACGCAATTTAATATGAATAACATACAAAATTAAATTATAATATTTTTTAAAATCAAAGTGATAACAAACTTTCTCTAAATAAAATCAGCAAAATGTCACTATAATAAATTATTTCTGAATAAAAGAGGTGTCTCATATAAAACTAAATGAAGTGCCATATGCATTTATTACAATTTTCTAAAATGAAAGTAATTAACTAAAAATTTCATCACTCCTGTAGATCTGCCTGTTCCTTAAAATATGCCACATCTTGTTCTATTTCTGGAGGATCTACTTCTTGATAAATATCTGCATCGGTCATGCATAACCAGGATCGTCAGTAAAGCGATCTAATATTAAATAGTAAAACATAACAAATAACAATAATAATTCAATATCATGGACAAATATACAAATAAGGGTAGAAGTTATTATTATTATTTTTAGTTGATGTCGTTTAATTATGGTATTTGAAAATTTAGGAAAAATATGAATATAGTTGGTCTTAACGCATCCCCGTCTACCCTGGGGAAAACGGAACAGTAATTTTTATCAGTGCCTATCCCGATCCTCCCAAAATGGGAAACAGTGGCACAGTAATGATCGGAGCCTATCCCAATCCTCTCAGAATGGGAAACAGTGGCACAGTTACGTTCAGCTATCTAATTCATATGAACCTTAATTTTTCCCAATCCCAGTGTATGACGATTCCAGTGTAAATTATTCAGTTTAGTTTAATGGATTGGTGATCATCATTAAATTTCAATATTCTGTGGCAACAATAATAACAATAAAGAATAACATACAATGTAATAATTAATGATCTATCACCAATCCCATAATCTTCAGTGTCCTTTCAGATCTTATTTCGAATATTCATTTTCCTCTTTCTTTTGTTAGAGCATGAAACACTTAATTTAGAAGTAGGTTACAATGACAAATAAAAATTTTAAAACCATCCGTAATTATTTTCAATTGTAGAATTTGTTCAAATGCTTGTGAATGGGTGCAATGACTGCTTACTAAGAATAGGGCCTACTTCGGGCATAAGGTTTCAGTCAGAGAGATCCAAGTCTTAGGTAGCTTAACAAGATTATTCAATTTCAAAAGGGCTCACTTAGCTAAGTTTCAAACGTGCGCCTTAAGCGTACATTGACATGTGCAAATAGAATTTCCCCCAAATCAGGCATCATAGGCCTCCAAGTTACGGGTAATTCTGAATGCGCACCACATACTATACAGTAAGGTGATTTACAGCATAAGGGAAGTGGTGCTCACAAGTAAAATCTGTGCGCGTTTAGAATTTTTCCAAAGTTATCTCCAAAGTTGCAGGTAGTTCAACATGCACACCACATACTATTTAGTAAAGTGATTTGCAACAAAGGAGAAATGGTGCTCACTAGTGAAATATGTGTGCATTTAGAACTTCCTAAAGTTTCCTGCAAAGTTGCAGGTAGTTTTACATGCGCCCACATACTATATAGTAAAGTGATTTACAGCATAGGAGAAATGGTGCTCACTAGTGAAATATGTGTGCATTTAGAACTTCCTAAAGTTTCCTGCACTACAACCAGATAGTTCTACAAGCGCCCACATACTATATAGTAAAGTGATTTACAACATAGGAGAAATGGTGCTCACTAGTGAAATATGTGCGCATTTAGGATTTCTTAAAGTTTCCTGCAGTATAACCAAACAGGGAAAGGAGAAAGAGAAGCTGACACCGGAGCAGAAGTAGAAGCAAAAAAAAGGAGAAGAACAAGGGTTCAAACTATTGACTGAAATGAAGCTCAAAGAAATGAAACTAGATGAGGCTATAATGCTAAGTTTCTTGCCTGCATGTTCCTTCCTAGCAGCAAAAAGACATGGCAAGGAGACTCATGGGTGAATTCTGAAATTTGATTTAGTGCGTGATATTCCAGTTGGGAATGTTCTAATTGAGATGTACTCCAAATGTGGTAGTTTAGATTATGCAGGCAGGGTCTTTGCATCCATGGAAGGCAAGGATGTTGTGAGCTGAACTGTTTCAACATCTGCCTATGGCATGTATGGCCTAGGTAGAAAGGCCTTGAGAACTTTCAAAAGCATGTAGGAAACCGGCATTGTACCAGATCATCATGTTGTGTTTGTAGCCATGTTGTGTTTGCAGCCTTGTTGTATGCATGTAGCCATGGTGGTTTAGTTGAAGAAGGAAAGTTGCACTTTAGGAGGATGGAAAAAAGAATATAAGAAACAAAATACATGTGTTTGGAACTGGAGATCAATTGGTTGACCAGAGTATGGAGATTCATTAGTTGTTAGAAAAACTTTATGACTCCATGGCGAAGGAAGGATATGTTCTTGACAGGAAAAATTTGTACTACAAGATGTAGAGGAGGATGATAAAAGATATAGGCTTCGAACACACAGTGAGAGGTTGGCAATCGCTTTTGGTTTGTTAAATACAAAGCCAGGAACATCATTGCAGATAATGAAGAATCTTCGTGTCTAGTGGGGATTGCCACACGGCAACCAAATATATTTCAAAGATTGTCCAAAGGGAATTATTAATTAGAGATGCCAATCGTTTTCATCTGTTCAAGGATGGATCCCGACAGTTGTGGAAATTACTGGTGATATTTCTTTTCCATGATTAATGATGAGCTTTTAGAATTCAACGAGCAGAATGCGTAAATGGGACAAAGAACGAAAAAGGATACACTGCAGCGATTTATTCTGACTATATGGGCCATGAACTAAGAGTATCTATCCATAAATCTATATTCTAGTTAATTCAAAATATAAAGCATAAATATAATAGCATGTTAATGTGAGTTAAAAGAACTCACTTTAGCCGAGTCTCTTCTTTTCTCCCTTTTCCTTTCCATACTTCCTTTCTCTCTCCTTCCCGTTCGTTCTAAAATTTTCTGTGTTCCCGAGAAGAGGAAAAGGACCTTATTTTATTTTTGTTGAGATATAATCTTTTTGGTTGAGATATAATCATATTGTTGAGATAAAATCTTATTTGGTTGAGATATAATCTTGTTGTTGAGATATAATCTTGTTTGGTTGAGATATAATCTTGTTGTTGAGATATAATCTTGTTTGGTTGAGATTTAAATAATAAATTTTTTGGATAAAGATAATCTATGAATTTGTTTTGATCTCCACTACTTTTATATCCTCATCATAATAGAAAACAAACCCCCCATTTATTTATTTATTTATTTATTTTCCAGATTTTAATTTATTTTAATTTAATTTATTTTATTATCATTATTATTATTATTATTATTATTATTTTAGAACTGAATTAAATGCAATAATAGAAAAGTAGTCGTTACATTCTACCCCCCTTAAGAAAAATTTCGTCCTCGAAATTTCTTAAACTCAAATGATGTAGAGAAGTTATATCTTTACTTAAATAAGTGTGGAAAACGCTCTCGAATGTCTTCCTCTCGCTCCCAAGTTGCCTCTCAGTTAGAATGTCGATTCCAAGAAACTAACAAAGTGGGATTACTTTGTTCTTCAAAGTCTTCTCTATACGGTCAAGTATGGCGGCCGGTTCTACTGGATATGAGAGGTCTGGTCCGATCTCCAGTCCTGAATAGTCCACTATATGCCTCTCATCATGTACATATCGTTTTAATTGTGAGACATGGAAAACGTTATGTACTTGTTCCAGTATAGACGATAATGCTAGGCGATACGAGACCTTACCTATTCGTTCCAAGATCTCAAAGGGGCCGATGAATCTCGGGCTTAACTTCCCACGGTTGCCAAAACGAATGACTCCAAGTGTGGGCGAAACCTTCAAGAAAACTGAGTCTCCTACTTGAAATTCTAAAAACTGCCATCAGTGGTCTGCCCAGCTCTTCTGTCGATCTTGGACTGCTCTCAGATGTTGCCGTACTAAGTTAATTTTGTCCACTGCCTGGATAATCATTTCTGGCCCAAGTAGTTTTCTTTCTCTAATGTCATCCCAATATAATGGTGATCTACAGTTATATAAGAAAGAAAGCTCTGCACTTTGTATAAGAAGGTTAAAGTAACTGATAAAGCTCCCTCCGAATTTTGCTTTATTAATTTGTAATTCGCTAAATTATATCCTGAAAATTTCAGCAATATATTTCATTTCTAGGTGGCATTGCTGATTGATACCCCAAAAGCGAATACACGACTTTTTTTTAACAAAGAAACACACATTCACAGTATACATATAAAGGATTTTGATCTCTACTACAGTCCATAAAAATATATATTATTATCCATAATACAATAATAGAAATGAGACACATACGATCGTGCATTGCTTGGTGCTTAGATATAATATTCATGCAACCAAAATAAAATAAGACTGTTTATATGAGGGATATGCGAGCAAAAGCCAAGTTCAATTACTACAAGCAAAGAGAAATATATAACAAAATGTGTGAAGCCTTCTACGATCTACTGAAAATCAACCTTCTTCTAGAAGTATAGATCGTCGACTAGCGATCAATCATGATGTCTTCTGTTTCGACGTCTTGGTGTGTGAAGCTAACCAATAACCACACCTGACAATAAAGAATTTGAGCCACATGCTGAAAAATAATAATAAGAAAATAGAAATTTAGTATATGCCTCCCGTGCCTTACCATACTATGAGGGTTATGCCTCGCGTACCTCCAATCCCTTAATTTCGTGCCACGTGTGAAGGGAATTTTGGTTCAAGCTGCTCTGCAAGAGCTAGGCTTCTGGTCCTTTTGGTGCATGGTCCATAATATTTTATTAACTTCCTACTGAAAATTCACGATATGAGCTAAACCCAAAAATATTGTGAAAGGAAAAAATCTACCATATTGGGAATAACTTTCCAAAAAAGAATACAAGATACCATATCTTTCAAGGAGAACCAGCTACCATTCCTTTGAATTGCACCCTTAACAAACTTAGTACTGTTACCGGTCAATATGAAATTATCCTCACAAACCAGACAGTAGGAGATGGTAAAGCTGCAACTATAAGTAAAAAAAGAAGAATCTGTTTGGGAGTTTGCAAATTCAAAATCTAATATTGCAAGTTTAATAGCATTATACCATGCATGGAAAGCTTGTTTGATTCCATAAATAGATTTTCTAAGCTTACACAAATTATGAGGCTTTATTGGATCCGTGAAACCAGTTGGTCAACTTATAAAAAAATCCTCCTACAAAATGTCGCAGAAGAAAGCATTTTTTATATCCATTTGTTGGATTTGCCACCCCTATATTACAACAACAGATAAAATACTTCTGGTAATTGCGAATTTATACACATGACTTAATGTTTGTTGATAATCAAGCCCTGCGAGTTGGATAAAACCCTCTTCCACCATCTTACCTTATACTTGTTAATACTGCCATTTGGATAAGCTAAAATACTCATTTACAACTACATTATTGGAATTAGCAGGAACCGAGACTAAGTCCCAGGTGTTGAGACATATTAGAAGCATGAGCTCGTTCGACATTGCATTAGCTAGTAAGAATCCAATTTTGCCTAACTTGCACAAGTTGGCTAACTTGAAGGTAGGAGAGTGTGTTTAGTGACTAGGAATATCTGTTTAGGTTTAAAGATATTATTGAATGCCTTGGTAGTCATGGGATGGGTTTGGTTATTTGGAAGGGGTGTCATTTCAGTAGCGGCCATGATATTGGAGTGACGATAGTTGGGCAATTGATGGTTTACTAGATTTATAGTGGAGCTTCGGTTTTGAAGGAGTGGAGATGTATTAATTGTAACGCCCCAATTTCCGTAGTGTAGAAAGCTGAAACGTTCGGCGTCGAATGACAACTCGACAAGCCTCAAAACAATGCATTACAGTTGCAGTGCAATTTAATATGAATAACATACATAATTAAATTATAAATTTTTTTAAATAACAAACTTCCTCTAAATAAAATCAGCAAAATGTCACTACAATAAATTATTTCTGAATAAAAAAGCTGTCTCACATAAAACTAAATGAAGTGCCATATGCACTTATTACAATTTTCTAAAATTAAAGTAATTAACTAAAAATTTCATCACCTCTGTAGATCTGTCTGTTCCTTAAAATATACCACATCTTATTCTGTTTCTGGAGGATCTACTTCTTGATAAATATCTGCATCTGGTCATGCATAACCAGGATCATCAGTAAAACGATCTAATATTAAATAGTAAAACATAACAAATAATAATAATAATTCAATATCACGGACAGACATACAAATAAGGGTAGAAGTTATTATTATTATTTTTAGTTGATGTCTTTTAATTATAGTATTTGAAAATTCAAGAAAAATATGAATATAGCTAGTCCGAACGCATCCCCGTCTACCCCCGGAAAAATGGAACAGTAATTTTGATCGGAGCCTATCCCGATCCTCCCAAAATGGGAAACAGTGACGCAGTAATGATCGGATCCTCCAGAATGGGAAACAATGGCACAGTTACGTTCAACCATCTAATTCATATGAACCTTAATTTTTTCCAATCCTAGTGTATGACGATTCCAGTGTAAATTATTCAGTTTAGTTTAGTGGATTGGTGGTCATCATTAAATTTCAATATTCTGTGGCAACAATAATAACAATAAAGAATAATATACAATGCAATAATTAATGATCTATCACCAATCCCATAATTTTCGGTGTCCTTTCAGATCTTATTTCCAATATTCATTTTTCTCTTCCTTTTGTTAGAGCATGAAACACTTAATTTAGAAGTAGGTTACAATGACAAATAAAATTTTTTAAACCATCCGTAATTATTTTCAATTGTAGAATTTGTTCAAATGCTTGTGAATGGGTTCAATGACTGCTTACTAAGAATAGGGCCTACTTCGGGCATAAGGTTTCAGTCAGAGAGATCCAAGTCTCAGGTAGCCTAACAAGATTATTCAATTTCAAAAGGGCTCACTTAGCTAAGTTTCAAACGTGCGCCTTAAGCGTACATTGGCATGTGCAAATAGAATTTCCCCCAAATCCGGTATCATAGGCCTCAAGTTACGGGTAATTCTGAATGCGCACCACATACTATACAGTAAGGTGATTTACAGCATATGGGAAGTGGTGCTCACTAGTAAAACTTTGTGCGCATTTAGAATTTTCCCAAAGTTATCTCCAAAGTTGCAGGTAGTTCAACATGCACACCACATACTATTTAGTAAAGTGATTTACAACATAGGAGAAATGGTGCTCACTAGTGAAATATGTGTGCATTTAGAACTTCCTAAAGTTTCCTGCAAAGTTGCAGGTAGTTCTACATGCGCCCACATACTATATAGTAAAGTGATTTACAACATAGGAGAAATGGTGCTCACTAGTAAAATATGTGTGCATTTAGAACTTCCTAAAGTTTCCTGCACGACAACCAGGTAGTTCTACATGCGCCCACATACTATTTAGTAAAGTGAGTTACAACATAGGAGAAATGGTGCTCACTAGTGAAATATGTGCGCATTTAGAATTTCTTAAAGTTTCCTGCACTACAACCAAACAGGGAAAGGAGAAAGAGAAGCTGAAACTACAGCAGAAGCAGAAGCAGAAAAAGGAGAAGAACAAGGGTTCAAAATATTGACTGAAATGAAGCTCAAAGAAATGAAACTAGATGAGGCTATAATGCTAAGTGTCTTGCCTGCATGTTCCTTCCTAGCAGCAAAAAGACATGGCAAGGAGATTCATGGGTGTATTCTGAAACTTGATTTAGTGCGTAATATTCCAGTTGGGAATGCTCTTATTGAGATGTACTCCAAATGTGGCATTTTAGATTATGCAGGCCGGGTCTTTGCATCCATGGAAGGCAAGGATGTTGTGAGCTGAACTATTTCAACATCTGCCTATGGCATGTATGGCCTTGGTAGAAAGGCCTTGAGAACTTTCAAAAGCATGTAGGAAACCGGCATTGTACCAGATCATCATGTTGTGTTTGTAGCCATGTTGTGTTTGCAGCTCTGTTGTATGCATGTAGCCATGGTGGTTTAGTTGAAGAAGGAAAGTTGCACTTTAGGAGGATGGAAAAAAGAATATAAGAAACAAAATACATGTGTTTGGAACTGGAGATCAATTGGTTGACCAGAGTGTGGAGATTCATTAGTTATTAGAAAAACTTTATGACTCCATGGCGAAGGAAGGATATGTTCTTGACAGGAAAAATTTGTACTACAAGATGTAGAGGAGGATGATAAAAGATATAGGCTTCGAACACACAGTGAGAGATTGGCAATCGCTTTTGGTTTGTTAAATACAAAACCAGGAACGCCATTGCAGATAATGAAGAATCTTCGTGTCTAGTGGGGATTGCCACACGGCAACCAAATATATTCCAAAGATTGTCCAAAGGGAATTATTAATTAGAGATGCCAATCGTTTTCATCTGTTCAAGGATGGATCCCGACAGTTGTGGAGATTACTGGTGATATTTCTTTTCCATGATTAATGATGAGCTTTTAGAATTCAACGAGCATAATGTGTAAAGGGGACAAAGAACGAAAAAGGATACACTGCAGCGATTTATTCTGACTATATGGGCCATGAACTAAGAGTATCTATTCATAAATCTATATTCTAATTAATTCAAAATATAAAGCATAAATGTAATAGCATGTTTATGTGAGTTAAAAGAACTCACCTTAGCCGAGTCTCTTCTTTCCTTCCTTTTCCTTTCCTTACTTTCTTTCTCTCTCCTTTCCGTTCGTTCTGAAATTTTCTGCGTTTCAGAGAAGAGGAAAAGGACTTTATTTTATTTTTGTTGAGTTATAATCTTTTTGGTTGAGATATAATCTTGTTGTTGAGATATAATCTTATTTGGTTGAGATATAATCTTGTTGTTGAGATATAATCTTGTTTGGTTGAGATATAATCTTGTTGTTGAGATATAATCTTGTTTGGTTGAGATTTAAATAATAAATTTTTTGGATAAAGATAATCTATGAATTTGTTTTGATCTCCACCACTTTTATATCCTCATCATAATAGAAAACAAACCCCCCTTTATTTATTTATTTATTTTCCAGATTTTAATTTATTTTAATTTAATTTAGTTTATTATTATTATTATTTTAGAACTGAATTAAATGCAATAATAGAAAAGTGGTCGTTACATTCTACCCTCCTTAAGAAAAATTTCGTTCTCGAAATTTCTTTAAACTCAAATAATGTAGAGAAGTTATACCTTTACTTAAATAAGTATGGAAAACGCTCTCGAATATCTTCCTCTCGCTCCCAAGTTGCCTCTCGGTTAGAATGTCGATTCCAAGAAACCAACACAAGTGGGATTACTTTGTTCTTCAAAGTCTTCTCTATACGGTCAAGTATGGCGGTCGGTTTTACTGGATATGAGAGGTCTGGTCCGATCTCCAGTCCTAAATATTCCACGACATGCCTCTCATCATGTACATATCGTTTTAATTGTGAGACATGGAAAACGTTATGTACTTGTTCCAGTATAGACGGTAATGCTAGGCGATACGAGACCTTGCCTATTCATTCCAAGATCTCAAAGGGGTCGTTGAATCTCGGGCTTAACTTCCCACGGTTGCCAAAACGAATGACTCCACGTGTGGGCGAAACCTTCAAGAAAACTGAGTCTCCTACTTGAAATTCCAAAAACCGTCGTCGGTGGTCTGCCCAGCTCTTCTGTCGATCTTGGGCTGCTCTCAAATGTTGCCGTACTAAGTTAATTTTGTCACTGCCTGGGTAATCATTTCTGGCCCAAGTAGTTTTCTTTCTCCAATGTCATCCCAATATAACGGTGATCTACATTTTCTTCCATACAGAGCCTCGAATGGTGCCATCTTTATACTTGCTTGGTAACTATTATTGTAGGTGAATTCCACCAGATGTAAGAAATCCTCCCATGATCCTTCGAAATCAAGCATACAAGCCCTCAACATATCCTCCAGTGTCTGGATAGTTCTATCTGATTGGCCATCTGTTTCTGCGTGATATGCTGTACTGAACTCTAGTTTTGATCCCAAACTATCTTGCTGTTTCTTCCAAAACTGAGAGGTGAAACGGGCATCTCGATCTGATACAATACTAACCGGCACACCATGAAATTTTACCACTTCACGCATATATTTTTCTGCCAAAATTTCGGTAGACTGTCCTACACGAAATGGTACGAAATGCGCTACTTTAGTGAGGCGGTCCACAATTACCCAAATTGCATTATTACCCTTGGGACTGCGTGGTAATGCGGTAACAAAATCCATTGTAACTCTTTCCCATTTCCACTCGGGTATGGGTAAAGGTTGAAGAAGTCCCGGCATTCTTTGATACTTTGCTTTAACTTGCTGACAAGTTAAGCACTTGGATACAAACTTGGCAATTTCACGCTTCATTCCATGCCACCAAAAATGCTGCTTCAGGTCTTGATACATCTTTGTTCCTCCGGGATGGATAGAATAAACTGAACTATGAGCCTCTGATAATACTTCCTGCCGAATTTCTCTTTTGGGCACGCACAACCTATTGCCCAATCGAAGAGACCCCTAGGCGTGGATACATAAATCTGTCTTCTGTCCTTCTTCTACTTATCTTCGGAATCTTTGCAGCTGAGGATCATCTTTATGAGCTTCTTTAATCTTTTCTACCAATGGTGGTTGGAGTTGTAAAGCCAACATTCGTGCCTCGGCACCGGGTAAGATAATCTCTAATTCTAACTGTATGATTTTTTCAAGTAGCTTCTTCTGCTGAGTTAGAACCATTACCATAGGCTTTCTGCTCAAGGTATCAGGTACCACATTGATCTTACCAGGATGGTATTGCAAATTGATGTCATAATCTGCCATCAATTCGAGCCACCTTCTCTGTCTCATATTAAGTTCTTTCTGTGTGAAGATATACTTAAGACTCTTGTGGTCTGTATGAACCTCCACTTTGCTACCCAACAAATAATGCCTCCAAATTTTTAATGCAAAAATCACAGCTGCAAGCTCAAAATCATGTGTGGGATAGTTTTTCTCATGCGGTCTCAATTGTCTAGAAGCATAAGCTATTACTCGTCCTCGTTGCATCAACACACAACCTAGGCCCCTGCCGGACGCATCACTTTATACAACCATTCCTTCAGTCCCTTCTGGTACGGCTAATACTGGTGCTGTTGTGAGCCTCCTTTTCAACTCATTGAAAGCTGCATCACATTCAACTGTCCAGTCGTATCTCTCTCCTTTCCTCAGGAGGTTGGTCAGAGGTCCTGCAATCTTAGAAAAATGTTGGACAAACTTCTGATAATAACCTGCTAATCCCAGAAAGCTTCTCACCTCTGAAATATTTTTCGGGATCGGCCAATCCTTCATTGTTGAGACCTTGCTAGGATCGACTAAGATTCCATCTTGAGAAACAATGTGTCCCCAGAATGAAACACTCTTCAGTCAAAATTCGCATTTGCTGAGCTTCCCATATAGTTTCTCCTTCCTTAGTATTTCCAAAACTATCCTTAAATGCTTAGTGTGATCCTCTTCGGTCCTTGAATACACCAATATGTTATGTATAAACACCACAACGAATTTATCCAAATATGGAAGAAAAATTTGATTCATTAAGTTCATAAAAATTGCAGGTGCATTTGTCACTCCGAATAGCAAATCTAAGAATTCAAAATGCCCATATCGAGTCCGAAATGCTGTTTTAGGAAGACTCCTTCACTTTCACTTGGTGATACCCAGACTTAATGTCCAACGTAGAAAATACCCTAGCACCACCAAGCTGATTGAACAAGTCATCAATTCTCGGTAGTGGGTATCGATTTTTGATAGTGACCCTATTTAATCCCCTGTAATCAATAGTATTACTTAAACAAACATAATAAAAGCAATTAGATATATTTAGAAAAATAATATTTATGTATATATATATATATATATATATATATATATAGTCGTATTGAACCTTAAATAGTTTAGCAAAATTAAACTATTACATTTATTTATTTATTTATTTTGCCGACTGTAATGATATTCAAGTTTGTTCAAATCATTTGAACAGACTTAAAGAAGCCTGGGCTCTGATACCATCTGTAACGCCCTACTTTCCGTAGTGTAGAAAGCTGAAACGTTCGGCGTCGAATGACAATTCGACAAACCTCAAAACAACATATTACAGTTGCAACGCAATTTAATATGAATAACATACAGAATTAAATTATAAATTTTTTAAAAATCAAAGTGAGAACAAACTTCCTCTAAATAAAATCAGCAAAATATCACTACAATAAATTATTTCTGAATAAAAGAGCTGTCTCACATAAAACTAAATGAAGTGCCATATGCACTTATTACAGTTTTCTAAAATGAAAGTAATTAACTAAAAATTTCATCACTCCTGTAGATCTGCCTGTTCCTTAAAATATGTCACATCTTGTTTTGTTTCTGGAGGATCTACTTCTTGATAAATATCTGCATCTGGTCATGCATAACCAGAATAGTCAGTAAAGCGATCTAATATTAAATAGTAAAACATAACAAATAACAATAATAATTCAATATCATGGACAGACATACAAATAAGGGTAGAAGTTATTATTATTATTTTTAGTTGATGTCTTTTAATTATGGTATTTGAAAATTTAGGAAAAATATGAATATAGCTGGTCTGAACGCATTCCCGTCTATCCCCGGGAAAACATACAATGTAATAATTAATGATCTATCACCAATCCCATAATCTTCGGTGTCATTTCAGATCTTACTTCCAATATTCATTTTCCTCTTTCTTTTGTTAGAGCATGAAACACTTAATTTAGAAGTAGGTTACAATGACAAATAAAAATTTTAAAACAATCTGTAATTATTTTTAATTGTAGAATTTGTTCAAATGCTTGTGAATGGGTGCAATGGCTGCTTATTAAGAATGGGGCCTACTTCGGGCATAAGGTTTCAGTCAGAGTGATCCAAGTCTTAAGTAGCTTAAAAAGATTATTCAATTTCAAAAGGGCTCACTTAGCTAAGTTTCAAACGTGCGCCTTATGCGTACATTGGCATGTGCAAATAGAATTTCCCCCAAATCAGGCATCATAGGCCTCCAAGTTACGGGTAATTCTGAATGCGCACTACATACTATACAGTAAGGTGATTTACAGCATATGGGAAGTGGTGCTCACTAGTAAAATTTGTGCACATTTAGAATTTTCCCAAAGTTATCTCCAAAGTTGCAGGTAGTTCAACATGCACACCACATACTATTTAGTAAAGTGATTTACAACATAGGAGAAATGGTGCTCACTAGTGAAATATGTGTGCATTTAGAACTTCCTAAAGTTTCCTGCAAAGTTGCAGGTAGTTCTACATGCGTCCACATACTATAAGTAATTTACAACATAGGAGAAATGGTGCTCACTAGTGAAATATGTGTGCATTTAGAACTTCCTAAAGTTTCTTGCAAAGTTGCAGGTAGTTCTACATGTGCCCACATACTATATAGTAAAGTAATTTACAACACAGGAGAAATGGTGCTCACTAGTGAAATATGTGTGCATTTAGAACTTCCTAAAGTTTCATGCACTACAACCAGGTAGTTCTACATGCGCCCACGTACTATATAGTAAAGTGATTTACAACATAGGAGAAATGGTGCTCACTAGTGAAATATGTGCGCATTTAGAATTTCTTAAAGTTTCCTGCACTACAACCAAAGAGGGAAAGGAGAAAGAGAAGCTGAAACCGCAGCAGAAGTAGAAGCAGAAAAAGGAGAAGAACAAGGGCTCAAACTATTGACTGAAATGAAGCTCAAAGAAATGAAACTAGATGAGGCTATAATGCTGTGTCTTGCCTGTATGTTCCTTCCTAGCAAGCACGGTACCGAAAGAAGAATCAAGCGTCGGAAGCAGAACAAGTAGAGCATCGAACCCATCGGTCCGAACCCTAGGTGGAAACGGGCTCGAAACAAAGAGCAGGAACTCCTGGCCGATGTACTGACTCAGCAAAAGAAGTCAGTGTAGGCGTCGCCAATTGACTTCTTTTGCTGAAGCGGTTCTTTTGTCGATATTCAGAGGGCCGGGCTACTCAGAATGTACCGATGCAACTGTCGCGTCGGTTTGCAGAGATGAAAGGGAACAGATCAGGCCAGGACGGGAGTGTCAAGTCAGAGTCGTCGGAGACTTCTCACTTAACCCAAACCGTCAAGGAGACTCATGGGTGTATTCTGAAACTTGATTTAGTGCGTGATATTCCAGTTGGGAATGCTCTAATTGAGATGTACTCCAAATGTGGCATTTTAGATTATGCAGGCAAGGTCTTTGCATCCATGGAAGGCAAGGATGTTGTGAGCTGAACTGTTTCAACATCTACCTATGGCATGTATGGCCTAGGTAGAAAGGCCTTGAGAACTTTCAAAAGCATGTAGGAAACCAGCATTGTACCAGATCATCATGTTGTGTTTGTAGCCATGTTGTGTTTGCAGCTCTGTTGTATGCGATTAGCCATGGTGGTTTAGTTGAAGAAGGAAAGTTGTACTTTAGGAGGATGGAAAAAAGAATATAAGAAACAAAATACATGTGTTTGGAACTGGAGATCAATTGGTTGACCAGAGTGTGGAGATTCATTAGTTGTTAGAAAAACTTTATGACTCCATAGCGAAGGAAGGATATGTTCTTGACAGGAAAATTTTGTACTACAAGATGTAGAGGAGGATGATAAAAGATATAGGCTTCGAACACACAGTGAGAGGTTGGCAATGCTTTTGGTTTGTTAAATACAAAGCCAGGAACGCCACTGTAGATAATGAAGAATCTCCGTGTCTAGTGGGGATTGCCACACGACAACCAAATATATTTCAAAGATTGTCCAAAGGGAATTATTAATTAGAGATGCCAATCGTTTTCATCTGTTCAAGGATGGATCCCGACAGTTGTGGAGATTACTGGTGATATTTCTTTTCCATGATTAATGATGAGCTTTTAGAATTCAACGAGCAAAATGAATAAATGGGAAAAAGAACGGAAAAGGATACACTGCAGCGATTTATTCTGACTATATGGGCCATGAACTAAGAGTATCTATCCATAAATCTATATTCTAATTAATTCAAAATATAAAGCATAAATATAATAGCATGTTTATGTGAGTTAAAAGAACTCACCTTAGCCGAGTCTCTTCTTTCCTCCCTTTTCCTTTCCTTACTTCCTTTCTCTCTCCTTCCCGTTCGTTCTGAAATTTTCTGCGTTCCAAAGAAGAGGAAAATGACCTTATTTTATTTTTGTTGAGATATAATCTTTTTGGTTGAGATATAATCTTGTTGTTGAGATACAATCTTATTTGGTTGAGATATAATCTTGTTGTTGAGATATAATCTTGTTTGGTTGTGATTTAAATAATAAATTTTTTGGATAAAGATAATCTATGAATTTGTTTTGATCTCCACCACTTTTATATCCTCATCATAATAGAAAACAAACCCCCCTTATTTATTTATTTATTTATTTTCCAAATTTTAATTTATTTTAATTTAATTTATTTTATTATTATTATTAGTATTTTAGAACTGAATTAAATGCAATAATAGAAAAGTGGTCGTTACATTAATGGGAGAAAGAACCACATTTACCAAATTTAAAATAGACAAAGAAGGAGACGATAGCCTACTTAGAAATTGTGAGAGTGGGGAGTCTGTACTTTGCACTCTCTACATTAGGGTCAGTTGGTGAATCTCCATGGATGGTGACAGTATTGAATGAGCTCAGCATACAAAAATATTTAATTAACACACAGTGGCTTGGAGCTTCGTGGATTTGAAGTGGATCTTGGATTTTGGGAAAGGGGTAGGATGCATCAATGAGAGAACGAGCCATAGTTATCAAAATATGAGTTTGTAAAGAGATAAAGAAGGAGAAAATACTATACCTAAAAATTATGATATTGGGAGTTTATACTTTGCACCATCTACATTAGGGTTAGCTGGTAGGTCTCCATAGACAATGATATTAATGAGATAAGTTTGGCGTGTGGGAATATTTGATTGACACATAATGGCTTGGGGCTCCCTTAATTTGTAGTGGAGCTTGGATTTTGTGGAAGGGGTGCAAATGCATCAACAGAAGAATAAAGCATAGTTACCAAAATAGGAATTCACAAAGAGAAAAAGAAGGAGATGATATAGCTCTTGGATATTGTGAGTAGAGAATCTATACTTTATACTATCAGTGTTGAAGTTGGCTCATGGCTCTCCATAGTTGGTAGCATCTATGAAATGAGTTCAGTATGTGGGAATATTTGATTGGCACATAGTGGCTCGGAGCTCCCCAGTTCGATGCAGGTATTTTTGGAAATGGGAAAAAATAACCATGGAATATCACATTTATTGAAAGATAGGCACGCTGGGTTTGAAGGTCATGATAGAAATATACATTTTGTAATACGTAATAGCACAAAAATACATTGGGCCGAGATTTGGGTTCCAATTATTATGCGTTATATAGTTTAGTGTAAGGATAGCATAAACAACCAAACTAGCACAATTTCAAGTAATTCGTTGTTTGATCAAAAAGAGGCTCAAATGGACTTGAATTTTTTAGTAGATGGGTTGGCATCTTCTAATATGGTTTAGTTATTTGAAAAGTATAGAGCCATTAAGATGGTGGCATATGAGAAAGATCAGTTTTGACTATGTAGAGAAGAGGAAGATCAATCTCAGACACACCATTTTCTTAAGGTGTGTAGGGGCAATGGCATAGTGACATATCACAAGGATTAAAAAAAAGATTTTAATGCAATATAATTTTCTTAAGTAGATCCAATTTTGAGATTAAATCTATTTTCAACAAGATATTAAATTGTGAGAAAATGACTAGTATTTGCTTTATGGGATATGGAATAAAATCAATATATTTAGTATAATGACTGACAAAATATAAATAATATTTTGAGCCATCAATACCATTAAATTTTGAGGGTCCACAGATATCGGTGTGAATTAAGTCAAGTGGGGAATATTTAATAAAATTGATAGGAGGGAAGGATACTTATGAGGTTTATTGAGATAATATAAAGCATGTATAGTTAATGGGCATGATGCTGAAATTGATGACCTAAAAAAATTAACTAGGTGAAAAACAATAAGCTGAGATGGGTGTCCCAAGTATTTATATCAATCGTCAATAGATGTATGCTCATGAACATATTATATGTTGTACTTCAGAATTTCTTGTTGGGTGAGAAAGAAAATTGATAAGAATAGAAAAAGGTCCTTGTAGAGGGGACCAATGACGAGAATAAACAAGTATCACTTAGTTAGCTAGGACAAAGTTTACTGCAATACAAAGGACGGAGGACCAGGTGTATACGGAATCAATGATATGAATATTACACTACCAGGAAAATAGTGGTGGAAAATAGTAAGTTAACCAGAGAACTTGGTCACAAGAATCTTAAAAGAGAATTATGGCCCGCGATGCGGATCGTGGTTTGGAAAACACATATATTCTTCCAACATATCAAGTTTCTGGAAAGGGCTCACAGGAGTAAAAGAAAGAATATGGACGATAGTCTCCTTTATAATAGGAAATAGAAAGAGCACTATTATCTAAAAGGATAGATGGAAGGATAAACTACGAACATACTAAACCTTCGAAGATGCATTTAAGGTTGCATATGATAAGGAAGCAACAATGATGGTTTATATAACTAGGAATAAATTAATCTGATAAACAAAATGCCTATGCAATAACACAAAAATAAAGGGAAAAATGGTATGCCAAACTCAACTCCTAGGGTCAATAGAGAGTGAGGAAGATTGTCATATATAGTTACAGCCCAAATCAGGAGAATACAATGTTGGAGCCTTATATAAGATAACTACATCTCAGGAGGGTAAAATATGCAGTCCATAAGATGATACGGAAGAACAACAAACTATTCAAAATTAGAGCATTCATGTGGCTATTCTCTAAAAAACCAATGCTAATATGGGATAGACTATTGCAAAGGGGGTGGCAAGGAAGGAGTATTTGTACACTTTGTCAGGCACAAGAGGAAGATTCTAATCATCTGTTTTTTGGTATATATATATATATGTGAAATCTATCTGGGACTTACTCCACATAGAGGGTCAATGTCTAAAGAGATGGGTCCCAATAAGGGATAGCGATAAAATTTGGGAACTAGCATGGGGAGACGGAAGAGATGATATGATATGCACACAGCAACGATATTCTATTTTCACAATTTTGTGGAATGTGCGGTTGGAAAGAAATAAAAGAATTTTTGAAAATATAAAATGTAAGCTAAAAATATGTTATTACAAAATACAATATGATATTTATTTGGACATGTACAAACCTAGAGGAGAGAGGGACTACCACAACTACACAGCCACCCTGCAGGAATTCTAGGAGACATTTGGATCTCAGGCCATACCCAGAGAATAGGACATCATCACCAGAGGGAAGGAGGATCAATCAGGGAGAGTCCTACCAAAGTAATTAGCAGATATAAGGAGGATTGGAGAGAGCTGACATGGCCCATTCCATTCCTATATAGAAATGATCATGTCAAGATTCCTAAACTAGAATGTTGCAAAGATGGACTGCATTAAGTCGTAAAAAGCCCAATCGATAAAAACTAAGGGTGTGTTTGTTTGCACGGAAGTAAGGATGGTAATAAACGTGTCCATTGGTCAATTTTTGTCCCGTTTATACAAAATTTTAAAATAAAAATAATTTTTTATTTTTTTTTAATTTAAAATTTTGTATGAGACAGATCAAAAATTGGTCCATACACGCATCCATTATTATCCCTACATGGAAGTAGAATGGAAATAGTAGAAGTAAGTAGTAGAAGTAAGTTTACTTCCACTACTTTAAGTATTTGTTGGGCCAAAAAATAAGTAGAAACTTACATCTTAAATGGTGATTGTTTTCGGTAAATTTCGGATCCCTTTCCATTGCCATAAAAAATTATTACAGAATTTTTTTTGATCGATTACAATGAAAAAGATAAATAAAAGAAAATAAACAAGAGGACTTATAAATCGTTGTTCTCTTTTTATAGAAGTTATGGGATTTAAGGTAGCTATGAGGTGTGCTCGATTCTCGTTGACAATCCGATATTGACAATTGATAACAGTGGAGATTTATAAGGCTAGCTCTTCTTTATTGTTGCTTGTCAGAATAAACCTGCAAGCTCTTGCGCGAAAGAGATCTTGCCAAATGTCATTTCTGAGTCCTTTGTAGAGGTATTTATAGTCATGGAGTTATTATGGGTGCTTTCTTATAGATAAAGATGGAATTCTCTTGTAATCTTCATCAAATATATGACTTTCCTTTTGATTATGTTTGGTCCAGAGGTTCATTGTATTTGCTCTTAATTCTGTACCCAAATCAATTATAAATCTGATTGAAATCTATTTAAAATTTGCAAAATAGCCTCTTTTGAACTAGGCTGGCATAGCCTCGCGAGCCACGCAAGGTTAAACAGTTGCGAGTCTAGCCTCGCGGCCGCAAGCCTAGTAGCCTCGCGGCCGCAAGACTAGTAGCCTCGCGTCCTGCAAGGCTATTTAGCCTCGCGGGGCTGGCGTCTTTCGGGTCTCTTCAATTTTGTCTCATTCTACAAGACCCCCCTCCAATGTTTTCAAAATTTTGTTTTCTCCTTTTATTTTGGCAAATTTTGAAATACTTTGGATTTTTCTTCAGCTTTGGCTGCATCCTCGCATAATTTGCAGTTTTACGCTAGGCTACGATAGCCTCGAATGTTAGTATTCCTCTCAAGATTAGTACCTCAAATCTGGGCCGCCCATTTCAAACCCACTTATTATAGGCGCCAAAAAGGATTTTTTTCTTTTATTCCTTTTTCTTTATCTTTTCTTCTCTTCTTTTCTTCTCTTCTTCTCTTCTTTTCTTCTTTTCTTCTCTTCTTCTCCTCTTCTTCTCTGACTCCTCAAGAACCCAAAAACCTAATTTTTTTTCTTTGGATTTTCGTCAATTCTCCTCGATTTCTTTGATCCAATGGCTTCTAGATACTCTCTCTCTACTCCAGGGTCATCGTCGACGGGGATTTCGCCGTCGATTCGAGGTAAGTAAAGAGAAAATTGGGGTTTTGGCTGTAGTGGCCTCCATGCGCGATGCGAGGCTAGGTCGGCCTTGCGCGTGGCACGAGGCTTGGCCAGCCTTGCAGCCAACGTGCGGCCTGGCCGGTCTCATGTCTGTCACAAGGCTTAGCCAGCCTCGCATCGCACGAGGCTCGGCCAGCCTTGCGCGACGCGAGGCTCTACCAGCCATGCACGACGTGATGCTTGGTCTGCCTTGCATGCGATGCACTTTTTAGAACTTTATTTTAATTTTTTTAGACTTTTTTCTTCCTGTTTTTGGCAGTCAACTATTCTAATGACGCACTTCCCAAATGCAACTATTTTAGATATAGAAGTGGGCCCAACAACACTTTCCAATTTCAATTCGGAGAGTCGGTGTCAAACTTCACACCGGACAGCTTCAAGGATTGTGTCGAGGGACTCTCTCAAGGTAGTCAAGCAATTCTTAGAGAGTTGATTACTGATGCACCGCTAGAGGGGTCAAACCACCATCTTTTAGAGAAATCCAGTTTTCTATTTGGAGATCAGGTCACCGTTCCAGATGAACCTCTATATGTGTATGAGCATAAGTAGTTTCGAAAAGTAGAAGTTGTTCATATGTTTCTTCCAAATATGACCAGCAGCTATCCATTGGTGTACCTCCAGAAATTGTCAGTTTCGCACACCATGAATTGGAACCTGACCAGAGAATAAGACAGGGGAGCTGTCGATAATTTTGGTACTGTGAGTACTTATCAAGATAGTTCCAGTAAATTTGTCATCGGTCTTCTTCCTGACAGATTCAATAAGGACTACCTTCTTGGTGAAACCTCCAAAGAGCCAACACCTTTTTGAACAAATTCTTAATTAAAAGAGGGTAGTACCAAGCTCATAATTTCAGAACTCTTGGTTGGATCTACTTGACTGAGAACATGTTGTGGAGTAGGATGGTAGATTTCATACTTTCCACTTTCGGGAATACTCTGCAAAAGGTTGGTCTTTTTGGCGCCATCAGGAACATCCAGTTTGGCCTCTCTCATAGTGCCTATTATTTATACAATATTTTTGAGATTTTTAATCCACATTCGGATTGCTTCTTTACTCCAATGGGAGAGTTTGGCTTTACCCTCCATGAGATATTTGAGGTTTCGTTGCTAGCCATAGGAGAGCTGCTATACGAAGAGTACGTACCCACTTCTGAAGAGTTGAATCAGTTGAAGAAGCGGGACAGATCTGCATATGAGACATACTGGGAGATTTTATGTTATTTCAAAATTTGTGCTGAGATCTCCCGGGTGAGAGGCTAAGGAGTCGGGCAGAAAACTTGGGTCTTCTACTTATTTTGCAACTTGGATCAATCCTAGGTCAAAGTGGCTAGATACGAGGGGCTACATGATGAAGCCATTTGGGAGAGAATTTCAGATCTGAAAACTACATCTTATACTGCTGATTCTGATGAAGATGGCTTCAAGGTGGGCATGCAGTTTAAGAGTTTTCATTATCAAGCCAAGTATCAAGTTTTTGATAGAGGACTTCTCGCCGGTTTCTTAATGTTGTAGCTCAAGAGGTGTGTCGTGCCTTTACTTCTGAAAAGGGCCATTGCCATCGACGTGGTGTATCCTGCAGTGCTCTTTGCCCACTGCCGGTCCCTTGGACTTCTCCTTATTATGGTCTGCAGTTTGTTGAATGGTTTGAGAGAGTTTCATACCGAATTCACCAAGGTAGAGACTGTTATCAATGATGAAGGAAAAACAATATACATGACTCTAAACCCCAAAATCGAGCTATCGTACATGTATCTAATGACTTGGCTTGTACTTCACTACCCCAGCCTGATGACGGCCTCGACTTCCGAAGATCCAGCTTCTCAACCTTATGTGCAACGGTACGAGAATCTGACTGGACGAGCTACTACATATCTGACATCCATGGAGCCCTCCGGAGTCACCAAAATTATCAGATATATCATAGTTTCCCTGAATTTCCTGACGACAATTACAATGATAGTTTTCAAGACATCCGAGAGCCAGATGGCTTTACAACTCTATCTTCGGGTTATTTTTGGTGGTTAGTAAATATCTGTTTAGGCCAATTAGTGTATCGTTAGGGGATGACTGTCACATGGAGCCTTATTTTCCGAGTTGGTTTGCCTGTCAGTTTGGCTATTCTCATCTATATGTGTGGAACCCAAATCAGAAACTTAGTTTTCAAGGTAATCTCTTTTAAGGGGCCCGAGCTTGGTACCATTTTTGCGCTAGTGTAAGGACGCTCAGTTCACCATTCCTCATGAGATGCCTAATCTACTTCTCTCTTTAAACTTCTGCACTTGGTATCATACTACCAATGCCATTATGGGTTTCCGCATGAACTATGACTACATGAGAGAGATTAAAGCTTATTATTCCTAGAAGAAGAGTGATAAAAGGACTCGTCTCAGAGGTATAGACGAGTTTATTAATCTGAAAGATGACGATGAAGCTGAGGAGGAAGGAGCTGTTAGGGTTATAGTTGAAGCAGCAACCAGAGAGGGTAATAGTGCAGCACATGGTACAAAGACTAAGGTTGCAGATCAAACAATTGAGGTACAAGGTGCAGCAGCTTCGCTGGTGTCACCACTAGGGGTGTCACCCATAGGAAACTACAAGTTAGTAAAGCTGGTCCTTCGAGAGGGAGGAGGAGGAAGAAGAGAGCTCGATCTGCTTATGCTCTTTTAGTGGTCGTGGATGATGATCCAGTACTTGAGGTGGCAACACCAGTTCAAGAGGCAGCACTCCTAGTGATGGAATCAGTAAATCAAGTGCCAGTGAGTGCCACTCAAATGATTGATATTGGGGTGTCAGAACCAGCTACAGTGGTCCACTCAAATCATGGTACATCGCCAGCCACTACAGCTGCTCTTGTCGGGCCTGTATTCGTCTCTCAAGTGGCTGATGTCCCTACTTCTCTACTGGCTTTAATGCCATCTTTTTCAGCGCCACCTCGTAGTCCAACTATTGGACTAGTTTCTCCAAGTAATGATGTATGCCAACTCTTTTGTTTTAGCAGTTCTATTATAACTTGGTCTCATTTTCTTCTTTTCTTGATATTTCAGAAACCAGCTCTTCTGGGATACGTCTGACCTCAACCTAATCGGGCTCATATGACCATGTATATGATTCGAGTTTATGCGGTCCGGAATGTAATATCGGTGGTGGCTATAGTGACATCGGTGTGTACGATACTGATTATTTTGAACCTTTCACCAGCAAGCACAGTCATTCTTGCCCTGAAGATACAGAACTACTAGGTCAGGAAGGCACCACTGTTCCAAGTGGCACCATCAGAGGTTCCTATTTAATTATTGTAGTACACCCCTTGTCACTTTATTTTATCAACAAGTTGGTTTTCTTAAAGGGTGTTTGTTGTCTTTGTAGGTACGGTGGTTGTCAGTTTGCCTTCAGCTGGCACTGGCTACTTCAGCCGAAACAGGTGACTTGTCGGTGACGACTCTCATTCCTCCTCAAGTTCCTCTAGCTACTACAATTATTACTCCATCTATGGTTATAAGTGATGTCATAGGGGGGGGGGGGGGAACACGGTAGAGCCTCGGGTTATACCCACATATTCACATGCATCTCTCATGTTCTCTTTCGATGGTACTTCGGCTACAGGGAATGTCTTGGAAGATAGTTCCCCCCCATTTGAGATGGCGCCTGTTGGGACTAGTGCACCTGTTATTGATTACTTTTCCATCAGTATCCTCCTGTAGACTTTGGCTCCCCATATGACAGAGCTTTTGTCTCTGTCTTATGCTCCCCAGATGCCTCTAGTAGTGCCTCCAATTGTTGTAGCGACGGAGCCTTTTTTGTCTTTAGCATGAACGGACGATCTCAAGAAAGATTTTTTGCAGCACTTCACGAGTGGATTCAACAAGTTATTCAATATTGCGTATCTTTGATTCTGGTTGGGCGAAACTCTTACAATTTGGGTTATGTTGAGCTATTTGAGAATATCGAGAGGATCAGTCGTTCTGATCGGGCTTCCTTTTACCGGGCACGTCTGTAGGCACTGGACCAACATTTGGAGAGTTTAAATAACTTGCGCCGGGCCAATATATCTGCTGCTATTGACATTGAAGTTGCTCGAGCTTGTATTGAACTACATCTTCTCCAAGAGGAGTTGAAGAAGAAGGAAAAAGTATGTGCTCGAGAACTCTAGGACTTGGCCAATATTTAGGGTGGAATATGCAATGAGCTCAAGCGGGCTGAGCTTAAAATGTAAGCCACACAGAGTAACATCTCTCGCACCCTTGAGGCCATCGCCATTGCTCAGGCTGTCCTTCAGGTTAAAGGGTTGAAGTTCAATGAGATCATGAAGGGTCGTGAGACCCTAACTCACCAGCAGGCGCAGATACAGTAGGAAGTGGCCACGCGGACCAAGGCTTTGGAAAACATATGCACTGAGGTAGCACAATGCCTTATTGTTGATGAGGATGTGCTACATCGTTAAGCTATTGCCGCTGCTGAAGAAGCTCGTTCAAAGAACCTGCGGGAAGTAGAAGAGAGGTTAAGAGCTCTGACTGACTATTGATATCTCCCATTTGTATTTTTTTTCTCTCTCTCTCTCTCTCTTTTACTATATAGTTTGTACTTTTCATACATAAAGAAAAATATTACTTTTGCCTTTCAATCTTGTTGCATTTTTTTCAATTTTGTGACATATAGTACAGAATGATGGAATGGATTGATGTTTGCGATATTTGATAGCAATACTGTTGGGATTGAACTTGGTGAATGGATTTTCTTATGATTTAGTGAATTGGTTTTCTTTTGGAATTGGTGAATGGATTTGATGAAAAATGGAAGTTTACCAAGGATGTGGGAGCATCTTAGCAGGTGAACAGTTTTAGTAGTAATGTGAGTATGGTGGAAATTATTTTATGGAGTGACTCGTTTGGTTGACAGATAGAGCCGAGACGGTTGGTTTGAGCTGAAAGAGTGACTCGCTTGGCTGACAAACAGAGCCAGAAAGATTAAATTAGGTTCGAAGGACCATGGAAAGAGGTATACTGTTAAACTTACCAATGGGGTTTTGGCAGAGGTGTACTATTAAATTTACCAAGATGACCGGATTATGATCAAAGAACCATGGACAGAGGTATACTGTTAAACGTACTCATAGGATTTTGGCAGAAGTGTACTATTAAACATATTGAGATGATTGGATTGTGGTCAAAGAACTATTGCAGAGGTGCACTGTTAAACGTATCCATAGAATTTTGGCAGAGGTATACTGTTAAACTTGCTAAGATGACCGGGTTAGGGTCAAATGGCCATGGGCAAAGGTATACTGTTAAATGTATCAATGAGGATTTGGTAGAGATATATTGTTAAACTTGCCAAGATGACCGGGTTAGGGTCAAAAGACCTTGGGCAAAGGTGTACTATTAAACGTACCTATAGGGTTTCGACAGAGGTATACTATTAAACTTATCAAAATGATCGGATTAGGATTGAAGAACCATTAGCAGAGATGTACTGTTAAACGTACCCATGGAGTTTTAGTAGATGTGTACTAGTACTATTAATTTGCCAAGATGACCGGGTTAGGGTCAAAGAAGGGTATTATTTGTTGTAGTGTATGTGATGGTTTAAATCTCACTATCAGACATAAGATCTTAACATTATAGGTTTGATTGTTTTAAGGTGATATGGGTGAGATGATTTAAATCTCACTGTCAGAGGTAAAAGCTTAACATAACATATTCATAGGATTTTTAGCAAACCCCCAGTTATTAACGGATTTGATATCCTTTACCAATAGTTGTTTGCGTTAGGCTAGTCATGCTATTTGCCTCAGCATGATGAGTTGGTGAGGGTTTTATTTAGACTTAAATGCTAAACGTTTTCTCTTCCCTTTGCTTTTTCGGCATTGGGTTATTTTTACCCTCAGTATGATAGGACTAGTCGAGGATTTTAGCTCCTCTTACCCCTTGTCTTGAGGGCGTTGGGCTGTTCACACATTACTCTTTATCATAATAAGTTGGTGAGGATTTTGATCTTCTCTTTGCCATATTGGTATTAAGCGGTTCATGATTTTACCTCAGCATGAGGAGTTTTCGATGATTCAATTTTCTCTCTCCTTTGCCTTCGTGGCTATAGGTTGCTCATTCCTTTTACCTCAGTATGATGAGTTGGCGAGAATTTGATTTCCTTTCCCCTTTGCCTTTGCGGTTTTGGATGGTTCATGCTTTTTCTCCTAGCATGATAGGTTGTCGAGAAACTTGTTCTCTTCCCTTTGCTTTTGAAACATTGGGCAATGATGTATCCTTATAGAATAATATTGCGACAAATTTGTCAAGAAAGTTTTAGCAAACCCCCAGCTATCAATGGATTTGACATACCTTTACCAATCGCTGTTTGCGTTGGGCTAGCCATGCTATTTTTCTTAGCATGATAAGTTGGCAAGGGTTTTGTTTGGGCTTATATACCAAACATTCTCTCTTCCCTTCGCCTTTTTGGCATTGGACCATTTGTTTCATACTCTTACCCCCAATATGATAGGGTTGGCGAGAAATTTTTTATTTCTCTTTCCATTGCCTTGATGGCATTGGGCAACAAGCTTATTGTACACACTTTTTTTTATGATGACTACATGTTGTACTTTTTAAAGAATTTTCTGTTAATAGGCATTATCATCCTGTCACCTTCTTGATTGATTAGATGATAGGCTCCATTCGAGTAGACAATTTCTACTACAAAGGGTCCTTCCCACTTAGCTTCGAACTTTTCCTTAGTCTTGTAGATCATGATTATTGGTCTGTTGACAGGTAAGACCAAGTCTCCTCCTTTGAAAGTTTTTCATTTAACTTTCTTATTAAATGCTCTTGAGATGCGCACTTAATAAACTCAATTTGTTGTTGTGCATTCAAGTGCTTTTCGTCCAAAACTTCTAACTCTTGAAGTCGTTGTCGATATTTTTCTTCAGTTGTCATCTTCGTGGCCAGTGCTACACGCAGGGATGAGATTTAAATTTCGAGTGGCAAAATGGCTTCGCAGCCATGTACCAAAGAGAATGGCATAGCTTTGGTTAGGGTTTGCACCGTAGTACGGTAAGCCCATAGACACTCGCCCAACTTTTCATCCCAATCGTGTCGACTTGAAGAAATAAATTTTTGGAGGAATTTTACAATAGTCTTGTTAAAAGTCTCAGCTAATCCGTTAACTATCGAATTATAAGGTGTCGAAACCACATCTTGAATTCTGAATTTACTGTAGAATCATACAAAGTCTTGACTAATGAATTAAGGTCCATTGTCATGGATAATTCATTTGGGCACGCTGAAACAGTAAATCACGTGATGTTTGATGAACTTCACTATAACCACCGTCTTCACTTCCCTCATGGGGACATCTTCTGTCCATTTGGAGAAATAGTCGATTATTACCAATATAAATCGACGTCATATGGAGGATGGCAGAGTGATTGGCCCGACAACATCTATGCCATATGCCTCAAATGACCAACTGAAAGTTGACATATGTAAATACTCCGGTGGTTGGTGTATGAAGTTCATATGCACCTGATAGGCATGGCAACGCTTTGCGTATACTACTGTGTCTGTAATCATCTTGGGCCAGAAGTATCCCAGCCTCCTACTACGATCCCAGTACTTTGGTCCCGGCTGATGGGCCCCACAGGTCCCGTCATGGATTTTCTTAGCCACTTCTTGGGCTTCGCTTTTTGACAAATAGCAAAGTAGGATGCCATCATGAGACCTTCGATATAGGGTTTGTAGCATGGCGTTATAATAAAACTTGGTTGCCTTATTTCTTTAGGGTCTTCTGGAAGGATGCCGTGTAATGCGTAGTCCACAAGCAGAAAGTGCCAGTCCCGTGGCTCAAATTTTATTCTCACTTGGCATGCTTCGTTTACTTCCATGATTGCATCTGGGTGAAGAAATTCACGACTTTTGATGGTAACATGTTTGGTTTACCCACTGGGTAATCCAAAGTCGCAGCTAATGACGCCAGGGCATCAGTGTATGTATTTTCATATCTCAGCACATGGCCAATATAGAATTCTTTGAACTTGTTTCCCAGTTATATTGTTATTTGATTATACGGTATAAGGATTTCATGGTTTACCTCATACTCTTTGATTATTTGATTAACAACTAGTTTTGAGTCGTAATATGTTTCAAGATGTCTTACTCCCAATTGCCAAGCTATTTGGAGGCTGATTATAAGTGCATTATATTTCGCTACATTATTGTGCATGGCTTGGTAAACGAATATCCTTGAGGCACTACGTGTTTATGGGGAGATATCAGGACAATCCCCACACCAGTTGCATCTCTTTTTGCTGCCCCATCAAAGAATAATTGTCATATTTGTCCTTCTAAGACTTCGTTGACCTCCATGACTTCATCTGGGAAGTTGGCATGGAGCTTGGAATTTTTCGAAATAGAGTGTTCAATGAGAAAATCTGTTTTTGTCACCTTCTGAGGTATAAAATGCATATCGTAGGGAGACAACAACAATGCCCAATTTGCGAGCCTGCAATTTAACGGCCCTGGCTTAGTCATGAGCACCTTCAGTGGATTTACTCGGAAAATGACGTGTATCATTTGGACAACTAGGTAATGTTGCATCTTTTGAACTACGAACACTAGTGTCATACATTCTTTTTCAATCGGACTATAGCGGTGTTCTGCACTAATCATTGTTTGACTCAAGTAGTAGATTGCCTTCTCTTGGTCCTGTTCATTATGTTGAGCCAAAAGGTCACCTAGAGCATGGTTCATTGCTCGTACATACATAAGAAAAGGCTTCCTTGAAAGGTGCCATTAATACAAGCGATTTCGTGAGGTAGCCTTGTATGTTTGAAATTTGTACATTTCCTTACATTGCCAATTTACTTTTGAATTACAGAAATAAAAAAATTACAAAAGAATTCAAGATTACAAGAATAGGGAAAGATTAATTTCGTTTCACTTTTTTAATTGGTGGGTCTGGCAGCGGTGGAGCCTTTATTCTGCACTCCGTTGACGATCCGATCTGGATCTCTGCCAACTCTAGACGAAGACCCGCTCTCTAGAAATTCTCCATTCTTCTGGATTCTTTGGACTCCAGTCTCTAAAAAAAATTTCCCTTTTCTGGACTCTGTCATCCTTTTTAAAGATGGGGGAGTAATCGTTCGCTTCAAATCCAGATAAAATCTTTCCTTCAAATTTTGATCAAATCTGTGTAATTAATCCCTAAAAATTCAGATCAAATCGCATAACCGAAGCACGGGATTGGACAACACTAGGGAGAAACCCGCGGGAGCACTCCCACGAGTTGGCACCCGTAGGAGGGCTCCCATGGGTGGGATTCGCGGGGGCGCTCCCGCGGGTGGCGCTCGCGGGAGTGTTCCTGCGGGTTGCCACCCACGAGTGCATCCAGCACTCATTTTAAATTTTATTTTATTTACCTATCTACATAACCCCCTCCAAACTTTTCAAAATTTCATGTTGATTTATAACGAATTCGTAACACTTTAGACTCTTTTATTTTTGGCATTGTAGTTTTCATTATGGCGTAATTTTTTATGGTATACTGTGAACCATATTCTGAAATTGCTATCGTGCTTATAGGATAAGTAGAGATAAGTTTTCATTGTAGGATAAGAAAAGATATGATGTTAACGTGCTTATAGGATGACAAACAGAGGTATGATATTAACGTGCTCATTAGAATGGCAAGCAGAGGTATAATGTTAACGTGCTTATAGGATCCTAACCGTTCAGTGACATATAGTATGACGGATTAGGAAAAGACAGAGGTATCATTAAATATATCTCAAAGCTTGACCTATTCAAAGGATTTGGTCATGATAGAAATAAGCTGACTAAACAGAGGTAACTGTTAATGTGTTTAGCCTCGGAATCTGACTATCAAAGATAACTGTTAACTTTATAGGGAAAATGATTATTATCAGAGGTAATTTTTAACTTAACGGTATCAAAAATAAGTTTATCAGAGGTTGTAATATTGAACTTGATGAAGTGTGAGTTTTCTTTTCTGTCAGAAGAAAAAGTTTAACGTGATAAGAAATTTGATCAACTTTGATTTCATAAGGATAATTGATTTGACTTTATACTCTGATGTCAGAGTTATGATTTTAACTTGACAAATATTTTGGAAAGTCATTGGTCTGCTGGAAAAAATTGATGAGAAAAGTTTTACTATCAGAGGTGAAATCTTAACATAACAGTAGATTTGATTGAGTTTAATCTCATGGAGAAGATTGATTCAATTTTGTACTCTGGTGTCAGAGGTATAATTTTAATGTGACAAATATTTTAGAGACTTACTGGCTCTACCAGAGAAAATTAATAAGAAAAGTTTTACTGTCAGAAGTGAAATCTTAACTTGACAGGCGATCGATCTAATTAGGATTTTTAGCAAACCCCAGCTATCAACGGATTTGATTAGCCTTTACCAATTACCGTTTGAGTTGGGCTAGCCACACTATTCTCCTCAATATGGTGAGTTGTCGAGAATTTTGTTCGGCCTTACATACCAAACTTTTCCTCTTCCCTTTGCCTTAACAGCTTAGGGCGATGATGTATCCTTATAATCGAATAAGGATACTATTGTAATATATTTGTCATGGGATTTTTAGCAAATTCCCAAGTATTAACAGATTTTGTTTACCTTTACCAACTACCGTTTGAGTTGGGCTAGCCATAGTATTCCCCTCAATATGGTAAGTTATCGAGAATTTCGTTTGGGCTTAAATGTCAAACTTTTCCTCTTCCCTTTGTTATAGCAGCTTTGGACAGTGATGTATTCTTATATTCAGATAAGGATACTGTTGTGATAAATTTGTTATGGGATTTTTAACAAACTCCCACTTATTAACAGATTTGGTTTTCCTTTACCAACTACCGTTTGAGTTGGACTGCCATGCTATTCCGCTCAGTATGATAAGTTATTAAGGATTTCGTTAGGGCTTAAATGCTAAACTTTTTCTTTTCGCTTTGCTATAGCAGCTTTGGACAGTGATGTATCCTTATATTTAGATAATGATATTGTTGTGAGAAATTTGTAAGAAAATTTTTAGCAAACCCAGCTATCAACGGGTTTGATTTATCTTTATCAACTATCATTTGAGTAGGGCTAGCCATGTTATTCCTCTCAGCATGGTAAGTTATCGAGGATTTCATTTGGGCTTAAATGCCAAACTTTTCCTCTTCCCTTTAGTTTAGCAATTTTAGACAGTTCATACTTTTACCCACAGTATGATGGATTGGCAAGAAACTGGTTCTCTTCCCGTTATCCTGATGGTGTTGGGCATCATGCTTTTACCCCAGTATGATGGGTTGGCGAGAAACTTGTTCTCTTCCTATTACCTTGGCGGTATTGGACAGTTCATACTTTTACTCCCAACATGGAGTTAACGAGAAACTTATTCTCTTTCCGTTGCCTTGATGGTGTTGGATAATTTATGCTTTTACCCCCAGCATGATGGGGTTGGCGAGAAACTGATTCTCTTTCCGTTATTTTGATGGTGTTGGGCAAATCATTCTTTTACCCCAGCATGATGAGTTGGCGAGAAACTTGTTCTCTTCCTATTGCCTTGATGGCATTGGGCAATTAATGCTTTTACCCCCAGTATGATGGGGTTAGCGAGAAACTTGTTCTCTTCTCATTGCTTTGATGGCGTTGGGCAATTTATGCTTTTACCCTAGCATGATAGGGTTAGCAAGGATTTCGTTTAGACTTTCATTTCAAATATTTTCTCTATCCATAGTCGTAGAGACGTAGGATCCATTTTCATTTTATGCCCCAAGTTGGGGTGCGAAGCTACATCTCAGCAGCGACCAATATTTCTTTATTTGTTATGTTGAAGAGGAGGTCAGATGACTTTATTCCCTTAAGAGTAATATTTCTTCAGGAATTTTTTGTTGATCGGCATTATTATCCGGTCACCATGTTGATTGATCAACTGTTCTATAAGTTTCTTAACTTCATCTTTAATCAACTCCATTAGCTCCGGACAAAGTCTTCATTGATTCTGCTTTACTAGTTTTGCATCTGGCTTAATATTTAGCCAGTGCAAAGCAACTTGAGGGTCTTATGGGCTTGGGGTTAGTTTCATCACCCATGTTCACTCGAACCACCTTATCTTCGATAGGCGGTTTGCACTGTTCAAAGCGCAGGTTCCATTTGGCATCAAGATATTTGACTAATACTTCATCTTGAGGAAGAGTTAGCTCATCATCTGGAGTAAGGCTGACAAGCATCATATTCATAGCCAGCCCATTGGATAGTACCCCCAGACTGATATTTGAGTCTCCATCTGAGTTTTCTGCATTTTGGCAGATCCCATCATTTATAACAGGAGTATCAAGTGTCTGACATATCGCAACCCCTTGCCGGTTTTGTGATTGAAGGAGCGAAGCGGGTCTCAATGCTATTTGCTATGTGCAATACTCTCTAGGCGTGGGGGTGCGTGGGCACACGCACAGCGCTTTGCATGCGCGCTCCATGGGCGCACACAGCGCTCTTGCAGGTGCGAGCAAAAACGCGCATATAGCACTCCATGGGCACGGGCTTTGTCGCATGCCCAAATTTAAACTTGGCATTTAGATGAAATCATATCTTATTTTCTCTATCATTCAATTTGATTTTGGTCCGTAATGATAAAATTCAGGGGCTTCTTGATTTTCATCTTTAGCTTTATTAGATGGAGCCACATATGATCCAACTCTTCCAAAGCCAAATGGGTTGAATCGTCCCTAACTTTGTCTTCCTCGAGCTGGTCGAGGCTGAATTTAGAGTGATTTAAGTCTCAAACTATTTGACCCTCAATTTGATGAGTTGAAGGCGACTGTAAACATTGTACCACCACTCCTGATAATTGTCGACAGTTTCATCGTGAATGTTATTGCATTTCACAATGGGCTTTTAAAAGAATGCAAGTATCATCCCCAATGATGCAGACATAATGGTCGTGAGCCTCACATGAAATTTTAGCTTTTAAGTGGGCTAAAACCTGAAGATGTCATCACATAACTTCAATTCCAAGAGAGCATTTTAGAGGAAGTCCCTCTCGCTTGTGTCTTATAGACTACACAATCTTGAAAATAAGGCTTGTGCTTTTAGCCTTGGTTGCAACATCGATGCAACTCCGAAGATGAGCCCATGTGATGATTTGAACATATGAATACCAATTTTAGTCTCCTGTGGAGTGAGACATACGAGTGTCATGACAAATCTCGAATGCCATTTGAGACATGCGAGTGTCATGACCAACCTCGCATGGGAGCTGAGACATGCGAGTCTCATGCCAAACCTCATCCAGGAGCTGAAACATGCGAGTGTTATTTTGAACTCTGTACTGAAGCCGAGGAGCTCTTTTGTAAACTTGGATTCTGGATGGATGGCAAGATGCACGTCTTGTTCGGTTAAGTAAAAATATTTTCAACTGTAAAGTCGTAAAGTCTTAACTAGGTTTTAGCTTAGTTGAACTTATGAGAGATCTCTTATCAAGATTGATGTTTATCTCATAATAGAGTTTTGTTGGCTTGGTTGATTACCATGTTGCAAGCCTCACAATGCAATGAGGAAATGGGGATGCCTTGGAAAATTTGTAGATCTCATTCACCACCCCTGTTGAATACTGAATTAATTCTTGATGTAGAGGAAAAGAATCAATTCTTTGGTGATATGCTTAGCCCGCATTCGACTGAAGTATCTTCAGATACTGAGAGAATAGTTGTCCTTTTTTTTGAAACATTCAAATATTATTGCAATTCGCCAAATTGGCTCTTGCTTGGATGATGGATACAGGCTCATATGGCGGAACTGACTCCAGCATTCTTTTGTAGGAGTTTGTTCACTTTTCCTTCACATAAGAGCTTTTTTAGGGTTAGGAAAGAGAGTTCCTTCTTCATGTTCGACTATATGTTGTATGGATGACTCTAATCAACCTTATCATATCAAGCCCTTGTAACAAGAATAAGTTATCTCACTTTGCATGTGAATGAGATGTAGCTTTTGATCTTTCCATGTGACTTAACTCCTCATCTGATTTGGTCAAGATTGGGCTGAGCCCTATGCATGATCTGATTCACACCAGGCTAAGCCTCGCATTTGACTGCTTGAGCTTCATAACCAATGCGGGCTTTAAAATTTATGAGTGTTCTTTGACGATCTCGAGTCTGTTGTTGGATTAAACTTGAGTTTGATCTTGACCCATATTTGTTGCACGAACAGTGAAATATCATCATTCACCATGAGCTTTGAATTCTCACCGAGAAAAGTCGATTGGATTTATTTTTAATTGATGTGTATTATGGATACATTTCCTGATATCGAAGATAATTGTTCCGTGCTAAAACATCGTTCTTTTTTTCGGATGTATTTGAATTTGTGTATAATATTTGAGTTTGATGTTTTGACCCTTTTTTTTAATCCTTTTGAGTGTTGGATAAATATAACTAATCCAACATAGTTAAATATGCCCCTTCGACGAGTTACATGGGGGTCGAGTTTCGAAACATTCATCCCGCACGCATTCATCAGGGCAGCACTTCTGCTCAAAACTAGAGATCGTGTGTGAGATGTCGGCGCCAGCTGCAACATCATTATTATATTTTTTATTTTTTTATTTTTTGTTTTATTTAATTATATATTATTACTATTTTTTTTAAATATTTGTTTATATTTTTATATTTTTATTTATTATTATTTATTTATTTTATATTTATTATTTTTGTATTTTTTATTTTATAATTTTTTATTTATTATTAAAAAAAAATTTTAAATATTTTTATTTATTTATTATTTATTTATTTATTTATTTATTTTTATTTTATTTCTTTGTTTTCGACACCCCGCAGGTGCATCCCCAGTTGCAATCCACGGGTGCACTGTGCAGGTTACAACCCGCGGGTGCACACCGCGGATGTACCCCGCGGGTTGCACCCGTAGATGCATCCCTTTATTTATTTATTATTTATTTATTTATTTTAATTTATTATTTATTTTTATTTTTTATTTTGTTCGGCACCCCGCAAGTGCATTCCACGGGTGCACCCCGTGGGTTGCAACTCGCGGGTGCACCCTGCGGGTTGTACCCATGGGTGAATCCCGCGGGTGCATCCCGTGAGTGCATCTCACGATTGCAACCCCGCGAGTGGTACCCCGCGCACCGCATGAATTTTTTTGACAGCCTTGTCAATTTTTTGTGGGCGATGATGTCTCACCTTTTTTTTTTACCGACGATGACGTCTTGTCTTTTATTATGGGCGATGATGCCTCAAATTTTTTTTAACAAGCGATGATGTCTTGTTAATTTTAGTAGGCAATGATGCCTCACTTTTTTTCTTTTTTTCGGCCGTCACCTGGCGATGACGCCTAGGTTCAAGCCAAAGGAACTTAATGATCGGATTGCGCTGTGGAGACTCCCACTGTGGTCGCCAATTCTTGTACGCTCGAAATGTGTAGATTTCCTTACATTGCCAATTTACTTTTGAATTACAGTAATAAGAAGAAAAATACATAGAAATTCGAGATTACAAGAATAAGTAATGATTAATTTCGTTTTCCTTTTTTTAATTGGTGGGTCTGGCAGCAGTGGAGCCTTGATTCTACACTCCATTGACGATCCGATCTGAATTGAAAAACTCCTCTCTACCAACACTGGAAGAAGACCCGCTCTCTAGGAATTCTCTATTCTTCTAGATTCTTTGGACTCCAGTCTCTGAAAAAAAAATTCCCCTTTTCTGAACTCTGTCCTCCTTTTTAAAGATGACGGAATAATCATTCGCTTCAAATCCGAATAAAATTTTTCCTTCAAATTCCGATCAAATCTGCGTAATTAATCCCTAAAAATCCGGGTCAAACCGCGTAATCGAAGTACGTGATTGGGCAACCTTGCGGGAGCAACCCGCAGGTGAGAATCACAGGAGCGCTCCCGCGAGTTGGCACCTACGAGAGGGCTCCCGCGGGTGGGACCCACAGGGGCGCTCCTGGGGGTTGCTAACCGCGGGTGCAATCTGCACCCGTTTTAAATTTTATTTTATTTTATTATTTTATTTTTTTTTACATGTCTACAAGTCTTTAATGTACTTGACAGCTTGTTGGCAATCTTTGTCCCTGACGAATGAGACTCTCTTCTTAATTAATTTTGTGAACGGTTGGCATCTTCCTAACCGATTTTCTATGAACCGTCGAATATATGCCAGCTTGCCTTGCAACCCCCTGAGTTTCCTCAAATTATGTGGCGGTTGCATCTCTTTTATCGCCTTGACTTTATCAGGGTCAAGGTGGATTCTTTTCAAAGTCACCACGAATCCCAAGAACTTCCTGTTAGATACTCCGAGAAAGGACTTAGTAGGGTTCACCTTCAATTGATGTTTTCTCATAATATCAAACATCACGCTCAAATCTTCCAGGTGATTTTCTTTTTTCTTACTCTTAACGGTGAGGTTATCCATATAACATTCAACCGTTTTACTTAAATGTTCTTGAAAGATGATACTCATAACTCATTGATAAGTAGCACTGGCATTCTTCAATCCGAAGGGTATTACTGTGTAGCAATATACCCCAAGCAGTATTCTAAATGTTATATATTTCTCGTCTTGTGGATACATTTTAATTTGGTTGTATCCTGAGAAACCGTCCACAAAGGACATCCGTTCGAAATGGCATGTGTTATCAATCATAACATCCGTGATCGAAAGTGAGAACTCATCATTTGGGCATGCAACATTGAGGTCTTGGAAGTCTATGCATATCCTTATTTTGTAATTTTTCTTGGGCACAGGTGTTGGCATAGTTTTCTTTTATTGGGATCATCTTTCATAAAGAGAGATCTGTGAATATAAACTAAAGAGAAACTAAGATATGGTCTTCACAGAGTTGTGTTTTATTTTCCATAAAAGTTGAGACGCAATCTTTGATTCACTAATGAAGCTGAAGTGCGAATCTCTTTCTCTAAATTCGCAGACTTAATAATGAGAATGGCCTCGCAGGGTCTCATCATCATATCTAAACATATCATGCAAGCAGCGAACATGTCATCATACTAAAACGCAAATTTAAAGTCTAAGATTTGCGTTCCGATTATAATTCAAAGAAAACGCGAATCTAAAATTTGAGATTCGCATTTTGATTGCCATTCAGAAGAAAAGTGACTCTAAAGCTTAAAATCCCCGTTTCAACTACGATCCAGAAAATTAAAGATGTCGGTTATAAATTCTGGAGATTTAATACAAATCCACCAGATCAAAAGGTAGAAAATTAATACTCAGATCGTTGAGGCTAACAGTTGAACAGTTATATCAACTCAATAGTCTCCAAAACTCTATAAATAGCATAAGCTTAAGCCAAAAAAGGCATTTAAAGATCAATATTATAGAGAGTCTTTTTCCATCCAAGTACTGGTGCTATCAAAAACTCAAAACTCTTGTCAACTAAAATTTTATACAGTGTGTCAATGGAGAGTAAGATCGTCCTCCATAACTACTCTAGAACTTTGCTTTAAATAAAGAAGGAATTAGATTTTCCTCATTTTCTGTAAATAGAAACTGTTGAAATTATAATTTTTATTAAAAAATTTAATAAATAATAATTTATGATTTTTATGGCTAACAGAAGATTGGCGACTCTGCTGGGGACGCCTATCATCTCTGATGATAAGGTTATAGCTCAATCTGATAAGATTCCAGTTGACAGTATGGTCGAGTCACTCGTCATCGAGTTCGACTAGGAGAAGTATGAAAATTTTCTCTCCTCTGGCTCAAGGAGTCCTAACTCCTTATGAAAATGCCATAATATCTCTAGCAGCTCAACCTCTGATGAGGCTCTAAAGACGATAGTCCTGTCAAAGGACTCTTCAGACCAATCTGGTCTCAAAGAAGAATCATCTCCTTCACCTGCACAAGAGTCAGGATCTGCTCTCGTTGAGAGGATGGATCAAGATCTCCATGATAACAAGAGATAATGACCATTCTCTGATTGCAAAAAAGATGATTTAGAAAATAAGGTTCCTCTCACTCGCACAATGAGAAGGAACCTGAGAAGAAGTAAGGATCGCGCTTTTTGTAGAGCCATAAAACAAAAAAAATATTGTTGAGCCATAATCGCGTGAACCTCTAGTTCAAATATGGAGGCCAAAAAGAAAAGTAGTGGTTCCGGATAAAAAGAAAGATCAAGATGCAGATGGGTTTGTTCGTGTTTCTTATATGAAACGTCGTACACCTACCAAGTTCATTTATAATTTCAAATGCGGAGTTTGTATCTGCATTTCGCAAATAAGACGAGGGTCCCACTCTCATGCCCCAGGAATAAGACACGACATTCAAGATTGCATTTTTGCAGATAGACGCGAATCTCAAATTTGCGTACTAACAGAAAAACGTGGTTTTCAAAATCGCGTTTTTAAATAAGAGTCAACCTCTAAGGTCTATGTTCCAACTTTGGCATAAGCCCATCCATCTGCCACCATAGCTAAAGTAAAATTCACTCTTGGAATCTTTAAGGGAATAGAAAATCCTATTCCAATGATATCATTTGGTGGCGATGCCATTTCCATTAACAAGACAATGAGTTAAAATACAAGAGACATCAGGGAACTTTTCAACAAAAAGAGAGAATAATCTCGAGTGTCTTAATTTTATGGTGAATGATTGATCAATGTTGTGTTATCGCATTGTTATTGTCTAGTAGTACCTGCTAAACAGTCAGTTTTTAATCAACTTACAATAACTTCACTTCAACCATCTAAAAGGAGGAGACGCAACAAACAAGAATTTTCTGAACCTGAATATCTCGAAATATCATCCAATGTAATAAACTTCAAGCGAAAGAAGAAGAAGAAGAAGACAACGAGTTTTCCATAGAATAGATTCTTCTGACTTTGAACGCTCTTCAATCTTAAAGAGTGTATTCAGCGAGATGAAGGGTGTTTGTCAGAATACTCGATTCAAGAAAGGAGTAACAATGCCTGTGGATTACAGACGAATGGTTGGAGTCTCTTCCGATGATGAAGAAGGAACAATAAATTCAGCTGTGGCCAAATCTTAGACATCGAACTCGTTCGTCGAAGATTCCGCATTTGCACATATAGCACAAGGAACTCCAGAAGAGTTCATGAGAAGAATGAATGAACAAGACAAAACCATTCAACAATAGAAAAATACTATTAATGAAATCAGAAATATGATGTATGTCTTGCTGGAGTTAGAAAAAGAAAGAAGTAAAAAGAAAGGCGAATCTTCTTCTAAAACTCCTCATGATTCGTGGAACGATAGAGCGAAGAATACAGAAGATGAATCTCGTGTTCCTCCTAGAAATGCGAATGAAAATAATGAAGACCATCGCGAAGAAGAAGAAAATCGTTCCGTGCACTCCCATCACCAAGAAGGAAATCCGAATCAAGAAGAAAATGCAAACACTGCTTGGATGGAGAGTTTCCAAAATCAACTGAATGCTCTCATGCATAAGAATGATTTGCAAGGGTTGGGGGTTGTGAGACCATATCCAGTAGACTGGAAAACTATACCATTCCTGGAGAATTACAAACCATTGAAGCTCAATTATTTGATGGTAAAGGACCGCTGAATCAGCACCTTTACTATTTCAAATCTTAAATGGGACACTTGGCTGGGAATGATCCAATCATTACACGAGCCTTTATTAGTACTTTAACAGATATAACATTTGAATGGTTCTGGAGATTAGAATCAGGAACTATCAATTCGTAGAATGATTTGGAAAAAGCCTTCTTGACGAGATTTTATGAAGATGACATGAAAATCTCAATACCATCGCTTCTTGCTACAAAACAATAGAAAGGAGAATATGCTCGAGATTTCATTAAAAGATTCAGAAATAATTCTTTGAGATGTCCACATGGAATGCCAGAGAAAATATTGGTAGAAACTTATAGACATAATCTCTCCACTAAAGCTCTTGTTAGGATGGGGGCTGTGAAGTCTTATATCTGGAAAGATTTTTCATTACAAGCTGGGGAAGCCAAAAAAATTATACAAAGGCTTGAGGTAGAAGGGAAACAAAGACAAAATAATTTTAGACAACATCAGTCTTCTCGACCCAAGGGGATAGAAATAATGGCGACTGATACTTCGAATCCTGCGAATTCTTCTCCAAGGCTCCTCCTCAATTGCGGATTCCTCAGAAACAATGTTCTTTCAAATATGAGCATATTATTACTATCTTTATTTTGCTCATGACAAAGAATATGATCAAATTGCCAGAATCAAAATAACCCGAAGAAGCAGGAGTGGTTAATGATTCTAATTACTGTGTATATTATAGGATTATTAATCATCCTACCAAAAATTATTTTATTCTCAAAGACAAGATTTAAGCGTTGCTGGATGCCAAAGTTATCAAGTTGCGGGAAAATCAGAAGAAAATAACTGCAAACATGATGACTTTCAGATTTGAAAAAGCTCCCGACTGGATAGAATTAACCGTTCAAGATGGAAGTCAACTCATTCCTAAAGGTACGATGAGAATTGTGAATTATGATCCTAGTTAACAACAAAATAAAATGTTATGTCCTTTTCAAACTTCTAAAGGAGAAATAATGTGAGTACATTCAGATCTCTTTAAAGATAAACAATGGACTTCGAGTTCATCTAAGAAGTCAAAATGAAAGATTTTACTTCTAATACTGTTATTGAAATTCTTGAAGATGATACAGAAGTTTCTCCTCTCTCAGATTCAGAAGAAGTCAAAAAATTTTTGGCAGTTAATGCAAATCAGCCAAAACTTTTTGGGACTCGTTCAAGGAAAAATTACTTGAATAATTATGATCATGTAGTAGAATCTCAGCCGCCTCTAGAAAAAAACAAGCAAAAAGAGTTTAAATTTGACAAAGTTCTTAAAAACAAAAATAAAGAACCTACAGAAAGTTCCAAGAAGTCATTTCAATTTGATATATTGGCGCAATTGGCTAATATTCTAGCAAGAATTACTTTGTATGAGCTCCTAAAGCTCTCTAAACAAACTATAGAAGTTTTTAGAGAAGCTCTGTAAGATTTTGAAGTGTTTTTGGCACAAATGTTAGAAACAGTCAAACAGGAAGAAGTCTGCGTAGTATGTCATTAGGCTTCTAAAAAGATTCCTTGCATAACCTTCTCTCTAAAAGATATGCAAGTTAAAAATAACAAGCATCATCGTCCTTTGTATTACATAGAATACATAGGGTCATCAGATATCAATTGAATCCAAGTTGATCCTGGATCTGCTCTAAGTATAATGCCGAGATGGGTATTATGATACCTTGGGGTCGCTATGAATAGATTAGCAACAACAAATACTACTATTTTTGGATTCAATACTAATGGAAGTAGACCACTGGGCAAAATAAAGTTGAAGTGCCGGATTGGTGATCTAAAAACGGAGGTCACATGTTATGCAATAGATACTAATACGTCTTATAATTTTCTGCTTAGAAGGCCATGGATTCATATCAATCTCATGGTTCCGTCTACACTTCATCAATGCATGAAGTATGTGGATAAAGATGGAAATGTGAAGACCTTAATTGCAGAGAAGCAACCTTTTAAACAAGTTGAAAATTACTTTACCGATACGTTGCTGTATCAAGACACATTTGAAATAGTTGAACAACCTGCTCCAGAGGCATCTAATAGCGGCAACGAAATTGACACTGAATCAGGATATGAAAATTCAAAATTCGATGTAAATTGGGATGGAGAATCCATTGTTATAAGCTTTGAAGGCCTTGATATAAATGACACTGCCAATTCTTATAGTGAGTGGATAATCAATAAAGATATAGAGTTTGCTTATTCTTCTGTTATTGGTTCTGAACCCTCAAGTACTAGTACTAACATAGTCAGTGATTATCTAGATAAAATATATTCTTTAGTTTCACTTCAAGCACCCATTCGATCATCCTTTTACATACAAAGTGATGACGATGGAGATGCAAATGAAGCTGTTTTTGAAGTTCCTTCTAAAAATAAAGATAAAAAATCTATAATATTTGTAAAAGAAAATAACAAAAATAAAGAAAAATATTTAGATTCTGAGGAAGAGCAGGAAAATCCTGATTTCTTCCATTATAATGAAAATTCACATTAGTTAATGAAAAAAATGAGGTACAACCTAACCAAAGGCAGGGGCTTAAATTTTAGAAAAGGGAGAAAAACAATCCTTCAGCCTTTTGTTTCAAAAGAAAAGATGTCATATTACTACGATAAAACTGATAGAGGGTTGGGATATATTACTACCTCTGAAGATCTTTCGGATAAGAAATCTGAAGAAAGGCAGCAAACTTATTTGTCAGCATCATCATGTTGGGATTCAGATGTAAGTATTTGTGCCATTTTTCGCGAGGTTTCTTTTAATATGGTCTTCGCAGACCAAGATAACGAAGACACTGATGAAATATCACTAATCAAGGATGATTCTTGTGCAAAACACCTCCATATGAAGTGGGAAATTAAGTTTGAATAACGAGAACATCCGACTGAAGATAATGTGATTAAACTAAATATGGATGACGAAGTTAATCCTAAACCCATATTTATAAGTGAAAATTTATCTTCAGAGAAAAAAGAAAAAAAATAATATCTCTCATTCGAGAATGCATTGATATTTTCACTTGGAATTACGAAGATATGGCAGGACTTGACTCAAAAGTCGCGGTTCATAAATTAAATATTCGACCAAATGTAAAGCCAGTAAAACAACAACAACGAAAATTCCATCCTGAAATTATGGAGGCGATCGAAGCTGAAATCAAAAAGTTAATTGAGTCTAGTTTTATTCGCGAAGAACAACATCCAGATTGGGTTGCGAATATAGTCCCTGTAACTAAAAAGAATGAAAAAAATCAGGGTTGCATTGATTTCAGAGATTTAAATAAAGTATGCCCGAAGGACAAATTTCCTTTACTTATTACATATGTCATGATAGACAACACTTGCAGCTATGAAAGGATGTCATTTATGGATAGATTCTCATGGTACAATCAATTCAAGATGTATTCTGATGATGAAAAGGATATATCTTTCAGAATGCCACTTTGAGTATACTGTTATATAGTCATGCCATTTAGTTTAAAGAACGCTGACGCCACATATCAACACGCTATAAACACAATATTCCAAGAACATCTACGAAAGACAGTAGAATACTATGTAGATGATTTGGCAATTAAAAGTAAAAAACCAAGGATGATCATCTTCATGATCTGAGAATAATGTTTGACCGTATATGGAAACACCAGTTTAAGATGAACCCTACTAAATCTTTTCTGAGAGTTTTTAGTGAAAAATTTCTTGGCTTTCTAGTCACTTCCCAAGGAATTCATATTGATCCAGACAAAATTAAAGTAATCCAAGATATGTCACTTCCTAAGAATCTCAAAGAATTGAGAGGACTATAGGGTAGGTTGGCATATATTTGCAAATTCATATCAAATTTATTTAGAAAGTATCAACCTTTTACAAAATTGATGAAGAAAGGGGTATCATTCATTTGGGATAATACATGTCAGAAAGCTTTTGAAGAAATCAAAGAGTGCCTCATCAAACCACCTATTCTCGTAGCTCTAGTCTCAAGAATATCTTTTCTGTTATATGTTAGAGCTATGAATCATTCCTTGGGAGATTTATTGGCACAAAAGAATGAATTAGGGTATGAACAAGCCATTTATTATCTCAGCATAATTATGATTGGGCCTGAACATCGATATAACAGTGAAAAAAGAATGCCTAGTTTTGGTGCTCGCAGTACAGAAAATGTGACATTATTTAGTCGGACAAATAATTTATATTATATCAAGAGTTAATCTCTTAAGAATATTAATGACTAAGTCAGGGTCATTAAATTCAAGGTTATCCAATTGGGCTATTTTGCTATCACAATATGACATGCATGTTACCCCACAAAAATCAATTAAAGGTCAAGGTATAACTGATTTTCCTGGTTGAACACCTAATTCTACCATCTTCAAAATTATATGAAGATATCCCTGGTGAGATAATCGAAGGAAATACAATTTCAAAGCAAAATGTTTCACAAGAAACTGGTGAAGTAAATACTATTACAGAAGATGTATGGTAATTTTTCTTCGATGGTGCCTCTAGAATGGGACTCAAAGGAAAGGTGGTAGTGGGAGTGGGAGTCATTTTTATTTCTCCTTACAACCACATCATTTCTCGAGCATACTCATTGATAAATTAATGTTCTAATAATATTACTGAATACAATGTCGTAATGATTGGTTTGAAAATAGACAAACAGCTGGGGTGAAGTATTTAGAAGTATACGGAGATTCCCAACTTGTCATAATCAAGTTAAAGGGAAATATAAAGTCAAAAATGATGACCTTTTACAATATTACCAAGCAGTCATAAAAATGACTGTTAGTTTTAATGGTTTCTATATCAGTTATGTGATGCACCATAAAAATGGTTATGCAGATTCGCTAGTTTCCTTAGCTGGTACTTTAGCATTACCCAAAAATACTAGTAAGCAAATAACGGTAGGAAGTAAGGAATTATTTTGCCCAAATAATAAGTTTGAAGTGGAGCTAAATTCAGCAGATGCAGTATATGTTCTTGAGTCCAACCTCGAGCGAAGAGATTGGAGATTTCCTTACATAGACTATATTTTTATGGGATATTGCCGAAAGATCCTTAGAAGCAGCAGAAATTTGAAGAAAAGCTGTTCGATTTTATTACAATGTTGAACTTCAAAATTATATAGAAAATCTTATGATGGGACTTTGCTTCAGTGTCTCTCTAACAAATAAGCTCAAGAAATACTTGAAGAACCTCATAGCAGTATCTGCGGAGCACATCAATCAGGACCAAAACTCTGGAATAGACTACGAAGAATGGGTTATTACTGGCCCAATATGATGACAGACGTAGTTATTTATGTTAAAATATATAGAGCCTGCCAAATACATCTAGACTTCAAACATCAAGTCCGGAATATCTTCACCCAACGGCTACATCATGGCCATTTGAACAATGGAGAATGGACATTATTGGATCAATTTCCCCACCATCAACGAGAGGACATCGATTCATATTAGTCATAACAGATTACTTCTCAAAATGGACCGAAGCTGTTTCCTTAACTGAAGTGAAGTCGTCAAATGTTATTAAGTTCATTAAACATCATGTTATATAACACTTTGGAGTGCCTAGGAGAATTATTCATGACAACGGATCTTAGTTTGTGAGTCAATCGTTCTCCAGATTTTGTAATAAATATAGAATTGAAAGTGTGGCTTCATCTCTATAATATCCTGTAGCCAATAGTTTAGTAGAATCTTTCAATAAAATCGTTGTGAACTTCTTAAAAAGTTCATTTCATCCAATCAACAAGACTAGAATGAAAAGCTTGGAAAATGTCTTTAGACATATCGAACTACTATAAGAACTCCTACTAATACTACGCCATTTTTTTTGGTGTATGAGTCTAAAGCAGTATTACCCTTGAAAATCCAAATTCTATCATTACGAGTCGCATTAGCAACTAAAATGATGCAAGAAGAAAGACATCGACAAAGACTTCTAGAATTGGAAGCTCTAGATAATAAACGTCTTGAAGCCCAACAAAGTACTGAACTCTACAAAGCGCGAATTTTCAAGACCTTTAATAAAAAGGTTAAGTAGAAAACTTTCAAGAAAGGTGATTTGGTCTTTTCAGAAAGATGACCAATCATAATTGATCAAAAATCCAGAGAAAAGTTCTAGCCAAAATGGGAGGGACTCTTTGTCATTGATGCAGTCTATTCTAATGACGCATATCGGTTGGCAAAACAGAATGACGATAAAATAATAATGCCAATTAATAGAAAATTTCTAAAAAAATATTATTCTTAACTGATTAGTAAGAAGCAACGAAGTTAAAGGTTGAGTGGTTTAAGATACATATTTTTTTTCTATAACCCTCAATTACATCCCTGACCGATACCGCGAAGAAGAGAATATAGGAGTATCAAATTATTTAATACACATACTTGAATATTTTCTCTAACAATAGGAAAATTCAATATTACGATTTAATTATTGATCTATTTGAATGCTAGATATTCGAAGTCCATAAAGAGATTAATAAATATGTCAGATTCTTGATATTATTATCTCCAGAATAGGACCAATTTATCCACTAATCAAATAGAGCTCATTTACATGGAAAAACCCATTCTCAACGAGTTTTAGCATGAAATATCGAATGATCCTATTTCGACTAAGGATATAGAAAAGTTTGGCATCTAAGTCCAAATGAAATTCTCGACAACCTTATTGTGTTAGGGGTAAAAGTATGAATAACTCTAATCCATTAAGCTTTAGAGAAGAGGAAAGTTTGGCATTTAAAGTCCAAATAAAATTATCGATAGAAATAGCATGGCTAACCCAACGTAAATGGCGGTTGGTAAAGGCTAAACAAATCTGTTTATAACTGAGAATTTGTTAAAAATCCCATGAATTTATCATGATAAGATCCTGTTTTTGACAGATTTCAGATTCGTGATTCTGGAGTCAAAGGATTCTAAAATGCAAATTTCATAACGTTGCATTTTAATACTAAAAGAAGTTTAGAAACACAGTCTTGAATTCTAAAAGCGTGAATTTTCGTAAAATCGCGCTTTGCTTTCTTTCCTCCAAATTTGCTAAGTTAAAAATTACCTATGTTCAAAAGCTGTTATACTATAAGTCACTGAACAGTGTGGATTTTAACTTGTTCATGAAAGTTAATAGTTACTTCTATCTTGATTCAAGAAATTTATTCATTCGCGGCAAAATCCATTTTGGGCGTTGAAATAATGATTTTATATTGTCAAGTTAATAATTACCTCTGAACAATATTCTGGAGAGTCAATAATCATCAAGTTACAGTTAGCTCTGATGATCAAAATCAAAATAATCATCAAGTTAACAGTTACCTCTGATGATAAACATCAAAATCATTCATCAAGTTAATAGTTACCTCTGAATGAATGATAACAAAGTTCTTGAAGTTTAAAAAAATTATTCATTACCAAATCAATATTACAAAGAGTTCATTGATATCATACAATGAATGAAAATGAGTACAAATCATTGAGTCAAGAGAACATTAAAAAAATTTCGTCAACAACTATTATCCTTAATAGGATGGCTTCATAAGTAAAGACAAAAAATTTGCTTTCGTAGCCTCCTCCTGGTTAAAGAACTTCCAAGTTTGCTCGCTCAGTTATGATCAATGTCACCAGTGCCTTGATTAGTTCAAAACTAGGTGCATCAAGTGCATGTTCCTAAGTATATAACTTGTGGAACTATTGAAATTAAGGATTGTCGACAACCATTTACCATCCTTACTTTAAGGATGCTAGGCAGAAAATTAACAATTCCACACATCCAAAATCTTTTTCTCATGAAAAGTACATGAGATCTTCTGGTTCTCCAATGATATTGGAAAAATTTGAGAACCAGACGGGTGTGGGTCATAGTTAAGGAAAATGACTATGGTTATATTCTACAACAGATCTAGAATCTTGTTAAGAAATATAAAAGAAAATACTTTATTTATATTCATAACAAAAAAAAACTTACCGGAATTAAGTAAAATAATTACAGTCATAAGGACCTTTTTAATGGGACCTGGCAGAAGACCAGGCACAAATAGGCCAATATTATCTGGAGGTCTTGTAACATGTCAATCCTTGTCCATTGCCTCAATCAAGAAAAAGGAAGAAGAACAGAGCTCTATGATAGAATTGGCTTTGGAGAAGAACTTTAGAAAAATAGAGAGTTCAAAAGAATTCTCAAACCAGAATGACTTTTTGGAAGAAAGACTTGCCACTTTATAGGATTTCCTGATCAAAATCTTCGGCCAAGAGATTTTATAAGCGAAATTTTCGGTTGAAGATTTTTGACTCGAATCTCAATAAGATTTATTATTATTGCATGGGACACTTAGGTATATGCACCAAATGAAATGAGATCTTCGATTAGAATTTTGTCATTAATGGATGTTTGCAGCGCTTAGATTTTTGTACCAAAAAGTTAATTAAATTGATGGAAAGTCATTCTATATATGTAAACTCGCGGATTTTAATGCAGGATTACATTTATATGTAAACCCACGGATTTTAACGCAGGTTCACACTTATATGTAAATCCGCAGATCTTAATGTAGGGTTGCACTTATCACAAATCAGAGTTTTGGATTCTTATTCATACACAAGCTCATAGAGTTGGACCAAAAACTCTCAGATTTGAACTCAGAAGTTATAGAAGCACGAATCTAAATGCAGAGTCACGTTTCTTATACATACTTGCAGATCCAGATGTAGAGTCGCATTATCAAAATGAGAAGACTACAAGAGCTCCTTGGACAATGTTAAAAAAAAATTATTTCAACTTAATGGTTCAAGAGAGCCTTGATCTTTTTTTCTGCATCACTGATCTCTAACTGAATGGGCTCATAAGCCTAAACAGCAGCCTGCCTGCGCAGTTCCTCCTCACTGGCAGTTATGTTGCCTCCTGAAGCAGATTTCAGAGCTTCCAATTTTACTTGATAAGCCAAAAGAGCTTTGATTATACTATTATGTTGTCTTAATAAATCAGAAAGGTTCTTCATTGTCTCCTCACGTTCTTTAGAGAGTTGTTCAAGAAAAACTTGAGCCTTGGAAATAGTTTCCTGAGTTCTGGCAACGGCTGCATCATGGCCTTTGACAGTTGTAGCAGTATTTTCTATCTGAGCAGATAAAAATTGGCTGGTTAATTGATTTCCATCAATACGGGCTTGACAAGCATCAATTTTTTCTTTAATTTCCTTATGGAGCTTGCATTGTTCTCCATCAGTTTCTGAAAAGTGACCTCCACCATTTCTGCCTTATCTGCATTACGGATCTTCAATAAAGATTCAGCATGAGTCTAAAGTTGAGTTACCATTAGTTTATATGGAGTTGCTTTTTCTTTTCCACCAATGCTTGCTATGCTAGTTGCATAAATATTAAGAACGTTGGAAATTGAGGAGAAAGAACTCCCTTTCAGAAGTTTGTCAATACAGCGGTCCAGAAAGTCAAGAAAAATTTTAATAGTATGCTGGAGCAAATCCGCTTCAAGAGCACCCATTTCTGCACAACTTATTGATGAAGAAGTATAGTGAAAGTAATAATTGGGACAGACGTAACTTGCACTGTACTCTCAGCAGAAGCAGTAGCCTCAGTAACTTCAATTCCAATAGGGGCATCAACCTTAGTAGGAGCAGTAGCCTCAGTAGTTTTAACTTCAACAAGGACAGCAACCTTAGCAGGAGCAACAATCTCAGCAGCTGTAGTAAACTCAGTAGATACAGTCACCTCATTGGCTTTGTCAGAAACAACAGTTGCAGCAGTTCCAGATGAAATTTCTCGTTGAACTTCAGTATCAACAAGTAGAGTATCACCTTTAGGTACATACTCCGAAATTGGGGTAGAAGGAAACATTTCTGAAAAAAAGGGAGAGAAATGGTTAAATAATGATTAAAAAATAAAAGATGATGTAAGTGAGTAAAGTTTAGAATAAACCTTGAGGTTGGGAATTGGACTCTCCAGGTCCGTACACCTCAGCTCTCTCTTCTGCCATTAGAAATGTATATTTAACGTGGTCTGATGAAGGAGTAGAGGAGCGAATGTCATCACTATCAATATCATCATCATCATTCGTAACCTGAACTACTGGAGGAGTAGGGGTAGCATATTCCTCTTGCACCAATTGAACTGGTCTTTCTAAAGAAGACCCAGTAACAAGTAAAAGCTTAACTGTCGGTGTAGTAGGAGTCTCTTTAATGGGATCACTGGAAAAATAGATCCTTGACTCCGACGCTTTTTAGATGAGCGAGCAATCAAATTCACATCATCATCATCTTTTTTTTCCTCTTCAGCAGTTTCAAAAGTTAAACTAAGTATTGCTGCACCAGGTTCAGCCAATACAGCTTATGGAATGATCGACAAGTCACAAAGGCGCCTCAATCTCTTCTGCTTGTAAGAAATCTTTTTAGGAGAAGATCTTGACTAGGAAAAAGTTTCCTTTGTGATAGGAGGAGGAGAAGTTAGATGGTGGGAGACACAAGTCGATCTGTTGGGACAATTGCAGTACTCCTTTCATCTCTTAATTCGAATCCTTCGAAGTCATACTCTATTCCAAAATCCTCTATTCCTGCTACTTTAGTGCTGCCAGCTTCTCTCTTTTGAGCATACCATGCTCTGATGTCTCTCAAACAAGTGAGGCTCAAGTCAAAGTTATGAGGTATGGAATGAACAACAGAATACTATTTGCAAAAGCCAAAACTCATAGATGAATTTGGAGTCTTGAGTGAAAAATTGAACTTGACCTTTGTACCATCAGAGATGAAATGAAACCAAGCTCTGGCTGCCTTGAATAGATTCCCAGTAAACCTCATGTCTGTATTTGAATTTTTGACATACAATTGATCATACCCAAACTGTCGAGAAAAATTGCTTGGATAATAGGATTCAATATAACAATAATTTCCTAAGCGGAGAATCAAGTGTCCTAAACAGATGCTTACTAGCTACCAGAAACACTCAGGAGACAGAGTCGTAAACTTATCAGCACCGGCTACATTCTCGAATTCATCCCCATAAGTAATGAAAACACTTGTATATCTCATAATTAGCATGATATTGAAGTGTTCTGTGGATCGCAACCATGTAACCTCCTTTCCAGTGTGATTTCTCATAATGCTAAACTTTGAGAGAACTCAAGCTTATTTGAGCATCAATTGGACTCATCAATAAAGAACAGTGTAGAACTATCCAAGCCATTAAATAAGTGTATGGAGTCTTTACAATCAATTTTCGCTCATCATCATACTCCGTCTTGACATTGCAAAATCTATCAACCAATTTTTTCAATCCACTTTAGATTCCACAAACCATCGCTAGCAACAAGCTGAGTAGACGGTAGAATGCTAACAAGACTGCCGGATACACTACTCTAGTTGATATAATTTCTTGTGATGGAATCATGCATTTCTTTAACCATAACATCAAGAAACCTGCCAACAAATCAGGATCTGATAAAAGTTGTAAAGCCTGATAATGAAAACTCTCAAAGGATGTCACGACCTTGAAGACATCCTCATCTAATTCAGCAATGTATGCATCTGTTTCATCTCTTTTTTAAAAATTGGAGAAAAACGAGTTAAATCAGAATTGTTCTTCGTAAACTTGGAGAAAAGATACTATAACCACTTCTTTTGCTTCACATTGCGAGCATTATACATGTGAGCGCAAATGTGATAGTGGAAAAGCAATTCCCAGTAAATATCGTAAATCATGGGATCCTAAACTTTCAATAAATGGAGTTCTTCTTCTGTAGGGACATATTCTTCATAAGGAATATCTCTCATAGGTAGCCCTGAAATCTCCTGCATCTCATGCAGGGCAAGCCCTAGTTCACCATGGGGTATAAAGAAAGTACAAGTATCAGGGTTATACATTTCCAGTAAAGAAAAAATGGAACCAGCTATGAGGGATTTCATGTTGAACTGCCCTTATAGCACGATAAAAATTTATGTGCTTCAATTGATCCGCAAAAACTCTTAAGAACAATTTGGGTAAGATCGCCCATTCTCGCTTAGAAGAACAATGGATCAATCTAGCAAGACGAAAATCTTGGATTGAAAATTCACCCTGTGCATCAACAAAACGGTGTAAGAAAGTTTGGGTAGTTACTAAAGTTTCACGCAAAGAGAGTCTTACTTAAAAGATACTAGAAATAATCCACAAAAATATTTTCCAGTAGAACGAGAAAATACACCTTGTGTATTGAATCCACCCAGCAAAACACCCTCTTGCGGTTTGTTTAAATGTCAATCAATGGTTCTGGGAATAGAAAAGGATTGGAGATACAAGAATGGATAAGACATCTCCATGTCAGGAAGAAACAAGCCACGACCGTTAACTTAACGGAGCCACTTATAGATCCATCATCTAAGCAGTCATCAGGGATTGGGACATAATCACCAAACAGAAAAGGAGGCTTGTTCAATAAAGTCCTATAATTTCCCTCAAAAGGAGTAGTGGTCATGAATTCCTGCAACACAGGGCGAGCAGGGTTCAAGATTTTACTCTAGATTTTACTCTTCCTCTCTCGGCTATCAGATATTGCACAAGCTGGAAAGATTCGACCGAGCCTAAACTATTTTTCGCCATCATATCCTCCTGTATGGCCAAAATACTGATCTTTCGGCCAAGGGTTTAAAGCATAATTCACTACATGAAGAGAAGAAAGAATTAAAACAAAATTGTGAAAAGGAAGATACTCTTTTAGAGTCAGAGTATAAATGGTAAATATGATATGAAGTAAGAGAATCACCTACAACCAGAGACTCCTACCGAACCACTATGAAGATAGAAGTAACCTGAATATTTTGAGAATTACTGCCAGATGGACCAGAAGATGAAACTTTCTTTGTCATCCTCCTAAAATTCTTAAGAAAAATTTGGTGTAAAAGAAGTTTGAAGAAAATTAAGGATAAAAGGAGCTTGAAGACAAAGGGTCTTGAAAGTTGGAGGAAAATTTGGAGTTCAAATTTTTTCAGAAAGTGTTAAAAATACTCTAAAAGATGAGTTTGAAATTTTATAGCAGATAATTTAACGGACAAGATCTCTAGTCCAAGTCTCGTGAGAATCTCCTCATTAAAGAAGCTCAGAAAATGTCTCGATCCCTACACTAGATATACTGCATAAAGCGTGATATCCGCGGCTCTAATACAAAGTCGTGCCTTTTTTTCAAAAACGTGGAATTCGCAATTCTAATATAGAGTCGTATTTCCTCTCAAAGTGCAAAATCTGTGAAGATTGCATTCCTACCAAATTATCCAAAGTATTTCAAAACACCTCCAAAACTATAGAGTTTTGAAAACTTTGGAGGGGGTTTTGTTGGCAGAATTTTCTTTTATTGGGATTATCTTTCATAAAGAGAGATCCACAAATATAAACTAAAGAGGAAATAAGACATGGTCTTCACAGAGTTATACTTTATTTTCCATAGAACCTGAGACGCGATCTTTGATTCACGAATGAAGCTGAAACGCGAATCTCTTTCTCTAGATTATCAGACTTAATAATGAGAATGGCCCCGCAGGGTCTCAAAATCGTATCTAAGCATATCATGCAAGCAGCGAATATGTTATCATACTAAAATGCAAATTTAAAGTCTAAGATTCGCGTTCCGATTATAATTCAAAGGAACGCGAATCTAAAGTCTGAGATTCGCATTCCGATTGTCATTCAAATTAAAACGCGAATCTAAAGTCTGAGATTCGCGTTCAGATTGTCATTTAGAAGAAACATGAATCTAAAGCTTAAAATCTGCGTTTCAGTTACGATCCAGAGGATTAAAAACGTCGGTTATAAATTCTGGAGATTTAATACAAATCTATCATATCAAAAGGCGGAAAATTAACACTCAGATTGTTAAGGCCAATAGTTGGACAGTTACATCAACTCAAGAGTTTCAAAACCTCTATAAATAGCATAAATTTAGGTAGAAAAAGGCATCTGGAGATCAATATTATAGAAAGAGTCATTTTCCATCCAAGTGCTGGTGCTATCAAAAACTCGAAACTCTTGCCAACTAAAATTCTATAAGCAGTATCAACAGAGAGTAAGATCGTCCTCCATACCTACTCTAGAACCCAGATTTAAACAAATAGGAAATTAGATTTTCCCCATCTTCTATAAAAGGAAAATCGTTGAAATTGTAATCTTTTATTGAGAAAATTCAATATTGAATCATTTACGATTTTTATAGCGAACAACAGGTATAATATTTGCTACCTAGTCCGGATGTTGCTCTTCACAAATGAACCCTGAGTCTATCAGTTTCTTTACTTTAGACTCTATGGCCTCCATTAATTATGGTTTAAAATGTCTTTGCTATTACTTTACAGGTTTAGCATCCGGCTTAATATTGAGTCGTCTAAACTGGGCATGTCCTTATAGTTCCATGTGAACATGTCGATGTATTTACTTATCAGGGCTACCAGATTTTCTTTTTCCTTGGGAGTTAAACCCTCACTTATAAAGATGTGTTTCAGGTTTTTCTCAGTCCCTATGTTAACTTGTATCACCTTGTCTTCAGTAGGTGGCTCTTGCTGCTCAAATATGATATTCCATTGAAATCTATGTGATGTGCCCAGGTATCGTCTGGCTCTTCATGACTCACTGATACCATGTTTGCAACAAGGGCTTTGAATACTACACTCATATTGACATCAGAATCTCATTTCACTATTTCTTTGGGATTTCCGATTCAGTCGAGTCTTCGCACTCTCTTCCTGAGATGCGGAGGTAGTAACATATCCTAACCCCTTGCGGGTTTTATAGTAATAGTCGGGATTCTTTCCTTGCGAGATGAATGAACATAAGAGATTTCGTCGTCCCCTTCCGAAGTTTAGTTCTATTTACGAGTGAAGTCATAACGTATTTTTTTCATAATTTTATGGGAAACTGGTTCGTAATAGCTAAATTGAGATGCCACTTGATTGTCACTTTCACTATTAATTTTTAGCTCGGGCTACAACTCAACTCCGCCAAATATTATCGGTTGTTGATCTGGCCATCGAGCAGGCACTTCAAAAGTAACCCCATCCACATTATGTATTTCGATCTGTGTAGCGAATGCCGACCGTGTTGGTAAATGAAAGGTTGTTAGAACTCCCCATTTAGACATACTGTCTACTTCTGCACTAGTGCATGATGGTATATAATCTAAGGTAACAGTAGGAACATAAGTAAAACCTAAACCTTCATTGATAAACCACTCATTCGCTTCGTTAGCAGTGTCGGTTACATCAAGAACATCACTATTTATTACAAGTGGATTTATTTCAAACTCGAAGTCTTTTTCATTTATTGGTTTGGGTTCGGCATCTGCTCCATTGCCGCTGTCATGTCTCCTTTGATACCTGTAGATGTCTCTGCAGTATCTCTATACAGCATGACATTTGTAAAGTAATTTTTCACTTCCTTGAAAGGCTGTTTGTCAGCGATCAATGTGTGAACCATTCCCCGATCATCGTAGTACTTCATGCACTGATGGAGAGTAGAGGGCACCACCATATTGGCCTGAATCCAGGGATGTCTTAGAAGCATATTGTAGGAAGTGTCTGCGTCAATAATATAGCATATTGCTTCTAATTTCAAGCTTCCCATCTGGCAATGAAGACAGATTTTCCCTAGGGGGTGGCTACCACTAGAGTTGAAGCCGAAGATAGTAGTAATGGAGGACGTCAATCGGCTAACCGAGATCCCAAGCAACTACATTAATCTTCGAGCTAATGCTTAAAGCAGATCCTGGATCCACTTGAATTCGGTCCATCTTGAGAGAACCAATGTATCCCATATAATATAGGGGTCCGTTATGTTTGATGTTCTTGACTTGCATGTCCTCAGGTGAGAATATAATGCATGGTACTTGCTTCGTCACTTGAAGGCAGTAAAGGCAGAGTTCCTCTATGTCCATATATGGCTCTGTAATTTGAGCCAAAAAGGTCTCAAAGTTGGCCAAAACTTCTCTCAATGCATTCCTAGTCGTCTTCGACAATCGCAATAACTTGTAAAGTATTATGCATGCCGGGATGTTGGATAGCTGAGCAAGCATATCAAAGTGGAAAGGTGTACCAGCTACCTCAATATTCTACTTCGATCCTCTTTGGAAATGCAACTCCTTTTGTCTTGAGGATGACTCTTTATTTGCTGTCATGGGTTTATCAGGTCATACCTTTGAGTAATCTTTGAGATAACTCTTTCCCAATCAGGTTCCTGACGGGCCTGCCTCATCAGGATGAGTGGCCAAAGTAGATGCTTCAGTTTCTAAATCTGTCAATGTATTTACCTCATCATGGTCTTCGTCGATGATTGCGAAAATCACATGGCAAGTTTTTCCTTTATCTTTCTTATGTCTACTTGATGAAGACTATTGTTCATCATTCAACAAATCTGGGTATACCCACATGAATTCTCCTTTCTTCATAGTGACGAGGAAGAGCCCTTTTTCTCTCATATTATGTGGGTCATGGTTAACTAACACTATCTTTTCAATAGGTACAGGAGATATTTCTGCGAGGAATTCATTTGTTCCAACTGTAAGAGTGACCATATTAGCCATCACCCTCTTTTGTTCGGATTTTAGTTGGATTACTTTACCTTCGATCAATACTTGATCTTTCTTTTCAGCATGTAACAGTCTTTTGTAGTATGCCCTAAGTTCTAATAATATAGGCAGCATATGGGGTCATTGGTCTTCCCCGCTTACTCTGGTCTTATATTAGTGGGGAATTGGAACACTCCCCTCTTATTGAGCAAATTAAACAGTGATACTAATTGATCATCTTTGAAGTCATATGCGGGTGTGGAGCGCGGTTTGAACACGCCCTTTTCTTTCTAGTCCTTAGGCTTCCGTTGCGGAGTCGTTTCTGCTGCCATAGCTTCTTTTCCTTTTGGTCGAGAGTTCTGTGGATATTGTCTTCCTGTCGGAGCACCCTTTTTGGAGCGTTGTTCTCCCAAACGGCGGATAATGTCTTCTACTAGTTCACTTTGTTTGATTAGCTCTTTCCAACTCCTTGACTCCACAGCTCCCATTTTGACTAATATTCTGGTTTGTAGATTGTGATTACATGTTCCCACCAATATTTCCTAAGACATGTCATGTGGGTATTGGACTGACATTATACGGAAGTGTTCGATGAAGTTTTTAGCAGTCTCTTCTTCCTTTTGTTTAGTAACTAGAAGAGAATGAATTGATACCTCAGTATCGTCTTCAAAGAAATGACTTAGAAACTCCCTTTCTACATCAGACTAGGCTTTGATAGTTTCCGGATGCAACTGCATAAACTAAGTGAAAGCAGACCCTCGCAAGGTACTTGCAAAGATTTTGATCATTACTGAATCATTACCCATTAAATGCCATCCGGTGAGAGAAAGTAGTACATATATTGGTTCGGAGATTCTTTCCCATCATATGACTCCAACTTCAAGGGTTTGTATTTTACTGGAAAAGGTGTGGACTCCCACTCTATCAGGTAGGGTCTCGTAATTCCTATTTCCTGTAACCCCTCCGGTGCATAAGCGCTTCTATCTGATTTTACAGTTTTTCTATCTTTTCGGTATGGAGATTGATAATGTATTCTTCCTCCTCACCTTTTCCCCCGGTGTTTGAATTTGATTCATACTCATTTTTCTTGCTTTTGTCAAAAGAAGCCCCTCCTCCGTCTTTTATGTGTTTTTGAGTATTCTTTATAACTTTTGCGAGCAGTGCTTTGAGCTCTTCAATGCTCTTTTGCTGTGCTTGGATAAGTCGCTATTGTGCTTCTATCCTTTGATTTACCATTCGGCCATATGAGTTGTTCTTCACGCAGATCGAGAGGAGGTATGAGATCGTAGCGTTGCTATGGTCAAATGATCACTATGCTCTTCATCTGAACCCCCTGCTAACCTTTTATAGTTACGGGGAGCCGTTATGCCCAATCTAAGATGCATGTGATGTACTTTTTTTGTCTCTGTATCAAAGGAGTACTTTTCAATAACTGGCTTTTTTTCTTTTATTCACCATGTTTGATGTGACCGCCGACAGGTCTTCATCTAAATCAAAGTCATGTTTTTGTAGGCGGCTTCTTTTTGGGATATTAGGTTCTAGTGCTGACAGTCGGCTAAACATGGACGGTCTTGGGGTTTCACAGTGACAATGAGTCAAAATTGATGCAATTAATTACTCACAACAGCATGATTGATGGGGCTGTACAACCCTTCTTTTGTTTGTGAGGTATTTTCATAAATCTGGAGTTTCCTCTTGCGCAAGAACTATTTGTCCATATATGTGACTCTGAGAAGTCTCAGGGATCACATTTGTCAGGCCATGGATTGTTCTGATATCCGGTGTTGACTTTAGCATGTTCTGCATAATACTGCTCAGTAGTCCCACGTTCTACGGTTCTCACACGGGGCTAAGTCTTGACTTTAGCCTTGTGTACTAGATTAGTCTCGTGCACTGGATTAGTCTCGCGCACTAGATTAGCTTGGCACATTGGTTTAGTCTCGCGCACTGGATTAGGCTGGGCACTGATTTAGCCTCGCACACTGGACTAGTTTTGCAAGCTGGTTTAACTTTATTAGCCTCGCGCACTAGCTTAGCCTCGCGCACTAGCTTAGTCTTGTTAGACTTAGTCTAATTTTCAGTATTATCTACGCTAGACTAAGACTTAGCCTAATGTTCATTCTTATGCTGAATTGGAACTTAGCCTAGCGTCCAGTTTTATTTACGCTAGCCTGAGACTTAGCCTAGCGTTTATCTTTGTTCATGCTAGAGTGAAATTTAGCCTGACGTCTATCTTTATTAATGTTAGGCTTGAATTCAGTCTGGCGTTCATTTTTGTTTATGCTTGGCTGAAATTTAGCCTGACGTTCATCTTCATTCATACTAGGCTGGAATTTAGCCTAGAGTTTATCTTTGTTTATGCCAGACTGAAATTTAGTCTGGCGTTCAATTTTGTTTAGCCCTTTGTTGAAAACAGGCCTTGAGTGCCCTGCGGTGTGCTCTCAGATTTCAGTTGCAGATTTGGGTCTTTGTGCAGCAATTGGTTCTCCTTTGGCATCAAATGCAGCAAGTTCTCTAAAGGTTGGAAGGGATACCATGTGTTATAGTGAATTGGTGTTTGAAAATCTAAGTGACTTTTAATGAATAAGGGCCTCCTTGTCATTCAAAGCCATGACTTTTTTATGTCCTTGCTGTGAGGATCTCCTCGTAGTTGGACTATATTAGTTCGAGGATATGTATTCCTTGTATTTCTGTTGGTCGACTAAAATAACCAACATCTCCACTATTTTTTCAATCTTGTCAACATCGAATTGGGCCACCATCTCCTCTTCAGTATAGAAGATATCTCCCACTATGGCCGCCAATCTATTTTTTGGTAAATTTCGGATCCCTTTCCATTGCCATAAAAAAATATTATAGAATTACTTTACCGATTACAATGAAAAAAATAAATAAAAGAAAATAAGCGAGAGGGCTTATAGATCATCGCTCTTTTTTATAGAAGTTGTGAGATTTAAGGTAGCTATGAGGTGTGCTCGATCCTCATTGACGATTCGATATTAACAATTGATGACGGTGGAGATTTTTAGGGCCGGCTCTTTTTTATTGCTGTTGATTAGAAGAACGCTACAGGTTCTTGTGTGAAAGAGATCTTACCAAATGTCTTTTTTGACTCCTTTGTAGAAGTATTTATAGGTATTAAGTTATTATGGATGTTTCCTTATAGATAAAGATGGAATTTCCTTGTAATCTTTATCAAATATATGACTTTTTTTTTATATTAGATTCTATCAAGAGATTCATTGTATTTAGTCTTGATTTTGTACCCAAATCAATTATAGATCTAATTGAAATCTGTTTAAAATTTGCAAAATAGCCTCTCTAGACGCTTGGCTAGCGTAGTCTCGCGAGCCATGTGAGGCTAAATAGCCTTGATGGCCGCAAGGCTGGTAGCCTCACAGGGCTAACCACTTTTGGAAATTTTTTTCTCATTTTACAGTGATGTGGTGCTTATGTGGCACTTTACTTTCAATTTTTTCTTCCTCATTCTTTTGCCTTGGAAGAGCTCTAGAAAGTAGAGCATCAAGAAAGAAAATTAATTTTTTATTTACATGTTATAATTACCATTCCCCAAATACTTGGAATGAAAGGCTTAGTTGTTGTTGTATGTTATAATTACCATTCAAAAATTATATTTCTGTACATAAAAACTAATTAAAAAACTAATAAAATAATATAATATTATTTTATTTAATTAATTAAATAATATTTTTTTCACTTCCTAATACCCTTTCGTATTCCAGAAATTAGCAAACAAATATAAAAAGAAATCTCTTCTTCTATTTTCATTTGAGAAGGTACTTCTCAATCTCTTCATTCACTTTTTATAATTTCATAAACCAATTAAACACACCCTAAAATATAGATGCACTTTGTACCCTTTCCATAGGAAACAAACATTACTAGCTATAATTAACAACGCAAGCTCCCTTTTTTTATGGAAGATATCCTGATAGAGACCTTCCTGCAAGTCCTATAATTATTCTTTGCATGTGCTCATGGGGACTCGTAGCTAGCTCACAATTACTAATTAATTGACAACAATAAGAACAAAGGAATATTCCTTGTGCTACAAAATAAAACTATACGCTACAGAGTAAAGTTGCATGCCATCTCATTGAAACATAAGCCCTAAGCCATAATTTTAGTATATAGTGCTTATTGCACTAAAGCCTTCTCGAGTAAAATAATAATTATCAGGGTTATCATCTTTGGAACCCTAATATTAAAGAAACAAAAATCCTTGTGGCCCCTGAACTTGGCCCCAAAATCTCACTGGCATGCACATAGAATCTTTTGTTATGTCTGTGATCTGAAGATGTGCAGACCTCTGATTGTGTCTTAATTAATTAAGAATATGAAAGATAATATATATATATTTTAAACTACTAATGCTTGTATAATGTCTGATATATTATATGTTATCATCTTAGCCTTTATGGATAATAAACTACAAGTTGTGTGTTAAGTAATAGACAACTGATGTGTTGCTATGTAGGATTTGTTGACGTTAGGGTTTTATTTTTTTGACTTTAGGCCGTCGTAACAGAAACCTACATTGTTATTGTCTGCCGAAAAAGATGAACCCTAGTTATTTCTTTATAGTTTATCAGTTAAACCGTGGCTTAAGAAGGAAAAAAAATATTAACAAGATGTCAAACGCGCGGTCTTAATTAATGATGATGGTAGTAGATGCCTAATCTACGAGCCCTTGAAGTTTTCAAACTTTTAATTGGTTCACGTCGAGCAGTTAAAAACTTATTTGTGTTCTTTTTAAAAGTGAACGCCAAGTCTATGTGATATGGTATGTTTCGTATATGATTCTAGCTAGTTTTGCTATTGGGAAATGTTAGATTATTCACCATGGCCAATAAATGCTTTAGAAAATTTTTTGATAGAATTTCTTTAATTTTGTGTCAAGGTTACAGATTTAGTGTAATTCCAAGATCAAGATTGATTTTTCTGAAGGTTGCCAAGAAAATGTATTTTTTGATGAAGCTAAAAGTTAACTTTGTTTATGGAGCATGCAATACAAAAAGAAATATATATTAGTAGTGTCAGCCAGACAAATTCCACATAACAGAGAAAAGAAAATGCTCAAAGAGTAGAAAGCGAAGAAGCGCTATAATCTTTTAGGATTTTTAACCTAAAAGGTTTCATCCATCCACCCTCGCGTAGATTGATAGAGATTTTGCTAAGAATATTTAAGTATGTTTCATTAAAACAAGCATCCTAAGTCAACTATCCTGCTCAGAGAAGGTTTTTCAGTACTTCTCCGTGATTTGACAGTTGAATACTTTAAAGAGTAGAATTTTAGAAAATTAAAGAAAATACTTAATCAGTTTTCACATAATGTAACCATGTGGCCCTTGGAGTTATGGATTATAAGTTATTATCGATGCCTGATGGATACTTTATGTCCGTCAAGATTAAAGAAATGTCAAACAATGGATGCAAAGGAGAATAATTGATCAAAATGAGATTCATTGGCAGATTGACCATAGTTCCATATTTATCAGAAAAGATTAGTGGTGTTGAAGCACTAATAATGATTCAGTGTTTTACTGAATTTGTTTATCATCAAGAATGCGAGCTAGTGGTTACAACAACGTTATGGAGGTAGATAGGATGAAACACCTCGGTTGCATGGCAGATGTATAAATAAAGGTGAAAAAAGAAAACGAATATTGAGGTTTGAAGCAAACTCTCTCTCATGTTCTACTGAATTTCATTGTTGACAAACATTCTATTTAGGTTGGCAAGATAATCTCCCTGTACCATTGACAAATTTCGGATAAAATGTCTTGTGCTATCTAGTTATGTTTTTTTTTTCTTTTCCCCTTTCAAAATGTATCATTTTTCTTTTACTAATGGGAAGGCATTTGAAAGTAGTTTAGCCGTGCCCACTACTTTGCCTGGAGGAGAATTATGCTAACATGATATTAGCAGCACGTCTTAGCTGTAAAACCTCACTATATAGAATACTAGATAGTTGAGTCGTTCGGAAATATATTCGCAAATTTCCGACAATTAAATACAAAAAAAAATATTTTAATAGAAAACAAAACTTTTATGTAATGGACAAATTTGAATGACAATGGATAAAGACGGAAAAAAGGATAAAGAACTAACTGTAGATAAAAATAATATTTCAAGAGCATAATCAACCTAAAAATAATAAGTACAAGATGAAAAAAAATAATAGAAACCTAATAGCATCATTACTGCTTATAGTGCTTCAGATTTTCAACCTACTCTATCAAATCTATATTGAAATATGAGAATGCACACCCATGTTGTTGATCGCGACCAAAATAAAAAATAATACTAGTATGAAAAAATAAAAAATATGAATAATTGAAATAGACATGAATAGTGCATATTAATATAAATATATAATATGAATTAATTTATTAACTAAATTTTTCATAATGTTTATTCTAATTATAATTATTCTTTAATCTACCAGGCAAGTGTTTTAATTTAAGATGTTATATGTTATTGGAGAATCTAACTGATATTATATTCGTGTTTCGATTGTCTTCCATGCAGACCCAAAAAAAAAATCATATGATGTCCGAAATTGACCTGGACCTACACAATAGTAACTATTATATTTTGATATGATCCAACAACTCACCAAATACTCATGGTGTATGCAACAATTAGTTAGATAACTTGACAGTATAATCAAAATGTAGTATTTATATTAATTAGTACCTAATCCAGTGTTGTTTATAGTTATCGAGAGCATATAAAATCAGTACAATATATTTCCAATTAATATTCGATCTTAATTCAGTTTGAATCAATCTAGTTCATGTTTATTATAGTCAATTATTGTTTAGGAAGAAGTTTTTTATTCTAATATATTATTGAAATTTCAATCATTGTATATCATAAAGACATACGAGCAGATAAGAATAAGGAAGTGGAAGGTTTTTTATGCACGTACGTTCCTTAATTAAATAACCAGTTTTCTTTAGAACTATTTTACAGACACCATTGCCATACAATATGAAAATCGTCATTACCATAAATCAATATTTCTGTTTATTATTTATAATTATTGATTAGTCAACTTATAACATATGTTTCATTTGAATAAAATTTATGAGATTTCAAAGTTTTATGTATTTAAATAACATTTAATGATATTATCTAAATGAGAAATTCAAAATAATGTAAAACATGAGTATTACAATTTCTTTTGGAAATAAAGTTATACTTTGTTTAAATAATTCTTGTCGAAGGAAACAATAATCTTTATCATGACATATGTAAACAATTGTATTTAATAAAATTGAAAAACAACTTATTCCTATCTATTAGGAATAGTGAATAATCTTTATCATAACATAAATTAACAATTGTACTTAATAAAATTGGAAAATAACTTATTCCTATCTAATATGAATAGTATATATAAAAGTGAGTTTTAAATGAAATACACCTTAGCCTGAAAATGCATTTGGCAAATAAGTTGACTCTCAAGTTTCTGATCAAATTCAATATCCACTAGGCATTATAAAAATATTAAAATAGCTAAATCTGATTTATTGTGATTTTAGGAAAATTCTCTTGAATGTTAAAAACATAACATATTCATTTTTAGTCATTAAAGTCTAGTGGGTTTGAAGTAGACAAATGGTATAGTCATCTTATTGGGTATATAATATGAACGGTTGTAGATTTAATTAGATTCTTATTAAGAGAGTTATCTATCTATATCTAGTAACATATAAGCTCCTAAGAGAATACACATGGATCCTACCTCCTATCCGGTTCCAAGGAGGAAAAAGGGAAAGGAATTGATCTAGCTAATGGCATTCCAGCTAGAGTGCTCCAATAGTGGTGGTTGCCAGTGGGACGACTTAGATGACATGTTGCCTATCTGGATAGTAGAGAAGGGTCACAAGATGGCTCCTTTGGTGGTCAAAAGAAATTCGACGCTTGATGACCATTTGATGATCGACAGCGCTTCAGTGGTCAGTGGACTGATACTGGCTACAAAGATTGTTGTCGGCAATAGCTACTAGCAAATGTGATAGTTGCCATCGTTGATTAGCAAATAGAGAAACAAAGCGAGGAGAGAGTTTGGTTTGTAGGGAAAAGACTAAAAAGAATGAAAAGGTTTAAATAGGATTTATGATATTTCACTTAAGTAAGAGGTTAATGGAATTAAAGAGAGTTTTTAGAGAAAAGTTTGAAAACTCTGTTAGTGTTGTGCTTAAAGATTTATCTTTTCACTACATATCCCAAGTCAGGATAAAAGAGGAGGGTTGTGGTAGGTCGGTAACGACCAGTATAAAATATTATCACATATTCTGACATGAGCCAAAATATAAATTTCGTTGGGGCATTCACTACTGAGCGACGCGCTATATCAGAGCCCGAGTATAGTGAAAAATATGTGAGAATTGCTGGTCGTCGCTCAGAAGCGACGCGCCACATCAGCACCCGGATGTGGTGTCAAATGTAAGAGGGTACTCACATCTTAATGAGCAGGTGGGGGTAAAAAGTTAGCTCATAAACATAGATTTCTATTGTCATCGTATAAAATAGATTCGCTTACAGGTAGATTAGTAGAGTTAGTTGATATTATGATTAGAAGGGGGTTAATATTTTGTACGTGCAGGAGACTAAGTGGGTAGGTGAGAAATCTAAAATTATAAAGCCTTAGGGTTATAAACTTTGGTATACGGGTAGAGATAGAAATCGTAAAGAGGTAGGTATGATCATAGATAAGCAATTACTTAGAGATGTAGTGGAGGTTAAGAGTAAGAGTAATAGAATTTTATTAATTAAACTTATTGTAGATAGAGAGGTTTTTAATATCATTAGTGCCTATGTACTACAAGTAGGATTTGATGAATCTAGTAAATATCAATTTTGGGAGGATGTGAATGAGATAGTATAAAAAATACCCGCTAGAAAAAACTATTTATTGATGGTGATCTCAATAGGCATGTAGTAACTAGTCGTAATAGGTTTGATAGTGTACATGGAAGATTTGATTTTGGAGAAAGAAATAAAACATGTAATTCAATTTTAAATTTTGCTTTGTCTTATGATTTGATTTTAGTGAATACTTGGTTTAAAAAGAAAGTTTATCACTTGATTACTTTTAAAAGTGGATCGAATACGAGCTAAATATATATTTTTTAATTAGGATAGTAGATAGAGCTAGTTGTATCGATTGTAAGGTAGTGCTAGGTGAGAGTACAGTTACCCAACATAATCTTTTAGTTTTAGATATTCAGATTAGAAAGAAACTTAAGATTAAATATAAATTAGATCTTAAAATTAAGTGGTGGCGATTCAAAAATAATCAAAAAGGTTTTATGGATAGAGTAGTGTAAGAAGCAGATTAGAGGGATCATGATGATCCTAATATAATATAGAACAAAATGGCTGACTACATTAAGAGGATAGTTAAAAATATATTTGGTGAGTCGATGGGCGGTGCTCCACCATGTAAGGATACATTATGGTGGAATGAAAAGGTAAAAAATGCTACAAAGATCAAGCGAGATCTTTATAGAGATTTGAAGAAGAATAATAATGATGGAATAAGTTTTGAGAATTATAAACTGACAAAAACAGAGGCTAAGAAAGCTGTTCGGAATACAAAAACTAAATTATATAAACAAGTGTATAAGAAGTTGGATAATAAAGAGGCAAAAAATGATATATATAAAATTACTCGAATAAGAGAGAGATAGTGTAGAGACTTATAAGACGAAGAGATTAAAGAAAAATAAAAAATTATTTGATAGATTATATAATGATAGTTTTACTCAAAATTTGGGAAATCTTACTATTCAATGTGAGGATATAAATCGTAGATTTAATCGCAGAATTAAAGAGTCTGAAATAAAAGAGGCTTTAAAAATGATGAAATTAGAAAAACTGTTGGTCCATATGAGATTCCTATAGAGTTATGCAGATACTTAGGAGTGATTAGTGTGAGGTGACTGACAGATTTTTTTTTAATAAGATTTGAAAAAGTAAGAAAATACCAAATGATTGGAGGAAGAGTACCCTAATACCTCTATATAAGAATAAGGGTGATATTCAGAGTTGTTCTAATTATCAGGAAATAAAACTCATGTGTCACACTATGAAGTTTTGAGAAAGGGTAATTGAACATAGATTGCGGTAAATTGTTAAAATATCAGAGAACCAGTTTGGATTTATACTGGGGCGATCGATAATAGAACCTATTCATTTACTTCATCAGCTTATAGAGTGATTTTGAGAGGAAAATAAAGATTTGCATATGGTATTTATTGACTTAAAGAAAGCATATGATAAGGTACCATGAGAAGTACTTTGGTGGACATTAATAAATAAAAGAGTTCCCATCAAATATATTGACATAATTAAGGATATGTATGATGGAGTAGTTGCCAATGTTAGAACATTTGGTGGTTTAACAAGTAATTTTTCTATTACAATTAAATTGTATCGAGGATCTGCATTGAGCCAATTCTAATTTGCTATAGTGATATATTAGCTTACTAGAGCTATTCAGAATGAGATACCTTGGTGCATGCTATTTGCTGATGATATTGTCTTAATTGATGAATTAAGAGTAGGGGTGAATGTCAAGTTAGAATAATAGAGACACACATTAGAATCTAGAGTTTTTAAATTGAGTAGGTCTAAAACAGAGTATATGGAGTGTAAATTTAGTAAACGAATGACCATAAACTATAATACTGTGAAGCTGGATGGGCAAGAGATACAAATGAACAGTCAGTTTAGCTATTTGGGTTCTATTATTCAGAATGATGGAGAGATTGATAATGATATTAACTGTAGGATACAAGCTGGCTGGTTAAAATGGAGGAGTTCAATAAGAGTTTCCGTTAAGACTGAAGGAAAAATTTTATAGAACTACTATTAGAACAGATTTATTATATGGCACGGATTGTTAGGCTAGTCATTCACAGAAGATAAGTGTAGCAGAGATGTGCATGCTCCACTGAATATACAACAACACTAGAATAGATAAAGTGAGAAATAAACATATTCGTACTAAACTAGGTGTAGTTCCTATCAATGAGAAGATGCGAGAAAATCGCTTATGATGGTTT